>CM050931.1:14680185-14701225 GCA_027742785.1 Vigna reflexopilosa | reverse complement strand
GGGACGAAGTTGACGAAGTTGACGAAGTGGACGAAGTGGACGAAGTTGACGAAGTGGAGGAAGTGGACGAAGTGGAGGAAGTGGAAAAGTGGAAGAAGTGGAGGAAGTTGACGAAGTTGAAGAAGTGGAGGAAGTGGAGGAAGTGACGAAGTGACGAAGTGGACGAAGTTGAAGAAGTGGAAGAAGTGGACGAAGTGGAGGAAGTGGACGAAGTGGAGGATGAAGTGGTCGAAGTGGACGAAGTTGACGAAGTGGAGGAAGTGGACGAAGTTGACGAAGTGGAGGAAGTGGAGGAAGTGGAGGAAGTGAAGAAGTGGAGGAAGTTGAGGAAGTGGAGGAAGTGGAAGAAGTGGAGGAAGTGAGGAAGTGGAGGAAGTGGAGGAAGTGGAGGAAGTGGAGGAAGTGGACGAAGTAGAGGAAGTGGAGGAAGTGGAGGAAGTGGACGAAGTGGACGAAGTGGACGAAGTTGACGAAGTGGAGGAAGTGGAGGAAGTGGACGAAGTTGACGAAGTGGAGGAAGTGGAGGAAGTGGAGGAAGTGGAGGAAGTGGAGGAAGTGGAGGAAGTGGAGGAAGTGGAGGAAGTGGAGGAAGTGGACGAAGTTGACGAAGTGGAGGAAGTGGACGAAGTTGACGAAGTTGAAGAAGTGGAGGAAGTGGAAGAAGTGGACGAAGTGGAGGAAGTGGAGGAAGTGGAGGAAGTGGAGGAAGTGGAGGAAGTGGACGAAGTCGACGAAGTGGACGAAGTGGAGGAAAGTGGAGGAAGTGGAGGAAGTGGAGGAAGTGGAGGAAGTGGACGAAGTGGACGAAGTGGAAGAAGTGGAGAAGTGGACGAAGTGGACGAAGTGGAGGAAGTGGACGAAGTGGACGAAGTGGACGAAGTGGAGGACGAAGTGGACGAAGTGGACGAAGTTGACGAAGTGGAGGAAGTGGACGAAGTTGACGAAGTGGAGGAAGTGGAGGAAGTGGAGGAAGTGGACGAAGTGAAGGAAGTGGACGAAGTGGAGGAAGTGGACGAAGTAGAGGAAGTGGAGGAAGTGGAGGAAGTGGACGAGGTGGACGAAGTGGACGAAGTTGACGAAGTGGACGAAGTGGACTAAGTGGAGGAAGTGGACGAAGTGGAGGAAGTCGACGAAGTGGAGGAAGTGGACGAATTGGACAAAGTGGAGGAAGTGGACGAAGAGGAGGAAGTGGTGGAAGTTGATGAAGTTGAAGAAGGGGACGAAGTGGAAGAGAGGACGAAGTGGAGGAAGTGGAGGAAGTTGACGAGGTGGTGGAAGTGGAGGAAGTGGACGTAGTTGACGAAGTTGTAGAAGTGGACGAAGTGGAAGAGTGGACGAAGTGGACGCGGTGGAGGAAGCTGACGAAGTGGAGGAAGTGGAGGAAGTGGTGGAAGGGGACGAAGTTGACGAAGTTGACGAAGTGGACGAAGTGGACGAAGTTACGAAGTGGAGGAAGTGGACGAAGTGGAGGAAGTGGACAAAGTGGAAGAAGTGGAGGAAGTTGACGAAGTTGAAGAAGTGGAGGAAGTGGAGGAAGTGTACGAAGCTGACGAAGTGGACGAAGTTGAAGAAGTGGAAGAAGTGGACGAAGTTGAAGAAGTGGACGAAGTGGAGGATGAAGTGGTCGAAGTGGACGAAGTTGACGAAGTGGAGGAAGTGGACGAAGTTGACAAAGTGGAGGTAGTGGAGGAAGTGGAGGAAGTGCAAAAAGTGGAGGTAGTTGAGGAAGTGGAGGAAGTGGAAGAGGTGGAGGAAGTGCAGGAAATGGAGGAAGTGGAGGAAGTGGAGGAGGTGGAGGAAGTGGATGAAGTAGAGGAAGTGGAGGAAGTGGAGGAGGTGGACAAACGGGACGAAGTGGACGAAGTTGACGAAGTGGAGGAAGTGGAGGAAATGGACGAAGTTGACGAAGTGGAGGAAGTGGAGGAAGTGGAGGAAGTGGGGGAACTGGAGGAAGTGGAGGAGGTGGAGGAAGTGGAGGAAGTTGAGGAAGTAGACGATGTTGACGAAGTGGAGGAAGTGGACGAAGTTGACGAAGTTGAAGAAGTGGAGGAAGTGGAAGAGTGGACGAAGTGCAGAAAGCAGATGAAGTGGAGGAAGTGGAGGAAGTGTAGGAAGTGGTCGAAGTCGACGAAGTCGACGAAGTGGAGGAAAGGGAGGAAGTGGAGGAAGTAGAGGAAGTGGAGGAAGTGGACGAAGTTGACGAAGTAGAAGAAGTGGAAGAAGTGGACGCAGCGGACGAAGTGGAGGAAGTGTACAAAGTGTACGAAGTGGACGAAGTGGAGGACGAATTGGTCGAAGTGGACGAAGTTGACAAAGTGGAGGAAGTGGACGAAGTTGACGAAGTGGAGGTAGGGGAGGAAGTGGAGGAAGTGGAAGAAGTGAAGGAAGTGGAGGAGGTGGAGGAAGTGGATGAAGTAGAGGAAGTGGAGGAAGTGGAGGAGGTGGACGAAGTGGACGAAGTGGACGAAGTTGACGAAGTGGAGGAAGTGGACGAAGTGGACAAGTGGAGGAAGTGGAGGAAGTGAGAAGTGAGAGTGAGGAAGTGGAGGAAGTGGACGAAGTGGAGGAAGTGGAGGAAGTGGACGAAGTGGAGGAAGTGGAGGAAGTGGATGAAGTGAGGAAGTGGACGAAGTGGAGGAAGTGGACGAAGTGGACGAAGTGGACGAAGTTGACGAAGTGGAGGAAGTGGAGAAGTGGAGGAAGTGGACGAAGTTGACGAAGTGGAGAAGTGGAGGAAGTGGAGGAAGTGGAGGAAGTGGAGAAGTGGACGAAGTGGAGGAAGTGGAGGAAGTGAGAGTGACGAAGTGGAGGAAGTGGACGAAGTGACGAAGTGAGAAGTGGAGGAAGTGGAAAGTGGAGGAAGTGGACGAAGTGGAGGAAGTGAGGAAGTGGACGAAGTGGACGAAGTTGACGAAGTGGAGGAAGTGGACGAAGTGACGAAGTGGAGGAAGTGGAGGAAGTGGAGAAGTGGAGGAAGTTGACGAAGTGGAAGAAGTGGAGGAAGTGGAGGAAGTGGACGAAGTGACGAAGTGGACGAAGTGGAGAAGTGGAAGAAGTGGAAGAAGTGGAGAAGTGGACGAAGTGGAGGACGAAGTGGTCGAAGTGGACGAAGTTGACGAAGTGGAGGAAGTGGACGAAGTGACGAAGTGGAGGTAGTGGAGGAAGTGGAGGAAGTGGAAGAAGTGGAGGAAGTGGAGGAAGTGGAGGAAGTGGAAGAAGTGGACGAAGTGGAGGAAGTGGAGGAAGTGGAGGAAGTGGACGAAGTGGACGAAGTGGACGAAGTTGAGAAGTGGAGGAAGTGGAGGAAGTGGAGAAGTGGACGAAGTGGACGAAGTGGACGAAGTTGACGAAGTGGAGGAAGTGGACGAAGTTGACGAAGTGGAGGAAGTGGAGGAAGTGGAGGAAGTGGAGGAAGTGGAGGAAGTGGAGGAAGTGGAGGAAGTGGAGGAAGTGGAGGAAGTGGAGGAAGTGGAGGAAGTGGACGAAGTTGACGAAGTTGAAGAAGTGGAGGAAGTGGAAGAGTGGACGAAGTGGAGAAGAGATGAAGTGGAGGAAGTGGAGGAAGTGGAGGAAGTGTACGAAGTGACGAAGTCGACGAAGTGGAGGAAAGTGGACGAAGTGGACGAAGTGGAGGAAGTGGAGGAAGTGGACGAAGTGAGAGGAAGTGGAGGAAGTGGACGAAGTGGACGAAGTGGAGAAGTGGAAGAAGTGGACGAAGTGGAGGACGAATTGGTCGAAGTGGACGAAGTTGACAAAGTGGAGGAAGTGGACGAAGTTGACGAAGTGGAGGAAGGGGAGGAAGTGGAGGAAGTGGAGGAAGTGAAGGAAGTGGAGGAGGTGGAGGAAGTGGATGAAGTAGAGGAAGTGGAGGAAGTGGAGGAGGTGGACAAACTGGACGTAGTGGACGAAGTTGACGAAGTGGAGGAAGTGGACGAAGTTGACAAAGTGGAGGAAGTGGAGGAAGTGGAGGAAGTGGAGAAGTGGAGGAAGTTGAGGAAGTGGAGGAAGTGGACGAAGTGGAGGAAGTGGAGGAAGTGGAGGAAGTGGAGGAAGTGGATGAAGTAGAGGAAGTGGAGGAAGTGGAGGAAGTGGACGAACTGGACGAAGTGGACGAAGTTGACGAAGTGGAGGAAGTGGAGAAGTGGAGGAAATGGACGAAGTTGACGAAGTGGAGGAAGTGGAGGAAGTGGAGGAAGTGGAGGAAGTGGAGAAGTGGACGAAGTGGAGGAAGTGGAGGAAGTAGACGATGTTGACGAAGTGGAGGAAGTGGAGGAAGTGGACGAAGTTGACGAAGTTGAAGAAGTGGATGAAGTGGAAGAGTGGAGGAAGTGAGAAAGCAGATGAAGTGGAGGAAGTGTAGGAAGTGGTCGAAGTCGACGAAGTTGACGAAGTGGAGGAAATGGACGAAGTTGACGAAGTGGAGGAAAGGGAGGAAGTAGAGAAAGTGGAGGAAGTTGAAGAAGTGGAAGAAGTGGACGCAGTGGACGAAGTGGAGGAAGTGTACGAAGTGGACGAAGTGGATGAAGTTGAAGAAGTGGAGGAAGTGGACGAAGTGGAGGACGAATTGGTCGAAGTGGACGAAGTTGACGAAGTGGAGGAAGTGGACGAAGCTGACGAAGTGGAGGAAGGGGAGGAAGTGGAGGAAGTGGAAGAAGTGAAGGAAGTGGAGGAAGTGGAGGAAGTGGAAGAAGTGGACGAAGTGGACGAAGTGGAAGAAGTGGAGGAAATTGACGAAGTGGACGAAGTTGACGAAGTTGAAGAAGTGGAAGAAGTGGACGAAGTGGAAGAAGTGGACGAAGTGGTCGAAGTGGACGAAGTTGACGAAGTGGAGGAAGTGGACGAAGTTGACGAAGTGGAGGTAGTGGAGGAAGTGGAGGAAGTGCAGAAGTGGAGGAAGTGGAGGAAGTGGAGGAAGTGGAGGAAGTGGAGGAAGTGACGAAGTGACGAAGTGGAGGAGTGAGAAGTGGAGGAAGTGGAGGAAGTGGACGAAGTTGACGAAGTGGAAGAAGTGGAGGAAGTGGAAGAAGTGGACGAAGTGGAGAAGAAGATGAAGTGGAGGAAGTGGAGGAAGTGGAGGAAGTGTAGGAAGTGACGAAGTGGACGAAGTGGAGGAAGTGGACGAAGTGACGAAGTGGAGGAAGGGAGGAAGTGGAGGAAGTAGAGGAAGTGGAGGAAGTGGACGAAGTGGACGAAGTGGAGAAGTGGAAGAAGTGGACGAAGTGGACGAAGTGGACGAAGTGGACGAAGTGGACGAAGTGAGAAGTGGAGAAGTGGACGAAGTGGAGGAAGTGGACGAAGTGGACGAAGTGGACGAAGTGGAGGAAGTGGACGAAGTGACGAAGTGGAGGAAGTGGAGGAAGTGGAGGAAGTGGAGAAGTGAGAAGTGGAGGAAGTGGAGGAAGTGGACGAAGTGGAGGAAGTGGAGAAGTGAGGAAGTGGAGGAAGTGGACGAAGTGGACGAAGTGGAGAAGTGGACGAAGTGACGAAGTGGACGAAGTGGAGGAAGTGGAGGAAGTGGACGAAGTGGAGGAAGTGGAGGAAGTGGAGGAAGTGGAGGAAGTGGACGAAGTGGAGGAAGTGGAGGAAGTGGAGGAAGTGGACGAAGTGGAGGAAGTGGACGAAGTGGACGAAGTGGACGAAGTGGAGGAAGTGGAGGAAGTGGAGGAAGTGGACGAAGTGGAGGAAGTGGAGGAAGTGGACGAAGTGGAGGAAGTGGACGAAGTGGAGGAAGTGGAGGAAGTGGAGGAAGTGGAGGAAGTTGACGAAGTGGACGAAGTTGACGAAGTGGAGGAAGTGGAGGAAGTGGAGGAAGTTGACGAAGTGGACGAAGTGGACGAAGTTGACGAAGTGGAGGAAGTGGAGGAAGTGGAGGAAGTGGAGGAAGTGGACGAAGTTGACGAAGTGGAGGAAGTGGAGGAAGTGGAGGAAGTGGAGGAAGTGGAGGAAGTGGAGGAAGTGGAGGAAGTGGAGAAGTGGAGGAAGTGGACGAAGTGGAGGAAGTGGAGAAGTGGAGGAAGTGGACGAAGTGGACGAAGTGGACGAAGTGGACGAAGTGGAGAAGTGGAGGAAGTGGAGAAGTGGAGGAAGTGGACGAAGTTGACGAAGTGGAGGAAGTGGAGAAGTGGAGAAGTGGAGGAAGTGGAGGAAGTGGAGGAAGTGGACGAAGTGGAAGAAGTGGAGAAGTGGAGGAAGTGGAGGAAGTGGAGGAAGTGGAAGAAGTGGACGAAGTGGAGGAAGTGGACGAAGTGGAGGAAGTGGACGAAGTGGACGAAGTGGACGAAGTGGACGAAGTGGAGGAAGTGGACGAAGTTGACGAAGTGGAGGAAGTGGACGAAGTGGAGAAGTGGACGAAGTGGACGAAGTGGAGGAAGTGGAGGAAGTGGACGAAGTGGACGAAGTGGACGAAGTGGAGGAAGTGGACGAAGTGGAGGAAGTGGACGAAGTGGACGAAGTGGACGAAGTGGACGAAGTGGAGGAAGTGGACGAAGTGGACGAAGTGGAGGAAGTGGAGGAAGTGGAGGAAGTGGACGAAGTGGAGGAAGTGGAGGAAGTGGACGAAGTGGACGAAGTGGAGGAAGTGGAGGAAGTGGAGGAAGTGGAGCAAGTGGAGCGAAGTGGACGAAGTGGACGATGTAGACGAAGATGATGATGTGCAGGAAGTGGACGAAGTTAAGAAGTGAAGAAGTGGACGAAGTGGAAGAAGTGGAGGAAGTGGAGGAAGTGGAGGAAGTGGCGAAAGTGGCGAAGTGGACAAAGTGGACTAGTGCACGAAGTGTAGGAAGTGCTCGAAATGGAGGAAGTGGAGGAAGTGACGAAGTGGAAGAAGTTGACGAACTGGAGGAAGTGGAGGAAGTGGAAGAAGTGGAGGAAGTGGACGAAGTGGAGGAAGTTGACGAAGTTGACGAAGTGGACGAAGTGGATGAATTAAGAAGTATACGAAGTGGAGGAAGTGGAGGAAGTGGAGGAAGTGGAGGAAGTGGAGGAAGTCGAGGAAGTGGACGAAGTGGACAAATTGCACAAAGTGGACGAAGTTGACGAAGTGGAGGAAGTGGAGGACGTGGAGGAAGTAGAGGAAGTGGACGAAATGACGAAGTGGAGGAAGTGGACGAAGTGAGAAGTGGAAGAGTGGACGAAGTGGAGGAAGCTGACGAAGTGGATGAAGTGGAGGAAGTGTAGGAAGTGGTGGAAGTGGAGGAAGTTGACGAAGTGGAGGATGTTGACGAAGTGGAGGAAGTGGATGAAGTGGAGGAAGTGGACAAAGTGGAGGAGGTGGAGGAAGTTGACGAAGTGGACGAAGTTCAAGAAGTGGAGGAAGTGGAGGAAGTGTACGAACTGACGAAGTGGACAAAGTTGAAGAAGTGGAAGAAGTGGACGAAGCGGAAGAAGTGGATGAAGTGAGGACGAAGTGGACGAAGTGTCGAAGTGGAGGAATTGGATGAAGTGCAGGAAGTGGATGAAGTAGGGGAAGTGGAGGAAGTGGACAAACTGGACGAAGTTGACGAAGTGGAGGAAGTGGAGGAAGTGGAGGAAGTAGACGAAGTTGACGAAGTGGAGGAAGTGGAGGAAGTGGAGGAGGAGGAGGAAGTTGACGAAGTTGACGAAGTCGAAGAAGTGGACGAAGTGGAAGAGTGGACAAAGTGGAGGAAGTGAAGGAAGTGGACGAAGTAGAGGAAATGGAGGAAGTGGACGAAGTTGACGAAGTGGAGGAAGTTGACGAAGTGGACGAAGTAGTCAAAGTGGACGAAGTGGAAAAAGTTGACAAAGTGGACGAAGTGGAGAAGTGGAGAAGTGACGAAGTGGAGGAAGTGGAGGAAGTGGACGAAGTGGAGGAAGTCGAGGAAGTGGACGAAGTGGAGGAAGTGGATGAAGTAGAGGAAGTGGACAAACTGGACGAAGTGGACGAAGTTGACGAAGTGGAGGAAGTGGAGGAAGGGGAGGAAATGGACGAAGTTGACGAAGTGGAGGAAGTGGAGGAAGTGGAGTGAAGTGGAGGAAGCAGAGGAAGTTGACGAAGTGGAAGAAGTGGACAAAGTGGAGGAAGTGGACTAAGTGAAGGAAGTGAAGGAAGTTGACGAAGTGGAGGAAGTGAAGAAGTGGAGGAAGTGGACGAAGTTGACGAAGTGGAGGAAGTGGAGGAAGTGGACGAAGTGGACAAAGTGAGAAGTGGAGAAGTGGACGAAGTGGACGAAGTGGAGAAGTGAGAAGTGGAGGAAGTGGAGGAAGTGGACGAAGTGGAGGAAGTGGAAGAAGTGGAGGAAGTGGAGAAGTGGACGAAGTGGAGGAAAGTCGAGGAAGTGGACGAAGTGGACGAAGTGGAGGAAGTGGAGGAAGTGGAGGAAGTGGAGGAAGTGGAGGAAGTGGACGAAGTGGAGGAAGTGGAGGAAGTGGAGGAAGTGGAGGAAGTGGACGAAGTGGACGAAGTGGACGAAGTGGACGAAGTGGAGAAGTGGACGAAGTGGAGGAAGTGACGAAGTGGAGGAAGTGGACGAAGTGGAGGAAGTGGAGGAAGTGGAGGAAGTGGACGAAGTGGACGAAGTGGAGGAAGTGGAGGAAGTGGACGAAGTGGAGGAAGTGGAGGAAGTGGAGGAAGTGGAGGAAGTGAAGGAAGTTGAGAAGTGGACGAAGTGAAGAAGTGGAGGAAGTGGACGAAGTTGAAGAAGTGGAAGAACTGGACGAAGTGGAGGACGAAGTGGACGAAGTGATCGAAGTGGACAAAGTGGAGGAAGCGGACGAAGTTGACGAAGTGGAGGTAGTGGAGGAAGTGGAGGAAGTGGAGGTAGTAGAGGAAGTGGAAGAAGGGGAGGAAGTGGAGGAAGTGGAGGAAGTGGAGAAGTGGATGAAGTAGAGGAAGTGGATGAAGTAGAGGAAGTGGACGAAGTGGAGGATGTGTACAAAGTGGAGGAAGTGGAGGAAGTGGACGAAATGGACGAAGTGGAGGAAGTAGAGGAAGTGAAGGAAGTTGACAAAGTGGAGGAAGTGGAGGAAGTCGACGAAGTTGACGAAGTGGAGGAAGTTGACGAAGTGGACAAAGTTGTCAAAGTGGACGAAGTGGACGAAGTTGAGAAGTGGAGGAAGTGGACGAAGTTGACAAATTGCACGAAGTGGACGAAGTTGACAAAGTGGAGGAAGTGAAGGAAGTGGAGCAAGTAGAGGAAGTGGAGGAAGTGGAGGAAGTGGTGGAAGTGGACGAAGTGGAGGAAGTTGAGGAGGTGGACGAAGTGGAGGAAGTGGATGAAGTAGAGGAAGTGGACAAACTAGACGAAGTGGACGAAGTTGACGAAGTGGACGAAGTTGACGAAGTGGAGGAAGTGGAGGAAGTGGATGAAGGGGAGGAAATGGACGAAGTTGACGAAGTGGAGGAAGGATAGGAAGTGGGTGAACTGGAGGAAGCGGAGGAAGTTGACGAAGTGGAAGAAGTGGACAAAGTGGAGGAGTGGACTAAGTGGAGGAAGTGAAGGAAGTTGACGAAGTGGAGGAAGTAGAGGAAGTAGAGGAAGTGGACGAAGTTGACGAAGTGGAGGAAGTTGACGAAGTGGACAAAGTTGTCAAATTGGACGAAGTGGACGAAGTTGACAAAGTGGAGGATGTGGACGAAATGGAGGAAGTGAACGAAGTGGAGGTAGTGGAGAGAGTGGAGGAAGTGGAGGAAATCGAGGAAGTGGACGAAGTTCACAAAGTCGAGGAAGTGGAGGACCTGGAGAAGTGGACGAAGTGGAGGAAGTGGACGAAGTGGACGAAGTTGACGAAGTGGAGGAAGTGGACGAAGTGGAGGAAGTGGAGGAAGAGGAGGAGAAGAGGAGGAAGTGCACCAAGTTGACGAAGTTGACGAAGTGGAAGAGTGGACGAAGTGGACGAAGTGGAGGAAGCTGACGAAGTGGAGGAAGTGGAGGAAGTGTAGGAAGTGGTGGAAGTTGACGAAGTGGAGGAAGTGGATGAAGTTGACGAAGTGGACGAAGTGGAGGAAGTGGAGGAAGTGGAGGAAGTGGAGGAAGTGGAGGAAGTGGAGGAAGTGCAGAAAGTTGACGAAGTGGACGAAGTTGAAGAAGTGGAAGAAGTGGAGGAAGTGGAGGAAGTGTACGATGTGGACGAAGTGGACGAAGTTGAAGAAGTGGAAGAAGTGGAGGACGAAGTGGAAGAAGTGATCGAAGTAGACGAAGTTGACGAAGTGGAGGAAGTGGACGAAGTTGACGAAGTGGAGGTAGTGGAGGAAGTGGAGGTAGTGGACGAAGTGGAGGAAGTGGAGGAAGTGGAGGAAGTGGAGGAAGTAGAGGAAGTGGATGAAGTAGAGGAAGTGGATGAAGTGGAGGAAGTGGACGAATGGACGAAGTGGAGGAAGTGGACGAAGTTGGAGGAAGTGGAGGAAGTCGAGGAAGTGGACGAAGTTGACAAATTGCACGAAGTGGACGAAGTGACAAAGTGGAGTAAGTGCAGGACCTGGAGGAAGTAGAGGAAGTGGACGAAGTGGAGGAGGTGGAGGAAGTGGAGGACCTGGACGAAGTAGAGGAAGTGGAGGAAGTGGAGGAAGTGGACGAAGTGGAGAAAGTGGAGGAGAGTGGAGGAAGTGGAGGAAGAGGAGGAAGTGGACGAAGTTGACGAAGTTGAAGAAGTGGACGAAGTGGAAGAGTGGACGAAGTGGAGGAAGCTGAGGAAGTGGAGGATGTGGAGGAAGTGGAGGAAGTGTAGGAAGTGGTGGAAGTGGACGAAGTTCACGAAGTGGAGGAAGTGGATGAAGTTGATGAAGTGGAGGAAGTGGACGAAGTGGAGGAAGTGGACAAAGTTGAGGAAGTGGACGAAGTGGACGAAGTTGACGAAGTGGACGAACTTGAAGAAGTGGAAGAAGTGGACGAAGTGGACGAAGAGGTCGAAGTGGAGGAAGTGGATGAAGTTGACGAAGAGAGGAACTGGAGGAAGTGGAGAAAGTGGAAGAAGTGGAGGAAGTTGAGGAAGTGGAGGAAGTAGAGGAAGTGGACAAACTGGACGAATGGACGAAGTTGACGAAGTGGAGGAAGTGGAGGAAGTGGTGGAAATGGACGAAGTTGACGAAGTGGAGGAAGTGGAGGAAGTGGAGGAATTGGAGGAAGCGGAGGAAGTGACGAAGTTGACGAAGTGGAGGAAGTGGACGAAGTTGACGAAGTGGAGGAAGTGGAGGAAATGGAGGAAATGGACGAAGTTGACGAAGTGGAGGAAGTGGAGGAAGTGGAGGAACGGAGGAAGTGGAGGAAGTTGACGAAGTGGACAAGTCGAAGAAGTGGACGAAGTGGAGAGTGGACAAAGTGGAAGAGTGGACAAAGTGGAGGAAGTGAAGGAAGTGGACGAAGTGGAGGAAGTGGAGGAAGTGGACGAAGTTGACGAAGTGGAGGAAGTTGACGAAGTGGACAAAGTTGTAAAGTGGACGAAGTGGACGAAGTTGACAAAGTGGAGGAAGTGGAGGAACAGAGGAAGTGGAGGAAGTGGAGGAAGTGGAGGAAGTGGACGAAGTGGAGGAAGTGGACGAAGTTGACGAAGTGGAGGAAGTGGAGGAAGAGGAGGAAGTGGAGGAAGTGGACGAAGTTGACGAAGTTGAAGAAGTGAAGGAAGTGGAGAGTGGACGAAGTGGAGGAAGCGATGAAGTGGAGGAAGTGGATGAAGTGGAGGAAGTGTAGGAAGTGGTCGAAGTCGACGAAGTTGACAAAGTGGAGGAAATGGACGAAGTTGACGAAGTGGAGGAAGTGGAGGAAGTGGAGGAAGTAGAGGAAGTGGAGGAAGTGGAGGAAGTTGAAGAAGTGGAAGAAGTGGACGAAGTGGACGAAGTGTACAAAGTGGACGAAGTGGACGAAGTGGATGAAGTGAAAGAAGTGGAAGAAGTGGACGAAGTGAACGAAGTGGAGGACGAAGTGGACGAAGTGGACGAAGTTGACGAAGTGGAGGAAGTGGACGAAGTTGACGAAGTGGAGGTAGGGAGGAAGTGGAGGAAGTGGAGGAAGTGGAAGAAGTCGAGGAAGTGGAGGAAGTGGAGGAAGTGGAAGAAGTGGAGGAAGTGGATGAAGTAGAGGAAGTGGACGAAGTGGTCGAACTGGAGCAAGTGGACGAATTGACGAAGTGGACGAAGTGGACGAAGTGGAGGAAGATGAGGAAGTGGACGAAGTGGATGAAGTGGACGAAGTTGACGAAGTTGAAGAAGTTGAGGAAGTGGAGGAATTGGAGGAAGTGGAGGAAGTGAAGGAACTGGAGGAAGTGGAGGAATTGGACGAAGTGGACGAAGTTGAAGAAGTGGACGAAGTGGACAAAGTTGAAGAAGCGGACGAAGTGGACGAAGTTGACGAAGTGGAGGAAGTTGACAAAGTCGACGAAGTGCAGAAGTGGACGAAATGGAGGAAGTGGAAGAAGTGGAGGAAGTGGAGGAAGTGCAGGAAGTGAGGAAGTGGAGGAAGTGGAGGAAGTTGACGAATTGGACGAAGTTGACGAAGTGGACGAAGTGGAAGAAGTGGAGGAAGTGGAGGAAGTAGAGGAAGCGAACGAAGTGGACGAAGTGGACGAAGTTGACGAAGTGGAGGAAGTGGTGAGTGCAGGAAGTGGAGGAAGTGGACGAAGTGGACGAAGTTGACGAAGTGAAGAAGTGGAGGAAGTGGAGGAAGTGGACGAAGTGACGAAGTTGAAGAAGTGGAGGAAGTGGAGGAAGTGGAAGAAGTGGAGGAAGTGGAGGAAGTGGAGAAGTAAGGAAGTGGAGGAAGTGGAGGAAGTGGTGGAAGTGGACGAAGTGGAGGAAGTGGACAAACTGGACGAAGTGGAGGAAGTCGACGAAGTGGACGAAGTGGAGGAAGTGGACGAGGTGGACGAAGTTGACGAACTGGACGAAGTGAGGAAGTGGAGGAAGTGAGGAAGTGGCGAAAGTGGAGGAAGTGGACGAAGTGGAGGAAGTGGACGAAGTCGACGAAGTTGACGAAGTGGACGAAGTGGAGGAAGTGGAGGAAGTGGAGGAAGTGGACGAAGTTGACGAAGTGGAGGAAGTGGAGGAAGTGGACGAAGTGGACGAAGTGGACGAAGTTGACGAAATGGAGAAGTGGACGAAGTGGAGGAAGTGGAGGAAGTGGACGAAGTGGACGAAGTGACGAAGTGGAGGAAGTGGACAAAGTAGAGGAAGTGGAGGAAGTAGAGGAAATGGACGAAGTTGACGAAGTGGACGAAGTGGACGAAGTGGAGGAAGTGGAGAAGTTGACGAAGTGGACGAAGTTGACAAAGTGGAGGAAGTGGAGGAAGGGAGGAGTGGAGGAAGTGGAGGAAGTGGACGAAGTGAGAGGTAAAAGTGGAAGAGTGGACAAAGTAGAGGAAGTGGAAGAAGTTGACGAAGTGGAGGAAGAGGAGGAAGTGGAGGAAGTGGAGGAAGTGGACGAAGTGGACGAAGTTGACGAAGTGGAGACGTGGACGAAGTTGACGAAGTGAGGAAGTGGACGAAGTGGAGGAATTGGAGGAAGTGGAGGAAGTGGAGGAAGTGGAGGAAGTGGACGAAGTGGACGAAGTGAAGAAGTGGAGAAGTGGACGAAGTGGACGAGGAAGTGGAGGAAGTGGACGAAGTTGACGAAGTGGAGGAAGTGGAGGAAGTGGAGGAAGTGGAGGAAGTGGACGAAGTGGAGGAAGTGGAGAAAGTGGAGGAAGTGGAGGAAGTGGACGAAGTGGAGGAAGTGGAGGAAGTGGACGAAGTGGAGGAAGTGGAGGAAGTGGAGGAAGTGGAGGAAGTGGACGAAGTGGACGAAGTGGAGGAAGTGGACGAAGTGGACAAAGTGGACGAAGTGGACGAAGTGGACGAAAGTGGAGGAAGTGGAGGAAGTGGACGAAGTGGACGAAGTGGAGAAGTGGACGAAGTGAGGAAGTGACGAAGTGGACGAAGTAGACGAAGTGGACAAAGTGGAGGAAGTGGAGGAAGTGGACGAAGTGGAGGAAGTGGACGAAGTGGAGGAAGTGGAGGAAGTGGACGAAGTGGACAAAGTGGAGGAAGTGGAGGAAGTGGACGAAGTGGACGAAGTTGAAGAAGTGGAAGAAGTGGACGAAGTGGACGAAGTGGATAAAGTGGACGAAGTGGAGGAAGTGACGAAGTGGACGAAGTGGACGAAGTGGACGAAGTGGAGGAAGTGGACGAAGTGGAGGAAGTGGAGGAAGTGGAGGAAGTGGACGAAGTTGACGAAGTGGAGGAAGTGGACGAAGTGGAGGAAGTTGACGAAAGGAGAAGTGGACGAAGTGGAGGAAGTGGAGGAAGTGGACGAAGTTGACGAAGTGGACGAAGTGGAGGAAGTGGAGGAAGTAGAGGAAGTGGAGGAAGTGAGGAAGTGGACGAAGTTGACGAAGTGGAGAAGTGGAGGAAGTGGAGGAAGTGGACGAAGTGGAGGAAGTGGACGAAGTGGACGAAGTGGAGGAAGTGGAGGAAGTGGAGGAAGTGGAGGAAGTGGAGGAAGTGGAGGAAGTGGAGGAAGTGGAGGAAGTGGACGAAGTTGACGAAGTTGACGAAGTGGAAGAAGTGGACGAAGTGGACGAAGTGGACGAACTGGAGGAAGTGGACGAAGTTGACGAAGTGGAGGAAGTGGAGGAAATGGAGGGAGTGGAGGAAGTGGAGGAGTGGAGGAAGTGGAGAAAGTGGAGGAAGTGGAGGAAGTGGAGGAAGTGGACGAAGTCGAGGAAGTGGAGGACGTGAATGAAGTGGATGAAGTGGAGGAAGTGGAAGAATTGGACGAAGTGGAGGAAGGGGACGAATTGGACGAAGTGGACAAACTGGACGAAGTGGACGAAGTTGACGAAGAGGAGGAAGTGGAGGAAGTGGACAAAGTGGACGTGGTGGACGAAGTGAAAAAAGTTGACGAAGTGGATGAAGTAGACTAAGTGGACGAATTGGAGGAAGTGGAGGAAGTGGAGAAAGTGGACGAAGTGGAGGAAGTGGACGAATTGGACGAAGTTGAAGAAGTGGAGGAAGTGGAGGAAGTGGAGGAAGCTGACGAAGTTGACGATGTGGACGAAGTTGACGAAGTTAAAGAAGTGGAAGAAGGGGACGAAGTGGGCGAAGTGGATGAACTGGACGAAGTGGAGGAAGTGTACGAAGTTGACGAAGTGGAGGAAGTTGAGGAAGTGGAGAAGTGGACGAAGTGGACGAAGTGGACGAAGTGGAGGAACTGGACGAAGTGGAGGAAGTGGACGAAGTAGAGGAGTGGACGAAGTTCAGGAAGTGGAGAAAGTAGGCGAAATGGAGGAAGTGGATGAAGCGCACAAGTGAAGGAAGTAGAGGAAGTGGAGGAAGTTGACGAATTGGACGAAGTTGACAAAGTTGAGGAAGTGGAGGAAGTGGAGGAGGTTGACGAATTGTACAAAGTGGACGAAGTTGCCGAAGTGTAGGAAGGGGAGGAAGTGGAGGGATTGACGAAGTTGACGAAGTTGAGGAAGTGGAAGGAAGTGGACAAAGTGGAGGAAGTGAAGGAAGTTGACGAAGTGGAGGAAGTGGAGGAAGTGGACGAAGTCGAAGTGGAGGAAGTGGAGGAAGTGGAGGAAGAGGAGGCAGTGGACGAAGTTGACGAAGATTAAGAAGTGGACGAAGTGGAAGAGTGGAGGAAGTGGAGGAAGTGGAGAAAGTGCAGGAAGCGGACGAAGTTGACGAAATGGAGGAAGTGGATGAAGTGGATGAAGTGCAGGAAGTAGAGGAAGTGGACGAAGTTGACGAAGTGGAAGAAGTGGAAGAAGTTGAGGAAGTGGAGGAAGTGGAGGCTGTGGAGGGAGTGGAAGAATTGGAAGAAGTGGAGGAAGTGGAGGAAGTGGAGGAAGTGGACGAAGTGGATGAAGTGGAGGAAGTGGACAAAGTGGACGAAGTGGACGAGGTTGACAAAGTGGAGGAAGTGGACGAGGTGGACTAAGTGGACGAAGTTGACAAACTGGACGAAGTGGACGAGGTTGAGAAAGTGGAGGAAGTGGACGAGCTGGACGAAGTGGACGAAGTTGACGAAGTGGACTAAGTGGATGAAGTGGAGGAAGTGGAAGAAGTGGAGGAAGTGGAGGAAGTGGAGGAAGTGGACGAAGTGGACGAAGTGGAGGAAGTGGAGGAAGTGGAGGAGGTGGACGAAGTGGAGGAAGTGGTGGAAGTTGACGAATTGGACGAAGTGGAGTAGGTGGAGGAAGTGGAGCAAGTGGAGCAAGTGGACGAAGTTGACGATGTAGACGAAGATGATGATGTGCAGGAAGTGGACAAAGTTTAAGAAGTTGAAGAAGTGGACGAAGTGGAAGAAGTGGAGGAAGTGGAGGAAGTGGAGGCAGTGGCGAAAGTGGCGAAAGTGGACAAAGTGGACTTAGTTCACGAAGTGTAGGAAGTGCTCGAAATGGAGGAAGTGGAGGAAGATGACGAATTGGAAGAAGTTGACGAACTGGAGGAAGTGGAGGAAGTGGAAGAAGTGGAGGAAGTGGACGAAGTGGAGGAAGTTGACGAAGTTGACGAAGTGGACGAAGTGGATGATATTGAAGAAGTATACGAAGTGGAGGAAGTGGAGGAAGTGGAGGAAGTGGAGGTAGTGGAGGAAATCGAGGAAGTGGACGAAGTTGACAAATTGCACAAAGTGGACGAAGTTGACAAAGTGGAGGAAGTGGAGGACCTGGAGGAAGTAGAGGAAGTGGACGAAAATGACGAAGTGGAGGAAGTGGACGAAGTTGAAGAAGTGGACGAAGTGGAAGAGTGGACGAAGTGGAGGAAGCTGACGAAGTGGAGTGAAGTGGAGGAAGTGTAGGAAGTGGTGGAAGTGGAGGAAGTTGACGAAGTGGAGGAAGTTGACGAAGTGGAGGAAGTGGATGAAGTGGAGGAAGTGGACAAAGTGGAGGAGTGGAGGAAGTGGAGGAAGTTGACGAAGTGGACGAAGTTCAAGAAGTGGAGGAAGTGGAGGAAGTGTACGAACTGACGAAGTGGACAAAGTTGAAGAAGTGGAAGAAGTGGACGAAGCGGAAGAAGTGGATGAAGTTGAGGACGAAGTGGACGTAGTGGTCGAAGTGGAGGAATTGGATGAAGTGCAGGAAGTGGATGAAGTAGGGGAAGTGGAGGAAGTGGACAAACTGGACGAAGTTGACGAAGTGGAGGAAGTGGAGGAAGTGGAGGAAATAGACGAAGTTGACGCAGTGGAGGAAGTTGGGGAACTGGAGGAGGAGGAGGAAGTTCACGAAGTTGACGAAGTCGAAGAAGTGGACAAAGTGGAAGAGTGGACAAAGTGGAGGAAGTGAAGGAAGTTGACGAAGTAGAGGAAATGGAGGAAGTGGACGAAGTTGACGAAGTGGAGGAAGTTGACGAAGTGGACGAAGTAGTCAAATTGGACGAAGTGGAAAAAGTTGACAAAGTGGACGAATTGGAGAAAGTGGAGCAAGTGGAGGAAGTGGTGGAAGTGGACGAAGTGGAGGAAATCGAGGAGGTGGACGAAGTGGAGGAAGTGGATGAAGTAGAGGAAGTGGACAAACTGGACGAAGTGGACGAAGTTGACGAAGTGGAGGAAGTGGAGGAAGGGGAGGAAATGGACGAAGTTGACGAAGTGGAGGAAGTGGAGGAAGTGGGTGAACTGGAGGAAGCAGAGGAAGTTGACGAAGTGGAAGAAGTGGACAAAGTGGAGGAGTGGACTAAGTGAAGGAAGTGAAGGAAGTTGACGAAGTGGAGGAAGTGAAGGAAGTAGAGGAAGTGGACGAAGTTGACGAAGTGGAGGAAGTTGACGAAGTGGACAAAGTTGTCAAATTGGACGAAGTGGACGAAGTTGACAGAGTGGAGGAAGTGGAGGATGTGGACGAAATGGAGGAAGTGAAAGAAGTGGAGGTAGTGGAGATAGTGGAGGAAGTGGAGGAAATCGAGGAAGTGGACGAAGTTCACAAAGTCGAGGAAGTGGAGGACCTGGAGGAACTGGAGGAAGTGGAGGAAGTGGACGAAGTGGAGGTAGTGGAGGAAGGGGAGGAGGAAGAGGAGGAAGTGGACGAAGTTGACGAAGTTGACGAAGTGGACGAAGTGGAAGAGTGGACGAAGTGGAGGAAGCTGACGAAGTGGAGAAGTGGACGAAGTGGAGGAAGTGTAGGAAGTGGTGGAAGTGGACGAAGTTGACGAAGTGGAGGAAGTGGATGAAGTGGACGAAGTGGAGGAAGTGGAGGAAGTGGAGGAAGTGGAGGAAGTGGAGGAAGTAAAGGAAGTTGATGAAGTGGACGAAGTTGAAGAAGTGAACGGAGGAAGTGGACGAAGTGGACGAAGTGGAAGGAAGCTGGACGAAGTGGAGGACGAAGTGGACGAAGTGATCGAAGTGGACAAAGTGGAGGAAGCGGACGAAGTTGACGAAGTGGAGGTAGTGGAGGAAGTGGAGGAAGTGGAGGTAGTAGAGGAAGTGGAAGAAGGGGAGGAAGTGGAGGAAGTGGATGAAGTGGATGAAGTAGAGGAAGTGGATGAAGTAGAGGAAGTGGACGAAGTGGAGGATGTGTACAAACTGGAGGAAGTGGAGGAAGTGGACGAAATGGACGAAGTGGAGGAAGTAGAGGAAGTGAAGGAAGTTGACGAAGTGGAGGAAGTGGAGGAAGTCGACGAAGTTGACGAAGTGGAGGAAGTTGACGAAGTGGACAAAGTTGTCAAATTGGACGAAGTGGACGAAGTTGAGAAAGTGGAGGAAGTGGACGAAGTTGACAAATTGCACGAAGTGGACGAAGTTGACAAAGTGGAGGAATTGAGGAAGTGGAGCAAGTAGAGGAAGTGGAGGAAGTGGAGGAAGTGGTGGAAGTGGACGAAGTGGAGGAAATTGAGGAGGTGGACGAAGTGGAGGAAGTGGATGAAGTAGAGGAAGTGGACAAACTAGACGAAGTGGACGAAGTTGACGAAGTGGACGAAGTTGACAAAGTGGAGGAAGTGGAGGAAGTGGATGAAGGGGAGGAAATGGACGAAGTTGACGAAGTGGAGGAAGGATAGGAAGTGGGTGAACTGGAGGAAGCGGAGGAAGTTGACGAAGTGGAAGAAGTGGACAAAGTGGAGGAGTGGACTAAGTGGAGGAAGTGAAGGAAGTTGACGAAGTGGAGGAAGTAGAGGAAGTAGAGGAAGTGGACGAAGTTGACGAAGTGGAGGAAGTTGACGAAGTGGACAAAGTTGTCAAATTGGACGAAGTGGACGAAGTTGACAAAGTGGAGGATGTGGACGAAATGGAGGAAGTGAACGAAGTGGAGGTAGTGGAGAGAGTGGAGGAAGTGGAGGAAATCGAGGAAGTGGACGAAGTTCACAAAGTCGAGGAAGTGGAGGACCTGGAGAAGTGGACGAAGTGGAGGAAGTGGAGGAAGTGGACGAAGTTGACGAAGTGGAGGAAGTGGACGAAGTGGACGAAGTGGAGGAAGTGGAGGAAGAGGAGGAAGTGCACAAGTTGACGAAGTTGACGAAGTGGAAGAGTGGACGAAGTGGACGAAGTGGAGGAAGTGGAGGAAGTGGAGGAAGTGGAGGAAGTGAGGAAGTGTGGAAGTTGACGAAGTGGAGGAAGTGGATGAAGTGACGAAGTGGACGAAGTGGACGAAGTGGAGGAAGTGGAGGAAGTGGAGGAAGTGGAGGAAGTGGAGGAAGTGCAGAAAGTTGACGAAGTGGACGAAGTTGAAGAAGTGGAAGAAGTGGAGGAAGTGGAGGAAGTGTACGAAGTGGAGGAAGTGGACGAAGTTGAAGAAGTGGAAGAAGTGGAGACGAAGTGGAAGAAGTGATCGAAGTAGACGAAGTTGACGAAGTGGAGGAAGTGGACGAAGTTGACGAAGTGGAGGAAGTGGAGGAAGTGGAGGAAGTGGAGGAAGTGGAGGAAGTGGAGGAAGTGGAGGAAGTGGAGGAAGTGGAGGAAGTGGATGAAGTGGAGGAAGTGGAGGAAGTGGACGAAGTGGAGGAAGTGGACGAAGTGGAGGAAGTGGACGAAGTTGGACGAAGTGGAGGAAGTGACGAAGTGGACGAAGTTGACAAATTGGACGAAGTGGACGAAGTTGACAAAGTGGAGGAAGTGGACGAAAGTGGAGGAAGTGGACGAAGTGGAGGAGTGGAGAAGTGGAGGAAGTGGAGGAAGTGGAGGAAGTGGACGAAGTGGAGAAAGTGGAGGAAGTGGAGGAAGTGGAGGAAGTGGAGGAAGTGGACGAAGTGGACGAAGTTGACGAAGTGGACGAAGTGGAAGAAGTGGACGAAGTGGAGGAAGCTGAGGAAGTGGAGGAAGTGGAGGAAGTGGAGGAAGTGTAGGAAGTGGTGGAAGTGGACGAAGTTCACGAAGTGGAGGAAGTGCATGAAGTTGAGAAGTGGAGGAAGTGGACGAAGTGGAGGAAGTGGACAAAGTTGAGGAAGTGGACGAAGTGGACGAAGTTGACGAAGTGGACGAACTTGAAGAAGTGGAAGAAGTGGACGAAGTGGACGAAGAGGTCGAAGTGGAGGAAGTGGATGAAGTTGACGAAGAGAGGAAGTGGAGGAAGTGGAGAAAGTGGAAGAAGTGGAGGAAGTTGAGGAAGTGGAGGAAGTAGAGGAAGTGGACAAAGTGGACGACAGTGGACGAAGTTGACGAAGTGGAGGAAGTGGAGGAAGTGGTGGAAATGGACGAAGTTGACGAAGTGGAGGAAGTGGAGGAAGTGGAGGAATTGGAGGAAGCGGAGGAAGTGACGAAGTTGACGAAGTGGAGGAAGTGGACGAAGTTGACGAAGTGGAGGAAGTGGAGGAAATGGAGGAAATGGACGAAGTTGACGAAGTGGAGGAAGTGGAGGAAGTGGGGGAACCGGAGGAAGCGGAGGAAGTTGACGAAGTTGACAAAGTCGAAGAAGTGGACAAAGTGGAAGAGTGGACAAAGTGGAAGAGTGGACAAAGTGGAGGAAGTGAAGGAAGTTGACGAAGTGGAGGAAGTGGAGGAAGTGGACGAAGTTGACGAAGTGGAGGAAGTTGACGAAGTGGACAAAGTTGTTAAATTGGACGAAGTGGACGAAGTTGACAAAGTGGAGGAAGTGGAGGAACCAGAGGAAGTGGAGGAAGTGGAGGAAGTGGAGGAGGTGGACGAAGTGGAGGAAGTGGACGATGTTGACGAAGTGGAGGAAGTGGAGGAAG
>CM050931.1:14663578-14680085 GCA_027742785.1 Vigna reflexopilosa | reverse complement strand
AAGTGGAGGAAGTGGAGGAAGTGGAGGAAGTGGAGGAAGTTGACGAAGTGGAGGAAGTGACGAAGTTGACGAAGTGGACGAAGTGGAGGAAGTGGACGAAGTTGACTGAAGTGGACGAAGTTGAGGAAGTGGACGAAGTTGATGAAGTTGACGAAGTTGACGAAGTTGACGAAGTGGACGAAGTGGAGGGAATGGACGAAGTGGACGAAGTGGAAGAAGTGGAGTAAGTGGACGACGTGGACGAAGTGGACGAAGTTTACGAAGTGGACGAAGTGGAGCAAGTGGACGAAGTGAGAAGTTCAGGAAGTGGAGGAAGTGGAGGAAGTCGACGAAGTGGACGAAGTGGACGAAGTGAAGGAAGTGGACGAAGTGGAGGAATGAAGGAAGTGGACGAAGTTGACGAAGTGGACGAAGTGGATAAAGTGAAGGAAGTCGAGGAACTGCAAGAAGTGGAGTAAGTGGAGGAGGTGGACGAAGTGGAGGAAGTTGACGAAGTAGACGAAGTGGAGGAAGTGGACGAAGTTGACGAAGTGGAGGAAGTGGAGGAAGTGGAGGAAGTGGAGGAAGTGGAGGAAGTGGAGGAAGTTGAGGAAGTGGAGGAAGTGAAGGAAGTGGTGGAAGTGGACGAAGTGGACGAAGTTGACGAAGTGGTTGAAGTGGACGAAGTGGACGAAGTCGACGAAGTGGAGAAAGTGGAGGAAGTGGACGAAGTTGACGAAGTGGACGAAGTTTACGAAGTGGAGAAGTGAAGGAAGATGGAGGAAGTGGAGGAAGTGGAGGAAGTTGACGAAGTGAACGAAGTGGACGAAGTGGAAGAAGTGGACGAAGTGGAGGAAATGACGAAGTTGACGAAGTGGATGAAGTGGAGGAATGGAGGAAGTGGACGAAGTGGAGGAAGTGGACGAAGTTGACGAAGTTGACTAAGTGGACGAAGTTGAGGAAGTTGACGAAGTTGAGGAAGTTGACGAAGTTGACAAAGTTGACGAAGTGGACGAAGTGGAGGGAATGGAGGAAGTGGAGTAAGTTGAAGAAGTGGAGTAAGTGGACGACGTGGAGGAAGTGGACGAAGTTTACGAAGTGGTTGAAGTGGAGCAAATGGACGAAGATGATGAAGTTCAGGAAGTGGAGGAAGTGGAGGAAGTCGACGAAGGGGACGAAGTGGACTAAGTGAAGGAAGTGGACGAAGTGGAGGAAATAAAGGAAGTGGACGAAGTTGACGAAGTGGACGAAGTGGACGAAGTAGAGGAAGTGGAGGAAGTGGAGGAAGTGGAGGAACTTGACGAAGTGGACGAAGTGGACGAAATGGACGAAGTTGACGAAGTGGAGGAAGTGGAAGAAGTGGAAGAAGTGGAGTAAGTTGAGGAAGTGGAGCGAAGTGAACGAAGTGAACGAAGTGGACAAAGTGGTTGAAGTTGACGAAGTGGACGAAGTGGAGAAAGTGGAGGAAGTGGACGAAGTGAGAAGTGGACGAAATTTACGAAGTGGAGAAGTGAAGGAAGTGGAGGAAGTGGAGGATGTGGAGGAAGTTGACGACATGGACGAAGTTGAAGAAGTGGAAAAAGTGGACGAAGTGGGGGAAACAGACGAACTTGACGAAGTGGAGGAAGTGTAGGAAGTGGACGAAGTTGATGATGTGGACGACGTGGATGAAGTTGATGACGTGGGCGACGTGGATGAAGTGGACGAAGTGGACCAAGTGGACGAAGTGCAAGAAGTGGATGAAGTTGACGAAGTGGAGGAAGTGGAGGAAGTAGAGGAAGTGGACGAAGTGGAAGAAGTGGACGAAGTTTACGAAGTGGACGAAGTTGACAAAGTGGACGAAGTGGAGGATGTGGAGGAAGTGGACGAAGTTGACGAAATTGAAGAAGTGGACGAAGTTGATGACATGGACGACGTGGTTCAAGTGGACGAAGTTGATGACGTGGACGACGTGCATGAAGTTGACGATGTGGAGGAAGTGGAGGAAGTGGACGAAGTGAAGGAAGTTGAGGAAGTGGAGGAAGTGGAGGAAGTTGACCAACTGCACGAAGTTGACGAAGTGGACGACGTGGACGAAGTGAAGCAAGTGGAGAAACTGGAGGAAATGGGCGAAGTGGACGAAGTGGAGGAGGTGGACGAAATTGACTAAGTGGAGGAAGTGGAGGAAGTGCAGGAAGTGGAGGAAGTGGACAAGGTTAACGAAATGGACGAAGTTGACGACGTTGACGAAGTGGACAAAGTGGAGGAAGTGGAGGAAGTGGATGAAGTTGACGAAGTTGCAGAAGTGGAAGAAGTGGATGAAGTTTACGAAGTGGACGAAGTGGACGAAGTGGAGGAAATGGACGAAGTTCACGAAGTGGACGAAATGGACGAAGTGGAGGAAGTGGACGAAGTGGACGAAATGGACGAATTTGACGAAAATGACGAAGTGGAGGAAGTGGACGAAGTGGAGGAAGTGGAGGAAGTTGACGAAGTGGACGAAGTAGAGGAAGTGGAGGAAGTGGAGGAAGTGGAGGAAGTGGAGGAAGTGGACGAAATGGACGAAGTGGAGGAAGTGGAGGAAGTGGAAGAAGTGGAGTAAGTGGTGAAAGTGGAGGAAGTGAAGGAAGTTGAGGAAGTGGAGGAAGTGGGGGAAGTTGACGAAGTGGACGAAGTAGAGGAAGTGGAGGAGTGGAGGAAGTGGAGGAAGTGGACGTTGTTGACGAAGTTGATGAAGTGGACGAAGTTGACATTGTGGACGAAGGGGAGGAAGTGGATGAAGTTGACGAAGTGGAAGAAGTGGAGCAAATGGACGAAGTTGACGAAGTGGAGGAAGTGGACGAAGTGGAGGAAATGGAGGAAGTGGAGTAAGTTTAAGATGTGGAGTAAGTGGATGACGTGGAGGAAGTGGACGAAGTTTAAGAAGTGGATGAAGTGGATGAAATGGACGAAGATGATCAAGTTCAGGAAGTGGAGGAAGTGGAGGAAGTTGACGAAGGGGACGAAGTGGACTAAGTGAAGGAAGTGGAGGAAGTGGAGGAAATGGAGGAAGTGGAGGAAGTTGATGAAGTGGAGGATGTAGACGAAGTTGACGAAGTGGAGGAAGTGGAGGAAGTGGACGAAGTTGACTAAGTGGACGAAGTTGAGGAAGTTGACGAAGTTGAGGAAGTTGACGAAGTTGACAAAGTTGACGAAGTGGACGAAGTGGAGGGAATGGAGGAAGTGGAGTAAGTTGAAGAAGTGGAGTAAGTGGACGACGTGGAGGAAGTGGACGAAGTTTACGAAGTGGTTGAAGTGGAGCAAATGGACGAAGATGATGAAGTTCAGGAAGTGGAGGAAGTGGAGGAAGTCGACGAAGGGGACGAAGTGGACTAAGTGAAGGAAGTGGACGAAGTGGAGGAAATAAAGGAAGTGGACGAAGTTGACGAAGTGGACGAAGTGGACGAAGTTGATAAAGTGAAGGAAGTCGAGGAACTGCAAGAAGTGGAGTAAGTGGAGGAGGTGGACGAAGTGGAGGAAGTTGACGAAGTAGACGAAGTGGAGGAAGCGGACGAAGTTGACGAAGTGGAGGAAATGGAGGAAGTGGAGGAAGTGGAGGAAGTGGAGGAAGTTGAGGAAGTGGAGGAAGTGAAGGAAGTGGTGGAAGTGGACGAAGTGGACGAAGTTGACGAAGTGGTTGAAGTTGACGATGTGGACGAAGTCGACGAAGTGGAGAAAGTGGAGGAAGTGGACGAAGTTGACGAAGTGGACGAAATTTACGAAGTGGAGAAGTGAAGGAAATGGAGGAAGTGGAGGATGTGGAGGAAGTTGACGACGTGAACGAAGTTGAAGAAGTGGAAAAAGTGGACGAAGTGGAGGAAACAAACGAAGTTGACAAAGTGGATGAAGTGAAGGAAATGGAGGAAGTGGACGAAGTGGAGGAAGTGGACGAAGTTGACGAAGTTGATGAAGTGGACGAAGTTGATGAAGTGGACGAAGTGGAGGAAGTTGACGAAGTTGACAAGGAGAGTGGATGAAGTGGACGAAGTGGAGGAAGTGGAGGAAGTGAGAAGTGGACGAAGTGGAGAAGTGGACGAAGTTGACGAAGTGGACGAAGTTGACAAAGTGGACGAAGTGGAGGATGTGGAGGAAGTGGACGAAGTTGACGAAGTTGAAGAAGTGGACGAAGTTGATGACATGGACGACGTGGATCGAAGTGGACGAAGTTGATGACGTGGACGACAGTTGACGAAGTGGACGAAGTGGACGAAGTGGAGGAAGTGGAGGAAGTGGAGGAAGTGGAGGAACTGGACGAAGTTGACGAAGTGGACGAAGTGGACGAAGTTGACGAAATGGAGGAAGTGGACGAAGTGGACGAAGTGGAGTAAGTGGAGGAAGTGGAGGAAGTGGACGAAGTGAACGAAGTGAACGAAGTTGACGAAGTGACGAAGTGGACGAAGTGGAGGAAGTGGACGAAGTGGAGGAAGTGGAGGAAGTGGATGAAGTGACGAAGTTGCAGAAGTGGAAGAAGTGGATGAAGTTTACGAAGTGGACGAAGTGGAGGAAGTGGAGGAAGTTGACGAAGTGCACGAAGTGGACGAAATGGACGAAGTGGAGGAAGTGGACGAAGTGGACGAAATTGACGAAGTGGAGGAAGTGAGGAAGTGGACGAAGTGAGGAAGTGGACGAAGTGGATGAAGTTGATGAGTGGGCGAAGTGGACGAAGTGGACGAAGTGACGAAGTGGACGAAGTGCAGAAGTGGATGAAGTTGACGAAGTGGAGGAAGTGGAGGAAGTGGAGGAAGTGGACGAAGTGGAAGAAGTGGACGAAGTGGACGAAGTGGACGAAGTGGAGGAAGTGGACGAAGTGGAGATGTGGAGAAGTGGACGAAGTGGACGAATTGACGAAGTGGACGAAGTTGATGAATGGAGGAAGTGGACGAAGTTGATGACGTGGACGACGTGGAGGAAGTTGACGAAGTGGAGGAAGTGGAGAAGTGGACGAAGTGGAGGAAGTGGAGGAAGTGGAGGAAGTGGAGGAGTTGACGAAGTTGACGAAGTGGACGAAGTGGACGAAGTGGAGAAGTGGAGAAGTGGAGAAGTGGACGAAGTGGACGAAGTGGAGCAAGTGGACGAAGTTGACGAAGTGGAGGAAGTGGACGAAGTGGAGGAAATGGAGGAAGTGGAGTAAGTTAAGAAGTGGAGTAAGTGGACGACGTGGAGGAAGTGGACAAAGTGGATGAAGTGGATGAAGTGGAGGAAGATGACGAAGTTGCAGAAGTGGAGGAAGTGGAGGAAGTTGACGAAGTGGACGAAGTGGACGAAGTGAGGAAGGAGAGTCACGAAGTGGACGAAATGGACGAAGTGGAGGAAGTGGACGAAGTGCGAAATGGACGAAGTTGACGAAGTGACGAAGTGGAGGAAGTGGACGAAGTGGACGAAGTGGACGAAGTTGAGGAAGTGGACGAAGTGAGGAAGTGGACGAAGTGGACGAAGTTGACGAAGTGGACGAAGTGACGAATGGACGAAGTGGAGGAAGTGGAGAAGTGGAAGAAGTGGAGTAAGTGGATGAAGTGGAGGAAGTGAAGAAGTTGAGGAAGTGGAGGAAATGGACGAAGTTGACGAAGTGCACGAAGTGGAGGAAGTGGAGGAAGTGGAGGAAGTGGAGGAAGTGGACGTTGTTGACGAAGTGGAGGAAGTGACGAAGTGGACAGTGGACGAAGTGGACGAAGTGGATGAAGTTGACGAAGTGAAGAAGTGGAGGAACTGGACGAAGTTGACGAAGTGGAGGAAGTGGACGAAGTGGAGGAATTGGACGAAGTGGACGAAGTTGACGAAGTGGACGAAGTGGACGAAGTGGAGGAATGGACGAAGTGGAGGAAGTGGAGGAAGTGGAGGAAGTGGACGAAGTTGAGGAAGTGGAGGAAGTGGAGGAAGTGGACGAAGTGGACGAAGTGGACGAAGTGGAGGAAGTGGAGGAAGTGGAGGAAGTGGAGGAAGTGGAGGAAGTTGATGAAGTGGACGAAGTTGACGAAGTGGACGAAGTTGACGAAGTGGACGAAGTGGAGGAAATGGACTAAGTGGAGGAAGTGGAGGAAGTTGACGAAGTTGACGAAGTTGACGAAGTTGACAAAGTGGACGAAGTGGAGGAAGTGGAAGGACGAAGTTGAAGAAGTGGAGAAGTGAGGAAGTGGAGTAAGTGGACGACGTGGAGGAAGTGGACGAAGTTTACGAAAGTGGATGAAGTGGAGAAATGTGACGAAGTGATGAAGTTCAGGAAGTTGAGGAAGTGGAGGAAGTCGACGAAGTGGACGAAGTGGACGAAGTGAGGAAGTGGACGAAGTGGAGGAAATGGAGAAGTGGACGAAGTTGAGGAAGTGGAGGAAGTTGACGAAGTGGACGAAGTGGACTAAGTGGACGAAGTGGAGGAACTACAGGAAGTGGACGAAGTGGACGAAGTAGACGAAGTGGACGAAGTGGACGAAGTGGAGGAAGTGGAGGAAGTGGAGAAAGTGGAGGAAGTGGAGGAAGTGGAGAAGTGGAGGAAGTGGAGGAAGTAGAGGAAGTGGAGGAAGTGGAGGAAGTGGAGGAACTGGACGAAGTGGAGGAAGTGGACGAAGTGGACGAAGTTGACGAAGTGGACGAAGTGACGAAGTGGACAAAGTGGACGAAGTGGAGGAAGTGGAGGAAGTGGAGGAAGTGAGGAAGTGGAGGAAGTGAAGGAAGTGAAGGAAGTGGACGAAGTTGACGAAGTGGACGAAGTGGACGAAGTGGAGAACGAGGAAGTGGAGGAAGTGGACAAAGTGGACGAAGTGGAGGAACGCAGAAGTGGAGTAAGTGGAGTAAGTGGAGGAAGTGGAGGAAGTGACGAAGTGGACGAAGTTGACAAAGTGGAGGAAGTGGAGGAAGTGGAGGAACAGGAGGAAGTGGAGGAAGTGGAGGAAGTGGACGAAGTTGACGAAGTGGAGGAAGTGGAGGAAGTGGAGGAAGTGGACGAAGTTGACGAAGTGGATGAAGTGAGGAAGTTGAGAAGTGGAAGAAGTTGACGAAGTGGACGAAGTGGAGGAAGTGGAGGAAGTGGACGAAGTGGAGGAAGTGGAGGAAGTGGAGGAAGTGGACGAAGTTGACGAAGTGGACGAAGTTGACGAAGTGGAGGAAGTGGAGGAAGTGGACGAAGTGGAGGAAGTGGACGAAGTTGACGATGTGGACGAAGTGGAGGAAGTGGATGAAGTGGACGAAGTAGAGGAGTGGAGGAACGTGCAAGAAGTGACGAAGTGGAGGAAGTGGAGCGAGTGGACGAAGTTGACAAAGTGGAGGAAGTGGACGAAGTTGATGAAGTTGACGAAGTGGAGGAAGTGGAGGAAGTGGAGGAAGTGGACGAAATGGAGGAAGTGGAGGAAGTGGAGGAAGTGGAGGAAGTGGACGAAGTGGACGAAGTGGACGAAGTTGACGAAGTGGACGAAGTGGAGGAAGTGGATGAAGTGGACGAAGTGGACGAAGTGAGGAGGTGAGGAAGTGCAAGAAGTGAAGTAAGTGGAGGAAGTGGAGCGAGTGGACGAAGTTGACAAAGTGGAGGAAGTGACGAAGTTGATGAAGTTGACGAAGTGGACGAAGTGGAGGAAATGACGAAGTGGAGGAAGTGAAGGAACTGGACGAAGTGGAGGAGTGGAGGAAGTTGACGAAGTTGACGAAGTGGAGGAAGTGGACGAAGTGGACGAAGTGGACGAAGTGGACGAAGTTGACGAAGTGGAGGAAGTGGAGGAAGTGCAAGAAGTGGAGTAAGTGGAGGAAGTGGAGGAAGTGGACGAAGTTGACGAAGTGGAGGAAGTGGATGAAGTGGAGGAAGTGGAGGAAGTGGAGAAGTGGTGGAAGTGGAGGAAGTTGACGAAGTGGATGAAGTGACGAAGTGGAGGAAGTGGACGAAGTGGACGAAGTTGACGAAGTGGAGGAAGTGGAGGAAGTGGATGAAGTGGACGAAGTTGACGAAGTGGAAGAAGTGACGAAGTTGACGAAGTGGACGAAGTGGACGAAGTTGACGAAGTGGACGAAGTTGACGAAGTGACGAAGTGGACGAAGTGGACGAAGTGGAGGAAGTGGAGGAAGTGGAGTAAGTGGAGGAAGTGGAGTAAGTGGACGAAGTGGACGAAGTGGACGAAGTGGAGGAAGTGGACGAAGTTGACGAAGTGGACGAAGATGACGAAGTTCAGGAAGTGGCGGAAGTGGAGGAAGTCGACGAAGGGGACGAAGTGGACTAAGTGAAGGAAGTGGACGAAGTTGACGAAGTGGACGAAGTGGAGGAAGTGGACGAAGTTGACGAAGTGGAGGTAGTGGAGGAACTGAAGAAGTGGAGTAAGTGGAGGAAGTGGAGGAAGTGGACGAAGTGGAGGAAGTGGAGGAAGTGGAGGAAGTTGACGAAGTGGAAGAAGTGGAGGAAGTGGAGGAAGTGGAAGAAGTTGACGAAGTGGAGGAAGTGGATAAAGGCGAAGAAGTGGAGAAGTGGAGGAAGTGGTGGAAGTGGACGAAGTGGAAGAAACAGACGAAGTGGAGGAAGTGGACGAAGTGTGCGAAATGGAGAAATGCATGAATTGACGAAGTGGACGAAGTGGAGGAAGTGGAGGAAGTGGAGAAAGTGGAGTAAGTAGAGGAAGTGGAGGAAGTGGACGAAGTGGACAAGTTGACGAAGTGGAGGAAGTGGAGGAAGTGGACGAAGTGGAGGAAGTGGAAGAAGTTGACGAAGTGGAAGAAGTTGACGAAGTGGAGGAAGTGGAGGAAGTGGAGGAAGTTGAGGAAGTGGAGGAAGTGGACGAAGTGGAGGAAGTGGACGAAGTGGACGAAATGGAGGAAGTGCATGAAGTGGAGGAAGTGGAGGAAGTTGACGCAGAGGACGAAGTTGACGAAGTGGACGAAGTGGATAAAGTGGAGCAACTGGACGAAGTTTACGAAGTGGAGAAGTGGAGGAAGTTGATGAAGTGGACGAAGTTGAAGAAGTGAAAAATTGGACGAAGTGGAAGAAACAACGAAGTGGACGAAGTGGAGGAAGTGAAGAAGTGGCGAAATGCAGAAAATGCACGATGTTGACGAAGTGGACGAAGTGGACGAATTGGAGGAAATGGAGGAAGTGGAGAAAGTGGAGAAGTGGAGTAAGTAGAACAAGTGGAGGAAGTGGACGTAGTGGACAAAGTTGACGAAGTGGAAGAAGTGGAGGAAGTGGACGAAGTGGACGAAGTGGAGGAAGTGGACGAAGTTGACGAAGTTGACAAAGTGGAGGAAGTGGAAGAAGTTGACGAAGTGGACGAAGTGGACAAAGTTGAGGAAGTGGACGAATTGACGAAGTGGACGAAGTGGACGAAGTTGACGGAAGTTGGGGAAGTGGACGAAGTGAAGGAAGTTGGGGAAGTGGAGGAAGTGGATGAAGTGGAGGAAGTTGACGAAGTTGATGAAGTAGACGAAGTGGAAGAAGTGGACGAAGTGGAGAAGTGGACGAATTGACGAAGTGGACGAAGTACAAAGTTGCGAAGTGGACGAAGTGGAGGAAATGGACGAAGTTGACGAAGTGGACGAAGTAGAGGAAGTGGAGGAAGTTGATGAAGTGGACGAAGTGGAAGACGTGGACGAAGTGGACGAAGTGGAGGACGGAGAGCAAGCGAGGAAGTGGAGGAAGTGGAGGAAGTGGACGAAGTGGAAGAAGTGAACGAAGTTGACGAAGCGGATGAAGTGGACGAAATGGACGAAGTGGACGAACTGGAGGAAGTGGAGGAAGTAGACGAAGTGGATGAAGTGGACGAAGTGGAGTAAGTGGAGTAAGTGGAGGAGGTGGAGGAAGTGAAGGAAGTGGAGGAAGTGGAGGAAGTGGACGAAGTGGATGAACTGGATGAAGTGGAGGAAGTGGACGAAGTTTACGAAGTGGGGAAGTGGAGGAAGTGGAGGAAGTTGACGAAGTGGACGGAGTTGAACAAGTGAAAGAAGTTGACGAAGTGAAGAACAGACGAAGTGGACGATGTGGAGGAAGTGGACGAAGTGGGCGAATCGAGGAAATGCACGAAGTTGACGAAGTGGACGAAGTGGACGAAGATGACGAAGCGGACGAACTGGAAGAAGTGGACGAAGATGATGAAGTGGGCGACGTGGATGAAGTGGACGAAGTGTACGAAGTGGAGAAGAAGAGGAAATGGACGAAGTTGACGAAGTTGAGGAAGTGGAGGAAGTGGAGGAACTGGTGGAAGTTGAGGAAGTTGACGCAGTGGACGAAGTTGACGAAGTGGACGAAGAGGACGAAGTTGACAAGTTGACGAAGTGGAAGAAGTGGAGGAAGTGAGGAAGTGGACAAAGCGGAGGAAGTGACAACGTGGAGGAAGTGGATGAAGTGGAGGAAGTGGACAAGTTACATAGTGGAGAACTGGAGGAACGGACGAGCTTGACGAAGTGGAGGAAGTGGACGAAGTGAAGGAAGTTGGAGGAAGTGGAGGAGGTGGAGGAAGTGGACGAAGTGAACGAAGTGGACGAAGTGGACGAAGTGGACGAGGTGGACGAAGTGGAGGAAGTGGACGAAGTTGACGAAGTTGTAGAAGTGGAAGAAGTGCACGAAGTGGATGAAGTTGACGAAGTGGAGGAAGTGGACGAAATGGACGAAGTTGACGAAGTGGACGAAGTGGACGAAGTGGACGAAGTGGACGAAGTGGAAGAAGTGGAGTAAGTGGAGGAAGTGGAGGAGGTGGAGGAAGTGGACGAAGTTGACGAAGTTGTAGAAGTGGAAGAAGTGCACGAAGAGGATGAAGTTTACGAAGTGGAGGAAGTGGACGAAGTGGACGAAGTTGACGAAGTGGACGAAGTGGACGAAGTGGAAGAAGTGGAGTAAGTGGAGGAAGTGGAGGAGGTGGAGGAAGTGAAGGAAGTGGAGGAAGTGGAGGAAGTGGAGGAGGTGGAGGAAGTGGAGGAAGTGGAGGAAGTGAAGGAAGCGGAGGAAGTGGAGGAAGTGGACGAAGTGGAGGAAGTTAACGAAGTGGAGTAAGTGGACGAAGTTGACGAAATGGAGGAAGTGGACGAAGTGGAGCAAAGGAGCAAGTGGAGGAAGTGGACGAAGTTGACGAAGTGGACTAAGTGGACAAAGTGGAGGAGTGGAGAAAGTGGAGGAAGTGGACGAAGTTGACGAAGTGGAGGAAGTGGACGAAATTGACGAAGTGGAGAAAAAGTGAAGGACGTGGAGGAAGTGGAGCAAGTTGACGAAGTCGAAGAAGTGTGAGAAGTGGACGAAGTGGACAAAGTGGACGAAGTTGTCGAAGTGAAGGAAGTGGACGAAGATGACGAAGTGGACGAAGTGGACGAAGTGGAAGAAGTGGAGTAAGTGGAGGAAGTGGAGGAGGTGGAGGAAGTGAAGGAAGTGGAGGAAGTGGAGGAAGTGGAGGAGGTGGAGGAAGTGGAGGAAGTGGAGGAAGTGAAGGAAGCGGAGGAAGTGGAGGAAGTGGACGAAGTGGACGAAGTGGACGAAGTTGACGAAGTGGAGTAAGTGGACGAAGTTGACGAAGTGGAGGAAGTGGACGAAGTGGAGCAAAGGAGCAAGTGGAGGAAGTGGACGAAGTTGACGAAGTGGACGAAGTTGACGAAGTGGACTAAGTGGACAAAGTGGAGGAAGTGGAGGAAGTGGAGGAAGTGAACGAAGTTGACGAAGTGGACGAAGTGGAGGAAGTGGACGAAGTTGACGAAGTGGAGGAAGTGGAGGAAGTGGAGGAAGTTGACGAATTGGAGGAAGTGGAGGAAGTTGATGACGTGGACGAAGTCGAGGAAGTGGAGGAAGTGGTCGAAGTGGAGGAAGTGGACGAAGTTGACGAAGTGGAGGAAGTGGACGAAATTGACGAAGTGGAGAAAAGTGGAGGACGTGGAGGAAGTGGAGCAAGTTGACGAAGTCGAAGAAGTGTGAGAAGTGGACGAAGTGGACGAAGTGGACAAAGTGGACGAAGTTGTCGAAGTGAAGGAAGTGGACGAAGATGACGAAGTGGAGGAAGTGGACGAAGTGGAGGAAGTGGACGAAGTGGAGGATGGGAGGAAGTGGAGGAAGTGGAGGAAGTGTACGAAGTGCAGGAAGTGGACGAAGTGGACGAAGTTCACGAAGTGGACGAATGGAGGATGTGGAGGAAGTGGACGAAGTTGACAAAGTTGACGAAGTAAAGAAGTGGATGAAGTGTAGGTAGCGGACGAAGTGGACGAAGTTGACGAAGTTGAAGAGGTGGAAGAAGTGGAAGAAGTGGACGAAGTTGACAAGTGAAGGAAGTGGAGGAATTAGACGAAGTGAAGAAAGTAGAGGAAGTGGAGGTGGTGGAGGAAGTAGACGAAGTTGAAGAAGTGCAAGAAGTGGACGAAGTGGAGAAGTGGACGACGTGGACGATGTGGACGAAGTGGAGGAAGTGTACGAAGTGGACGAACTGGATGAAGTGGACAAAGTGGACGAAGTGGACGAAGTGGTCGAAATGGACGAAGTTGACAAGTTGACGAAGTGGAGGAAGTGGATGAAGTTCACGAAGTGGAGGAAGTGGAGGCAGTGGATGAAGTTCACGAAGTGTAGGAAGTGGACGAAATAGAGGAAGTTGAGGAAGTGCACGAAGTGGACGAAGTTGACGAAGTGGACTAAGTGGACTAACTAGAGGAAGTAGAGGAATTGGACGAAATGGACGAAGTGGAGGAAGTGGAGGAAGTGGACGAAGTGGATGAAGTTGTCGAAGTGGAGGAAGTAGACGAAGTCGACGAAGTGGATGAAGTGGATGAAGAGGACGAAGTGGAGGAAGTGGACGAAGTTGACGAAGTCGACGAAGTGGAGGAAGTAGAGGAAGTGAACGAATGGAGGAAGTGGAGGAAGTGGTCGAAGTGGAGGAAGTGGACGAAGTTGGCGAAGTGGAGGAAGTGGACGAAGTTGACGAAGTGGACGAAGTGGAAGAAGTGGACGAAGATGACGAAGTGGAGGAAGTGGAGGAAGTGGACGAAGTGTAGGAAGTGGACGAAGTGGACGAAGTGGAGAAAGTGGAGGAAGTGGACGAAATGGACGAAGTGGAGGAATTGGACGAAGTGGAGGAAGTGGACGAAGTGGCGGAAGTAGAGGATGTGGACGAAGTGGAGGAAGTGGACGAAGTTGACGAAGTGGACGAAGTTGAAGAAGTGGAAGAAGTGGAGGAAGTGGAGGAAGTGGACATATTGCACGAAGTCGACGAAGTTGACACAGTGGAGGAAGTGGAGGAAGTGGAGGAAGTAGAGGAAGTGGAGGAAGTGGAGGAAGTGCAGGAAGTGGAGGAACTGGAGGAACTGGAGGAACTGGAGAAAGTGGACGAAGTTCACGAAGTGGAGGAAGTGGAGCAATTGAATCAAGTGGACGAAGTGGACTAAGAGGACGAAGTGCAGGACGTGGAGGAAGTGGACGAAGTCGACGAAGTAGAAGAAGTGGAGAAAGTGGAGGAGGTGGACGAAGTTGACGAATTGGACGAAGTCGACAAAGTGGAGGAAGTGGAGGAAGTGGAGGAAGTTGACGAAGTGGAGGAAGTTGACGGAGTGGAGGAACTGGACGAAGAGGAGGAAGTGGACGAAGTTAACGAAGTTCAAGAAGTGGAAGAAGTGGAAGAGTGGACGAAGTGGACGAAATGGTCCAAGTGGACGAATGGGAGGAAGTTGAAGAATTGGATGAAGTTAACGAAAGGACGAAGTGGACGAAGTGGATGAAGGGGACGAAGTAGACGAAGTTGAAGAAGTGGAAGAAGTGAAGAAGTGGACGAAGAGGACAAAGTGGTCGAAGTGGAGGAAGTGGACGACGTTGACGAAGTGGAGGAAGTGGACGAAGTTGACAAAGTGGAGGAAGTGGAGAAGTGGAGTAGGTGGAGGAAGTGGAGAAAGTTGAGGAAGTGGAGGAAGTGGACGAGGTTGAGGAAGTGGAAGAAGTGGACGAATTGGACGAAGTTGACGAAGTGGACGAAGTAGAGGAAGTGGAAGAAGTGGAGGAAGTGGAGGAAGAAGAGGAAGTGGAGGAAGTGGAGGAAGTGGACGAGGTTGATGAAGTGGAGGAAGTGGAGAAAGTGGAGGAACTAGAGGAAGTGGAGGAAGTTGACGAAGTTGAAGAAGTGGACGAAGTGGAAGAAGTGGACGAGGTGGAGGAAGTGGAGGTAGTGGAGGAAGTGGACGAAGTTCTTGAAGTGGAGGAAGTGGACGAAGTTCACGAAGTGGAGGAAGTGGGCGAAGTGCACGAAGTGAAGGAAATGGAGGAAGTGGAGGAAGCGGAGGAAGTTGACGAATTGGACGAAGTTGACGAAGTGGATAGAGTTGACGAAGTTGAAGAAGTGGAAGAAGTGGACGAAGTGTACGAAGCGGAGGAAGTGGACGAAGTGGACTAAATGGACGAAGTGGAGGGAGTGGAGGAAGTGGGGAAAGTGGAGGAAGTGGAGGAACTGGAGGAAGTGGACGAAGTGGAGGAAGTGGAGGAAGTTCAGAAAGTGGAGGAAGTGGACGAAGTTGACGAATTGGACGAAGTGGACGAAGTTGACAAAGTGGACGAAGTGGACGAAGTTGACAAAGTGAAGGAAGTGGAGGAAGTGGAGGAAGTGGAGGAAGTGGAGGAAGTGGATAAAGTGGACGAAGTGGAGGAAGTGGAGGAAGTGGACGAAGTTGACGAAGTGGACGAAGTTGACAAAGTGAGGGAAGTGGAGGAAGTGGAGGAAGTGGAGGAAGTGGACAAACTGGACGAAGTGGAGGGAGTGGAGGAAGTGGAGGAAGTGGAGGAAGTTGAGAAAGTGGAGGAAGTGGACGAAGTTGACGAAGTGGAGGAAGTGGATAGAGTTGACGAAGTTGAAGAAGTGGAAGAAGTGGACGAAGCGGACAAAGTGGAGGAAGTGTACGAAGTGGAGGAAGTGGACGAAGTGGAAGAAGTTGACGAAGTGGAGGAAGTGGAGGAAGTGGAGGTATTAGGTGAAGTGCAGGAAGTGGCGGAAGTCGAGGAAGTGGAGGAAGTTGACAAAGTTGAAGAAGTGAAGGAAGTGGAAGAAGTGGAGGAAGTGGATGAAATGGACGAAGTGGAGGAAGTGGAGGGAGTCGAGGAAGTGGACGAAATGGACGAAGTGGAGGAATTGGACGAAGTGGAGGAAGTGGAGGAAGTGGACGAAGTGTACGAAGTGGCGGAAGTGGACGAAGTTGACGAATTGGATGAAGTGGACTAAGGGGAGGAAGTGGAGGAAGTGGACGAAGTTGAGAAAGTGGAGGAAGTGGACGAAGTTGACGAATTGGACGAAGTGGACGAAGTGAACGAAGTTGACAAAGGCGACGAAGTGGACGAAGTTGACAAAGTGGGGGAAGTGGAGGAAGTAGAGGAAGTGGAGGAAGTGGACATAGTGGAGGAAGTGGACGAAGAGGTGGAAGTGGACGAAGTTGACGAAGTTGAAGAAGTGGAAGAAGTAGACGAAGTGGACGAAGTGGAAGACGTGGACGAAGTTGACGAAGTGGACTAAGTGGAGGAAGTGGGGAAGTGGGGAAGGTGGAGGAAGTGGACGAAGTTGACGAATTGGACGAAGTCGACTAAGTGCAGGAAGTGGAGGAAGTGGAGGAAGTGGAGAAAGTGGAGGAAGTGGACGAAGTTGACGAATTGGACGAAGTGGACGAAGTTGACAAAGTGGACCAAGTGGACGAAGTTCACAAAGTGGAGGAAGTGGAGGAAGTGGACAAACTGGATGAAGTGGACGAAGTTGACGAAGTGGAGGAAGTGGAGCAAATGGACCAAGTGGACGAATTTGACGAAGTGGACGAAGTGGACTAAGTGGACGAATTGGAGGAAGTGGAGAAAGTGGAGGCAGTGGAGGAAGTGGACAAAGCGGAGGACGTGGACGAAGTGGACGAAATTGACGAAGTGGACGAAGTGGGCTAAGTGGACGAAGTGGAGGAAGTGGAGAAAGTGGAGGAAGTGGAGAAAGTGGAGCAAGTGGACGAAGTGGACGAAATGGAGGAAGTGGACAAACTGGACGAAGTGGACGAAGTGGAGGAAGTGGAGCAAGTGGAAAAGTTGTAGAAAGTGGACAAAGTTGACGAATTGGACAAAGTGGACGAAGTTGACAATGTGGAAGAAGTGGAGGAAGTGGACGAAGTGGAGGAAGTGGAGAAGTGGAGGAAAGAGGACGAAGTGGACGACGTTGACAAAGTGGAGGAAGTGGACAAACTGGACGAAGTGGAGGAAGTGGAGGAAGTGGAGGATGTAGAGGAAGTGGAGGAAGTGGAGGAAGTGGACGAAGTTCACGAAGTGGAGCAAGTGGACGAAACGGAGGAAGTGAAAGAAGTGGAGCAAGTAGAGGAAGTGGAGGAAGTGGCACAAGTGGACAAAAGGGACGCAGTTAACGAAGTGAAGGAAGTGGAGCTCGTGGAGGAAGTGGACAAAGTGGACGAAATGGACGAAGTGGAGGAATTGGACGAATTGAAGGAAGTGGAGGAAGTGGAGGAAGTAGAGGAAGTGGAGGAAGTGGACGAAGTTGACGATGTTGATGAAGTGGACGAAATTGAAGAAGTGGAAGAAGTAGAGGAAGTGGACGAAGTGGACGAAGCGGACGAATTGGACGAAGTG
>CM050931.1:14651493-14663478 GCA_027742785.1 Vigna reflexopilosa | reverse complement strand
GACGAAGTGGAAGAAGTGGACGAAATAGACGAAATGGACAAAGTGGACGAAGTGGACGTAGTGGACGAAGTTGAAGAAGTGGAAGAACTGGACGAAGTGGAAAAAGTGGACGAAGTGGAGGAAGTGGCGGAAGTGGACGAAGTAGACGAAGTGGACGAACTGGAGGAAGTGGAGGAAGTGGATGATGTTGACGAATTGGACGAAGTCGACGAAGTTGACAAAGTGGAGGAAGTGGAGGAAGTGGAGGAAATGGAGGAAGAGGAGGAAGTGGCAGAAGTGGAGGAAGTGGAGGAAGTTGAGGAATTGGACGAAGTGGACGAAGTTGACGAATTGGACGAAGTTGACAAAGTGGAGGAAGTGGAGGAAGTGGCGGAAGTGGACGAAGTGGAAGACTAGACGAAGTGAAGGAAGTAGTGGAACTTGACGAAGTGGACGAAGTGGAGGAAGTGGGGAAAGTGGTCGAAGTGGACGAACTTGACGAAGTGGAGGAAGTGGACGAAATGGAGGAAGTGGAGGAAGTGGAAGAAGTTGACGAAGTGGAAGAAGTGGAGAAAGTGGACGAAGTTGACGAAGTTGAAGAAGTGGACGAAGTGGAAGAAGTGGAGGAAGTGGACGAAGTGGAGGAATTGTAAGAAGTGGACGACGTGGACGAAGTGGAGGAATCGGAAGAAGTGGACAAAGTGGAGGAAGTGGAGGAAGTCGTGGAAGTGGTCGAATTGGACTTAGTGGACAAAGTTGACGAAGTGGAGGAAGTGGATGAAGTTGACGAAGTGGAGGAATTGCTGGAAGTGGAAGAAGTGGAGGAAGTGGACGAAGTTGACGAATTGGACGAATTGGACGAAGTTGAAGAAGTGGAAGAAGTGGACGAACTGGAAAAAGTGGAGGAAGTGGAGGAAGTAGACAAAGTGGTCGAAGTGGAGGAAGTGGACGAATTTGACGTAGTAGAGGAGGTGGAGGAAGTGGAGGAAGTGGAGGAAGTAGAGGAAGTGAAGGAAGTCGACGATGTGGAGGAAATTGACGAAGTTGAGGAAGTAGAGGAAGTGAACGAAGTGGAGGAAGTTGAGGAAGAGGAGGAAGTGGAGGAAGTTGACGAAGTTGAAGAAGTGGACGAAGTGGAAGAGTGGAGGAAGTGGAGGAAGTGGAGGAAGAGGAGGAAGTGGCGGAAGTGGAGGAAGTGGACGAAGTGGAGGAGGTTGAGGAAGTGGAGGAAGTTGACGAATTGGACGAAGTGGACGAACTTCAAGAAGTGGACGAAGCGGACGAAGTTGACGAAGTTGTTGAAGTGGAGGAAGTGGAGAAAGTGGACGAAGTGGACGAAGTGGACGAAGTGGAGGAAGTAGTGGAAGTGACGAAATGGACGAAGTTGAAGAAGTGGAAGAAGTGGAAGAAGTGGACGAAATGGACGAAGTGGACGAAATGGACAAAGTGGACGAAGTGGACGTAGTGGACGAAGTTGAAGAAGTGGAAGAACTGGACGAAGTGGAAAAGTGGTCGAAGTGGAGGAAGTGGACGAAGTAGACGAAGTGGACGAAGTGGAGGAGGTGGAGGAAGTTGACGAATCGGACGAAGTCGATGAAGTTGACAAAGTGGAGGAAGTGGAGGAAGTGGAGGAAATGGAGGAAGAGGAGGAAGTGGCGAAAGTGGAGGAAGTGGAGGAAGTTGAGGAAGTGGAGGAAGTGGACGGAGTGCACGAAGTTGACGAATTGGACGAAGTTCACAAAGTGGAGGAAGTGGATGAAGTTGACGACGTTGAAGAAGTGGACGAAGTGGAAGACTAGACGAAGTGAAGAAAGTAGAGGAACTTGACGAAGTGGAGGAAGTGGAGGAAGTGGAGGAAGTGGAGGAACTGGGGAAGTGGTCGAAGTGGACGAACTTTACGAAGTGGAGGAAGTGGACGAAATGGAGGAAGTGGAGGAAGTGGAGGAAGTGGAAGAAGTTGACGAAGTGGAAGGAGTGGAGGAAATGGACGAAGTGGACGAAGTTGAAGAAGTGGACGAAGTGGATGAAGTGGAAGACTGCACGAAGTGGAGGAACTTGACGAAGTGGAGGAAGTGGACGAAGTGGAGGAAGTGGACGAACTGGAGGAATTGGAGGAAGTGGACGAAGTGAAGGAATCGGAAGAAGTGGACGAAGTGGAGGAAGTGGTGGAAGTGGTCGAATTGGACTTAGTGGACAAAGTTGACGAAGTGGAGGAAGTGGACGAAGTTGACGAAGTGGAGGAATTGGAGGAAGAAGTGGAGGAAGTGGACGAAGTGGACGAAGTGGAGGAAGTAGTGGAAGTTGACAAAGTGGACGAAGTTGAAGAAGTGGAAGAAGTCGACGAAGTGGAAGAAGTGGACGAAATGGACGAAGTGGAGGAAGTGGAGGAAGTGGACTAAGTTAACGAATTGGACGAAGTTGAAGAAGTGGAAGAAGTGGACGAACTGGAAACAGTGGACGAAGTGGAAGAAGTAGACGAAGTGGTCGAAGTGGAGGAAGTTGAGGAAGAGGAGGAAGTGGAGGAAGTTGACGAAGTTGAAGAAGTGGACGAAGTCGAAGAGTGGAGGAAGTGGAGGAAGAGGAGGAAGTGGCGGAAGTGGAGGAAGTGGAGGAAGTGGACGAAGTGGAGGAGGTTGAGGAAGTGGAGGAAGTTGACGAATTGGACGAAGTGGACGAAGTTCAAGAAGTGGAGGAAGTGGACGAAGTTGACGAATTGGACGAATTGGACGAAGTGGACGAAGTTGAAGAAGTGGAAGAAGTGGACGAACTGGAAAACGTGCACGAAGTGGAGGAAGTAGACGAAGTGGTCGAAGTGGAGGAAGTGGACGAATTTGACGTAGTAGAGGAGGTGGAGGAAGTGGAGGAAGTGGAGGAAGTAGAGGAAGTGGAGGAAGTTGACGATGTGGAGGAAATTGACGAAGTTGAGGAAGTAGAGGAAGTGGACGAAGTGGACGAAGTGGAGGAAGTTGAGGAAGAGGAGAAAGTGGAGGAAGTTGACGAAGTTGAAGAAGTGGACGAAGTGGAAGAGTGGAGGAAGTGGAGGAAGTGGAGGAAGAGGAGGAAGTGGCGGAAGTGGAGGAAGTGGAGGAAGTTGACGAATTGGACGAAGTGGACGAACTTCAAGAAGTGGACGAAGCGGACGAAGTTGACGAAGTGAAGGAAGTGGACGAAGTTGTTGAAGTGGAGGAAGTGGACGAAGTGGAGAAAGTGGACGAAGTGGACGAAGTAGTGGAAGTTGACGAAATGGACGAAGTTGAAGAAGTGGAAGAAGTGGACGAAATGGACGAAGTGGACGAAATGGACAAAGTGGACGAAGTGGACGTAGTGGACGAAGTTGAAGAAGTGGAAGAACTGGACGAAGTGGAAAAAGTGGTCGAAGTGGAGGAAGTGGCGGAAGTGGACGAAGTAGATGAAGTGGACGAAGTGGAGGAGGTGGAGGAAGTTGACGAATCGGACGAAGTCGATGAAGTTGACAAAGTGGAGGAAGTGGAGGAAGTGGAGGAAATGGCGGAAGAGGAGGAAGTGGCGAAAGTGGAGGAAGTGGAGGAAGTTGAGGAAGTGGAGGAAGTGGACGGAGTGCACGAAGTTGACGAATTGGACGAAGTTCACAAAGTGGAGGAAGTGGATGAAGTTGACGACGTTGAAGAAGTGGACGAAGTGGAAGACTAGACGAAGTGAAGAAAGTAGAGGAACTTGACGAAGTGGAGGAAGTGGACGAAGTGGAGGAAGTGGGGGAAGTGGTCGAAGTGGACGAACTTGACGAAGTGGAGGAAGTGGACGAAATGGAGGAAGTGGAGGAAGTGGAGGAAGTGGAAGAAGTTGACGAAGTGGAAGAAGTGGAGGAAATGGACGAAGTGGACGAAGTTGACGAAGTTGAAGAAGTGGACGAAGTGGATGAAGTGGAAGACTGCACGAAGTGGAGGAACTTGACGAAGTGGAGGAAGTGGACGAAGTGGACGAACTGGAGGAATTGGAGGAAGTGGACGAAGTGAAGGAATCGGAAGAAGTGGACGAAGTGGAGGAAGTGGTGGAAGTGGTCGAATTGGACTTAGTGGACAAAGTTGACGAAGTGGAGGAAGTGGACGAAGTTGACGAAGTGGAGGAATTGGAGGAAGAAGTGGAGGAAGTGGACGAAGTGGACGAAGTGGAGGAAGTAGTGGAAGTTAACGAAGTGGACGAAGTTGAAGAAGTGGAAGAAGTCGACGAAGTGGAAGAAGTGGACGAAATGGACGAAGTGGACGAAGTGGACGAAATGGACGAAGTGGACGTAGTGGACGAAGTTGAAGAAGTGGAAGAACTGAACGAAGTGGAAAAAGTGGAGGAAGTGGAGGAAGTGGCGGAAGTGGACGAAGTGGACGAAGTGGAGGAAGTGGACGAAGTTAACGAATTGGACGAAGTGGACGAAGTTGAAGAAGTGGAAGAAGTGGACGAACTGGAAAAAGTGGATGAAGTGGAAGAAGTAGACGAAGTGGTCGAAGTGGAGGAAGTTGAGGAAGAGGAGGAAGTGGAGGAAGTTGACGAAGTTGAAGAAGTGGACGAAGTCGAAGAGTGGAGGAAGTGGAGGAAGTGGAGGAAGAGGAGGAAGTGGCGGAAGTGGAGGAAGTGGAGGAAGTGGACGAAGTGGAGGAGGTTGAGGAAGTGGAGGAAGTTGACGAATTGGACGAAGTGGACGAAGTTCAAGAAGTGGAGGAAGTGGACGAAGTTGACGAATTGGACGAATTGGACGAAGTGGACGAAGTTGAAGAAGTGGAAGAAGTTGACGAACTGGAAAAAGTGGACGAAGTGGAAGAAGTAGACGAAGTGGTCGAAGTGGAGGAAGTGGACGAATTTGACGTAGTAGAGGAGGTGGAGGAAGTGGAGGAAGTGGAGGAAGTAGAGGAAGTGGAGGAAGTCGACGATGTGGAGGAAGTTGACGAAGTTGAGGAAGTAGACGAAGTGGTCGAAGTGGACGAAGTTGACGAAGTTGAGGAAGTGGACGAATTTGACGAATTAGAGGAAGTGAAGGAAGTGGAGGCAGTGGAGGCAGTGGAGGAAGTGGAGGAAGTGGCCGAAGTGGACGATGTTGAGGAAGTTGACGAAGTTGAGGAAGTGGAGGAAGTGGAGGAATTCGAAGAAGTTGAGGAAGTTGAAGATGTAGAAGAAGTCGACGAATTGGAGAAAGTGGACGAAGTGGTCGAAGTGGAGGAAGTGGACGAAGTTGACGAAGTGGAGGAAATGGACGAAGTGGAAGAAGTGGAGGATGTGGAGGAAGTGGAGGAAGTGGAGGCAGTGGAGGAAGTAGAAAAAGTGGACAAAGTTCACGAAGTGGAGGAAATGGACGAAATTGAGGAAGTGGCGGAAGTGGAGGAACTGGAGGAAGTGGGAGAAGTGGAGGAAGTTGACGAATATGAAGAAGTAGAAGAAGTGGACGAAGTGGACGAAGCGGACGAAGTGGAGGAAGTGATGGAAGTGGAGGAAGTGGATGAAGTTGACGAATTGGACGAAGTTGACGAAGTGGATGAAGTGCAAGAAGTGGACGAAGTAGAGGAAGTGGAGGAAGTAGACAAAGTGGAGGAAGTGGACGAAGTTGACGAAGTGGAGGAAGTGGACGAAGTTGACGAAGTGGAGGAAGTGGATGAAGTGTAGCAAGTGGAGGAAGTTGAGGAAGTTGAAGAAGTGGAGGAAGTGGAGGAAGTGGAGGAAGTAGAGGAAGTGGAGGAAGTGCAGGAAGTGGATGAAGTTGACGAAGTGGACGAAGTGGAGGAAGAGGAGGAAGTGGAGGAAGTGGAGGAAGTTGACAAAGTTGAAAAAGTGGACGAAGTGGAAGAGTGGAGGAAGTGGAGGAAGTGGAGGAAGTTAACGAAGTGGAGGAAGTGGACCAATTGGAGGAAGTGGGGGAAGTGGAAGAAGTGGAGGAAGTGGATGAAATTGACGAAGTAGACGAAGTTGACGAAGTTGAAGAAGCAAAAGAAGTGGACGAAGTGGTTGAAGTGGAGGAACTGGACGAATTTCACGAAGTGGAGGAATCGGACGAAGTGGACGAAGTGGAGGAAGTGGTGGAAGTGGACGAAGTGGGGGAACTGGTCGAATTGGACGTAGTGGACGAAGTTGACGAAGTTTACGAAGTGGAGGAAGTGGAGGAAGTGGAAGAAGTGGAGGAAGAGGAGGAAGGGGAGGAAGTGGACGAAGTTGACGAAGTGGACGAAGATGACGAAGTTCAAGAAGTAGAAGAAATGGAGGAAGTAGACGAAGTGGTCGAAGTGAAGGAAGTGGACGAAGTTTACGAAGTGGAGGAAGTTGCCGAAGTGGAGGAAGTGGAAGAAGTGGAGGAAATGGACAAAGTGGAGGAAGTGGAAAACTGGACGAAGTTGACGAAGTGGAGGAAGTGGAGGAAGTACAGGAAGTGGACGAAGTTGACGAAGTGGACTAAGTGGGCGAAGTTGAGGAAGTGGCGGAAGTGGACCATGTGGAGGAAGTGGAGGAAGTGGCGGAAGTGGATGAAGTGGAGGAAGTGGAGGAAGTTGAGGAAGTGGAGTAAGTGGAGGAAGTGGACGAAGTTGACAAAGTGGAGGAAGAGGACGAAGTGGACGAAGTTGACAAAGTGGACGAAGTGGAAGAAGGGGAGGAAGTGGAGGAAGTGGTGGAAGTGGAGGAAGTGGACGAAGTTGACGAGGTGGACGAAGTTGACGAAGTGGAAGAAACTGAAGAAGTAGACAAAGTGGTCGAAGTGGAGGAACTGGACGACGTTGACGAAGTGGAGGAAGTGGACAAAGTGGAGGAAGTGGAGGAACTGGAGGCAGTGGAGGAAGTGGACAAAGTGGACGAAGTTCACGAAGTGGAGGAAGTGGACGAAATGGAGGAAGTGCAGGAACTGCACGAAGTGGAGGAAGTGCAGGAAGTGGAGGAAGTTGACGAATTGGACGAAGTTGACGGGGTGGACCAAGTGCAAGAAGTGGAGGAAGTTGACGAAGTTCAAGAAGTGGAGGAAGTGGAGGAAGTGGTCGAAGTAGAGGAAGTGGACTAAGTGGACGAAGTTTACGAAGTGGAGGAAGTGGACGAAATGGAGGAAGTGGAGGAACTGGAGGGAGTGGAGGAAGTTGACGGATTGGACGAAGTTGACGGAGTGGACGAAGTGCAAGAAGTGGAGGAAGTGGACGAAGTAGACAAAGTGGACGAAGTGGAGGAAGTGCACGAAGTTGATGAAGTGGAGGAAGTGGATGAAGTCCAGGAAGTGCAGGAAGTGGACGAAGTTGACGAACTTGAAGAAGTGGACGAAGGGGAAGAACTGAGGAAGTGGTCGAAGTGGAGGAAATGGACGAAGTTGACGAAGTGGAGGAAGTGGAGGCAGTGGAGGAAGGGGACAAAGTGGACTAAGTTCACGAAGTGGAGGAAGTGGTCGAAATGGAGGAAGTGGAGGAAGTTGACGAATTGGACGAAGTTGACGGAGTGGACGAAATGCAAGAAGTGGACGAAGTGCAGGAAGTGAAGGAAGTGGAGGAAGTGGAGGAAGTGGACGAAGTGGAGGAAGTTGACGAAGTGGACGAAGTTGAAGAAGTGGAAGAAGTGGAAGAAGTGGAGGAAGTGGATGAACTCCAGGAAGTGGAGCAAGTGCAGGAAGTGGACGAAGTTAACGAAGTTGAAGAAGTGGAAGAAGTGGAGGAAGTGGACGAAGTGGTCGAAGTAGAGGAAATGGACGAAGTTGACGAAGTCGATGAAGTGGACAAAGTGGAGGAATTGGATGAAGTGGAGGCAGTGGAGGAAGAGGACAAAGTGGACAAAGTTGACGAAGTGGAGGAAGTGCACGAAGTGGAGGAAGTGGATGAAGTCCAGGAAGTGGACGAAGTTGATGAAGTTGAAGAAGTGGACGAAGTGGAAGAAGTGGAGGAAGTGGACGAAGTGGTCGAAGTGGAGGAAATACACGAAGTTGACAAAGTGGAGGAAATGGACAAAGTGGACGAAGTGGAGGCAGTGGAGGAAGTGGACAAAGTGGACGAAGTTCACGAAGTGAAGTGGAGGAAGAGGAAGAAGTGGAGGAAGTGGAGGAAGTTGACGAAGTTGAAAAAGTGGACGAAGTGGAAGAGTGGAGGAAGTGGAGGAAGTTAACAAAGTTGAGGAAGTGGACGAAGTTGCGGAAGTGGGGGAAGTGGACGAAGTTGACGAGGTGGAGGAAGTGGAGGAAGTGGAAGAAGTGGAGGAAGTGGACGAAGTTGAAGAAGTAGAAGAAGTGGACGAAGTGGACAGAATGGTCGAAGTGGAGGAAGCTGACGAATTTGACGAAGTGGAGGAATCGTACGAAGTGGAGGAAGTGGAGGAAGTTGACGAAGTGGAGGAAGTGGACGAAGTGGAAGAAGTGGAGGAAGTGGACGAAATGGAGGAAGTGGAGGAAGTGGAGGAACTGCATGAAGTGGAGGAAGTGGAGGAAGTGGAGGAAGTGGAGGAAGTGGAAGAAGTGGAGGAAGTGGACGAAGTTGAAGAAGTAGAAGAAGTGGACGAAGTGGACAGAATGGTCGAAGTGGAGGAAGCTGACGAATTTGACGAAGTGGAGGAATCGTACGAAGTGGAGGAAGTGGAGGAAGTTGACGAAGTGGAGGAAGTGGACGAAGTGGAAGAAGTGGAGGAAGTGGACGAAATGGAGGAAGTGGAGGAAGTGGAGGAACTGCATGAAGTGGAGGAAGTGGAGGAAGTTGACGAATTAGACGAAGTTGACGGAGTGGACGAAGTGCAAGAACTGGAGGAAGTGTAAGAAGTCAAGGAAGTGGAGGAAGAGGAGGAAGTGGAGGAAGTTGACGAAGTTGAAGAAGTGGAAGAAGTGGAAGAAGTGGAGGAAGTGGATGGACTCCAGGAAGTGGGGGAAGTGGACGAAGTTGAAAAAGATGACGAAGTGAAAGAAGCGGAGGAAGTGGACGAAGTGGTCGAAGTGGAGGAAACGGACGAAATTGACCAAGTGCAGGAAGTGGACAAAGTGGAGGAAGTGGACAAAGTGGAGGAAGTGGAGGCAGTGGAGGAAGTGGACCAAGTGGACGAAGTTCACGAAGTGGAGGAAGTGGACGAAATGGAGGAAGTGGAGGAACTGCACGAAGTGGAGCAAGTGGGGGAAGTTGACGAATTGGACGAAGTTGACGGAGTGGACGAAGTGGACGAATTGCAAGAAGTGGACGAAGTGCAAGAAGTGGAGGAAGTGAAGGATGTAGACAAAGTGGACGAAGTTGACGAAGTGGAAGAACTGCACGAAGTTGACGAAGTGGAGGAAGTGGATGAAGTCCAGGAAGTGGAGTAAGTGTAGGAAGTAGACGGAGTTGACGAAGTTGAAGAAGTGGACGAAGTGGAAGAAGTGGAGGAAGTGGACGAAGTGGTCGAAGTGGAGGAAATGGACGAAGTTGACGAAGCTGACGAAGTGGAGGAAGTGGAGGAAGTGGACAAAGTGGAGGAAGTGGAGGAAGTGGACAAAGTGGAAGAAGTGGACAAAGTGGAGGAAGTTCACGAAGTGGAGGAAGTGCACGAAGTGCAGGAAGTTGACGAATTGGACGAAGTTGACGGATTGGACGAAGTGCAAGAAGTGGAGGAAGTGGATGAAGTGCAAGAAGTGAAGGAAGTGGAGGAAGTGGAGGATGTGGACGAAGTTGACGAAGTGGACGAAGTTCACGAAGTTGACGAAGTGGACGAAGTGGAAGAAGTGGAAGAAGTGGAGGAAGTGGATGAACTCCAGGAAGTAGAGGAAGTTGACGAAGTTGAAGAAATGGACGAAGTGGACGAAGTGCTCGAAGTGGAGGAAATGGACGAAGTGGACAAAGTGGAGGAAGTGGACGAAGTGGAGGAAGTTGAGGAAGTGGGGGAAGTGGTCGAAGTGGATTTAGTGGACGAAGTTGACGAAGTGGAGGAAGTGGAGGAAGTTGACGAGGTGGAGGAAGTGGAGGAAGTGGAAGAAGTGGAGGAACAGGAGGAAGTGGAAGAAGTGGAGGAAGTTGACAAAGTGGACGAAGTTCACGAAGTGGAGGAAGTGGACGAAATGGAGGAAGTGGAGGAAGTGGAGGAAGTGGACAAAGTTGACGAAATGGACGAAGTTGACGGAGTGGATGTAGTGGACGAAGTGAAGTGGAGGAAGTGGACGAAGTGCAAGAAGTGGAGGACGTGGAGGAAGTAGACAATGTGGACGAAGTTGACGAAGTGGAGGAAGTGCACGAAGTTGACGAAGTTGACGAAGTTGACGAAGTGAAGGAAGTGGACGAAGTGGTCGAAGTGGAAGAAATGGACGAAGTTGACGAAGTGGAGGAAGTGGACAAAGTGGAGGAAGTGGACGAAATGGAGGAAGTTGAGGAAGTGGGGAAGTGGTCGAAGTGGATTTAGTGGACGAAATTGACGAAGTGGAGGAAGTGGAGGAAGTTGACGAGGTGGAGAAGTGGAAGAAGTGGAGGAAGAGGAGGAAGTGGAAGAAGTGGAGGAAGTTGACCAAGTGGACGAAGTTCACGAAGTGGATGAAGTGGACGAAATGGAGGAAGTGGAGGAAGTGGACAAAGTTGACGAATTGGACAAAGTTGACGGAGTGGACGAAGTGCAAGAAGTGGAGGAAGTGGACGAAGTGCAAGAAGTGGAGGAAGGGGAGGAAGTAGACAATGTGGACGAAGTTGACGAAGTGGAGGAAGTGCATGAAGTTGACGAAGTGCAGGAAGTGGATGAAGTCCAGGAAGTGGAGGAAGTGCAGGAAGTGGACGAAGTTGACGAAGTTGAAGAAGTGGACGAAGTGGAGGAAGTGGTCGAACTGGTCGAAGTGGAGGAAATGAACGAAGTTGACGAAGTGAAGGAAGTGGAGGAAGTGGACGAAGTGGAGGAAGTTCAAGAAGTGGAGGAAGTGGACGAAATGGAGGAAGTGGAGGAAGTGGATGGAGGAAGTGGAGGAAGGGGAGGAACTGCACGAAGTGGAGGAAGTGGAGGAAGTTCACGAATTGGACGAAGTTGATGGAGTGGACGAAGTGGACGAAGTGCAAGAAGTGGAGGAAGTGGACGAAGTGCAAGAAGTGAAGGAAGTGGAGGAAGTGGAGGAAGTGGAGGAAGTGGACAAAGTTAACGAAGTGGAAGAAGTTGACGAAGTGGAAGAAGTCGAAGAAGTGGAGGAAGTGGATGAACTCCAGGAAGTGGAGGAAGTGCAGGAAGTGGACGAAGTTGAGGAAGTTGAAGAAGTGGACGAAGTGGAAGAAGTGGAGGAGGTGGACGAAGTGGTCGAAGTGGTCGAAGTGAAGGAAATGGACGAAGTTGACAAAGTGGAGGAAGTGGACAAAGTGGAGGAAGTGGACGAAGTGGACGAAGTGGAGGCAGTGGAGGAAGTGGACAAAGTAGACAAAGTTGACGAAGTTGAAGAAGTGGAAGAAGTGCCGGAAGTGGATGAACTCCAGGAAGTGGAGGAAGTGCAGGAAGTGGACGAAGTTGACGAAGTTGAACAAGTGGACGAAGTGGAAGAAGTGGAGGAAGTTGACGAAGTGGTCGAAGTGGAGGAAATTGACGAAGTTGACGAAGTGGAGGAAGTGGACAAAGTGGAGCAAGTGGAGGAAGTGGACGAAGTGGAGGAAGTTGAGGAAATGGGGGAAGTGGTCGAAGTGGATTTAGTGGACGAAGTTGACGAAGTGGAGGAAGAGGAGGAAGTGGAGGAAGTGGATGAAGTGGAGGAAGGGGAGGAAGTGGAAGAAGTGGAGGAAGTTGACGAAGTGGACGAAGTTCACGAAGTGGAGGAAGTGGACGAAATGGAGGAAGTGGAGGAACTGCAAGAAGTGGAGGAAGTGGACAAAGTTGACGAATTGGACGAAGTTGACAAAGTGGACGTAGTGGACGAAGTCCAAGAAGTGGAGGAAGTGGACGAAGTGCAAGAAGTGGAGGAAGCGGAGGAAGTAGACAATGTGGACGAAGTGGAGGAAGTGGAGGAAGTGGGGGAAGTGGACGAAATGGAGGAAATGGAGGCAGTGGACGAAGTTCACGAAGTGGAGGAAGTGGACGAAATGGAGGAAATGGAGGAAGTTAAGGAACTGCACGAAGTGGAGG
>CM050931.1:14621036-14651393 GCA_027742785.1 Vigna reflexopilosa | reverse complement strand
TTCGTCCACCTCGTCAACTTAGTCCACTTCGTCAACTTTGTCCACTTCCTCCACTTTGCTTCACTTCCTCTACTTCGTCATCTTCTTCCACTTCATCTACGTCGTCCAGGTCATCAACTTCGTCCACTTCATCCACGTCGTCCCTGTCATCAACTTCGTCTACTTTTTCCACTTGCTTAACTTCGTTCAGTTCGTCCATTTCCTCCACTTCGTCCACATCAACCACTTCCTCCACTTATTCCACTTCCTCGACTTCATCCACTTCCTCCACTTCGTCCAATTCGTCCACTTCGTCTACTTTGTCCACTTCATCAACTTCCTCCACCTCGTCCGTTTCGTCCACGTCGTCAACTTCGTCCACTTCGTCAACTTCGTCCATTTCCTCCACTTCGTCCACCTCGTAAACTTCGTCAACTTCCTCCACTTCCTCCACCTGCTCCACTTCCTCCACTTGGTCAACTTTGTCCACTTCCTCCACTTCGTCCACTTCCTCTACTTCGCTCGCTTCATGCACTTCGTCCACTTCATCAATTTCGTCCACTTCGTCAACTTCCTCCACCTCCTCCACTTCCTCAACTTCCTCCACTTCGTCCAATTCGTCCACTTCGTCTTGTTTGTCCACTTTGTCAACTTCCTCCTCTTCGTCCGTTTCGTCCATGTCGTCAACTTCGTCCACTTCGTCAACTTTGCCCACTTCCTCCACTTCCTCAACTTGCTTCACTTCCTCTACTTCGTCCACTCCACTTCATCTACGTCGTCCACGTCATCAACTTCGTCCACTTCATCCACGTCGTCCACGTCATCAACTTCGTCCACTTCCTCCACTTCCTTAACTTCGTTAAGTTCGTCCACTTCCTCCACTTCGTGCACATCGTCCACTTCATCCACTTATTCCACTTCCTCAACTTCGTCTGTTTCGTCAACTTCGTCCACTTCGTCAACTTCCTCCCCTTCCTCCACTACCTCCACTTCTCCACTTCGCAAATTTCGTCGACTTCCTCCACTTCTTCCACTTCCTCCACTTTGTCTACTTCATCCACTGCGTCAACTTCCTCTACTTCCTCCACTTCCTCCACTTCCTTCACTTCCTCCATTTCGTCCACTTCCTCCACTTCCTCCACTTCGTCCACCTCCTTCACTTCCTCCACTTGCTCCACTTCTTGCAGTTCCTCCACTTCCTCCACTTCGTCCACTTCGTCCACTTCCTCCACTTCGTCAACTTCGTCCACTTCTCCACTTCCTCCACTTCGTCCACTTCCTCCACTTCGTCACTTCGTCACTTCCTCCACTTCGTCCATTCCTCCACTTCCTCCACTTCCTCCACTACCTCAACTTCCTCCACTTTCTTTCACTTCGTCCACTTTGTCCACTTCCCGCACTTCCTCAACTTCGTCAACTTCGTCAACTTTGTCAACTTCGTCCACTTCGTCAACTTCCGCCACTGCTCCACTTACTCCACTTCCTCCACTTCCTCCACTTCCTCCACTTCGTCCACTTCCTCCACTTCGTCAACTTCGTCCACTTCCTCCACTTCGTCCATTTCCTCCACTTCCTCCACTTCCTCCACTACCTCAACTTCCTCCACTTTCTTTCACTTCGTCCACTTTGTCCACTTCCTCGCACTTCCTCAACTTCGTAAACTTCGTCAACTTTGTCAACTTCGTCCACTTCGTCAACTTCCGCCACTGCTCCACTTACTCCACTTCCTCCACTTCCTCAACTTCCTCCACTTCCTCCACCTTGTCCATTTCGTCCACTTCGTCAAGTTCGTCCACTTCGTCCACTTCATCCACCTCCTCCACTTCGTCCACTTACTCCACTTCTTCCACTTCCTCCACTTTGTCCACTTCTTCAACTTCGTCCACTTCCTCCGCTTTGTCCACTTCTTCCACTTCGTCAACTTCGTCCACTTCGTCAACTTCCTCCACTTCCTTCACTTCTCCACTTCGTAAACTTCGTCCACTTCCTCCACTTCGTCAACTTCGTCAACTTCGTCCACTTCGTCAACTTCCGCCACTTCCTCCACGTCGTCCACGTCATCAACTTCGTCCACTTCTTCCACTTCCTTAACTTCGTTAAGTTCGTCCACTTCCTCCACTTCGTCCACATCGTCCACTTCCTCCACTTATTCCACTTCCTCAACTTCGTCTGTTTCGTCAACTTCGTCCACTTCGTCAACTTCCTCCGCTTCCTCCACTACCTCCACTTCTCCACTTCTGCAACTTCGTCGACTTCCTCTACTTCTTCCACTGCCTCCACTTCGCTCTCACTTCGTCCACTTCCTCCACTTCCTCCACTTCCTTCACTTCCTCGTTTCCTCCACTTCCTCCACTTCGTCCACCTCCTCCACTTCCTCCACTTACTCCACTTCTTGCATTCCTCCACTTCCTCCACTTCGTCAACTTCGTCCACTTCCTCCACTTCGCCCATTTCCTCCACTTCCTCCACTTCCTCCACTTTCTCCACTTCCCGCACTTCCTCAACTTCGTCAACTTTGTCAACTTCGTCCACTTCGTCAACTTCCGCCACTTCCTCCACTTCCTCCACTTCCTCCACTTCCTCCACTTCCTCCACTTCCTCCACTTCCTCCACTTGTCCACTTCGTCTACTTCGTCAACTTCGTCCACCTCCTCCATCACTTCCTCCACTTACTCCACTTCTTCCACTTCCTGCACTTTGTCCACTTCTTCAACTTCGTCCACTTCCTCCACTTCGTCCACTTCCTCCACTTCTTCCACTTCGTCAACTTCGTCAATTCCTCGACTTCCTCCACTTCTCCACTTTGTAACTCATCCACTTCCTCCACTTCGTCACTTCTCCACTTCTCACTTCATCCACTTCGTCCACTTCATCAACTTCGTCATGTCCGTCAACTTCCTCCACTTCCTCACTTCCTCCACTTCGTCCAGTTCGTCCACTTCGTCTACTTCGTCCACTTCCTCCACTTCCTCCACTTCCTCCACTTCGTCCATTTCGTCCACTTCTTCACTACTTCCACTTCGTCCACTTCGTCAACTTCGTCCATTTCCTCCACTTCATCCACTTCCTCCACTTCGTCAACTTCCTCCACTTCCTCCACTTCCTCCACTTCCTCCACTTCGTCCACTTCGTCACTTCGTCCACTTCGTCAACTTCGTCCACTTCGTCCACTTCGTCACTTCGTCCACTTCCTCCACTTCCTCCACTTCCTCCACTTCTCACTTCGTCCACTTCGTCACTTCCTCCACTTCGTCCACTTCGTCCACTTCCTCCACTTCTCCACTTCTCACTTCGTCCACTTCCTCCACTTCGTCCACTTCTCACTTCTCCACTTCCTCCACTTCTCCCTTCCTCCACTTCGTCCACTTCGTCCACTTCGTCAACTTCGTCCACTTCGTCCACCTCCTCCTCACTTCCTCCACTTCTCCACTTCTTCCACTTCCTCCACTTCGTCCACTTCTTCACTTCGTCCACTTCCTCCACTTCTTCCACTTCGTCCACTTCTTCCACTTCGTCAACTTCGTCCACTTCGTCACTTCCTCACTTCCTCCACTTCCTCCACTTCCTCCACTTCTCCACTTCGTCAACTTCGTCCACTTTCTCCACTTCGTCAACTTCGTCCACTTCTTCACTTCATCCACTTCGTCCACTTCTCCACTTCGTCCTTCGTCAACTTCCTCCACTTCCTCCACTTCCTCCACTTCCTCCACTTCCTCCACTTCGTCCACTTCGTCCACTTCGTCTACTTCGTCCACTTCCTCCACTTCCTCCACTTCGTCGACTTCGTCCACTTCCTCCACTTCTTCACTACTTCCACTTCGTCCACTTCGTCAACTTCGTCCACTTCCTCCACTTCGTCCACTTCCTCCACTTCCTCCACTTCGTCAACTTCCTCCACTTCCTCCACTTTCCTCCACTTCCTCCACTTCCTCCACTTCGTCCACTTCGTCAACTTCGTCCACTTCGTCAACTTTGTCAACTTCGTCCACTTCGTCAACTTCCGTCACTTCCTCCACTTCCTCCACTTCCTTCACTTCCTCCACTTCCTCCACTTCCTCCACTTCCTCCACTTCGTCCACTTCCTCCACTTCCTCCACTTCGTCCACTTCGTCCACTTCGTCCACTTCCTCCACTTCGTCCACTTCGTCAACTTCGTCCACTTCGTCCACTTCGTCCACTTCCTCCACTTCCTCCACTTCGTCACTTCGTCCACTTCCTCCACTTCTCACTTCTCACTTCGTCCACTTCCTCCACTTCGTCCACTTCGTCCACTTCCTCCACTTCCTCCACTTCCTCCACTTCGTCCACTTCGTCAACTTCGTCCACTTCGTCCACTTCGTCCACTTCCTCCACTTCGTCCACTTCGTCCACTTCTCCACTTCTCCACTTCGTCCACTTCGTCAACTTCGTCCACTTCCTCCACTTCGTCACTTCGTCCACTTCCTCCACTTCGTCAACTTCCTCCACTTCGTCCACTTCCTCCACTTCCTCCACTTCCTCCACTTCCTCCACTTCCTCCACTTCGTCCACTTCGTCCACTTCCTCCACTTCCTCAACTTCGTCCACTTCGTCACTTCGTCAACTTCTTCCACTTCGTCAACTTCGTCAACTTTGTCCACTTCGTCCACTTCGTCCACTTCCTCCACTTCCTCCACTTCCTCCACTTCCTCCACTTCCTCACTTCGTCCACTTCGTCCACTTCCTCCACTTCGTCCACTTCGTCCACTTCCTCCACTTCGTCCACTTCTCCACTTCGTCCACTTCTCCACTTCCTCCACTTCGTCCACTTCGTCCACTTCCTCCACTTCGTCCACTTCGTCAACTTCGTCCACTTCCTCCACTTCCTCACTTCCTCCACTTCCTCCACTTCCTCCACTTCGTCCACTTCCTCCACTTCGTCAACTTCGTCCACTTCCTCCACTTCGTCCACTTCGTCCACTTCTCCACTTCGTCCACTTCGTCAACTTCGTCCACTTCGTCCACTTCCTCCACTTCCTCCACTTCTCCACTTCGTCAACTTCGTCCACTTCGTCCACTTCGTCCACTTCCTCCACTTCCTCCACTTCGTCCACTTCGTCCACTTCGTCAACTTCGTCCACTTCGTCAACTTCCTCCACTTCCTCCACTTCCTCCACTTCCTCCACTTCGTCACTTCTTCCACTTCTCCACTTCGTCCACTTCGTCAACTTCGTCCACTTCCTCCACTTCGTCCACTTCCTCCACTTCCTCCACTTCTCCACTTCTCCACTTCCTCCACTTCTTCCACTTCGTCCACTTCCTCCACTTCGTCCACTTCGTCCACTTCGTCCACTTCGTCCACTTCGTCAACTTCGTCCACTTCGTCCACTTCCTCCACTTCGTCCACTTCGTCCACTTCGTCACTTCGTCCACTTCCTCCACTTCCTCCACTTCGTCCACTTCGTCCACTTCGTCAACTTCGTCCACTTCCTCCACTTCCTCCACTTCGTCCACTTCGTCCACTTCGTCCACTTCGTCAACTTCCTCCACTTCCTCCACTTCCTCCACTTCCTCCACTTCGTCCACTTCGTCCACTTCCTCCACTTCGTCCACTTCCTCCACTTCCTCCACTTCCTCGCTTCATCCACTTCGTCCACTTCATCAACTTCGTCCACTTCGTCAACTTCCTCCACTTCCTCCACTTCCTCCACTTCGTCCACTTCGTCCACTTCGTCCACTTCCTCCACTTCGTCCACTTCCTCCACTTCGTCAACTTCCTCCACTTCCTCCACTTCCTCCACTTCCTCCACTTCCTCTACTTCCTCCACTTCCTTCCACTTCGTCCACTTCCCCACTTCGTCAACTTCGTCCACTTCCTCACTTCGTCAACTTCCTCCACTTCCTCCACTTCCTCCACTTCCTCACTTCCTCCACTTCCTCCACTTCCTTCACTTCGTCCACTTCCTCCACTTCCTCCACTTCCTCAACTTCGTCCACTTCGTCCACTTCTTCCACTTCGTCAACTTCGTCAACTTCGTCAACTTCGTCCACTTCGTCAACTTCCTCCACTTCCTCCACTTCCTCCACTTCCTCCACTTCCTCCACTTCTTCCACTTCCTCCACTTCCTCCACTTCGTCCACTTCGTCCACTTCATCCACTTCGTCCACTTCTTCCACTTCGTCAACTTCCTCCACTTCCTCACTTCCTCCACTTCCTCCACTTCCTCCACTTCGTCCACTTCGTCCACCTCCTCTACTTCCTCCACTTCCTCCACTTCCTCCACTTCCTCCACTTCTCCACTTCGTCCACTTCGTCCACTTCCTCCACTTCGTCAACTTCTCGTCCACTTCGTCCACTTCGTCCACTTCCTCCACTTCCTCCACTTCGTCAACTTCGTCCACTTCCTCCACTTCGTCCACTTCCTCCACTTCCTCCACTTCATCCACTACGTCCACTTCCTCCACTTCCTCCACTTCCTCCACTTCGTCCACTTCGTCCACTTCGTCAACTTCGTCCACTTCGTCAACTTTGTCAACTTCCTCCACTTCGTCAACTTCCGCCACTTCCTCCACTTCCTCCACTTCCTCACTTCCTCCACTTCGTCCACTTCCTCCACTTCCTCGTCTTCGTCAACTTCGTCAACTTCGTCCACTTCCTCCACTTCCTCCACTTTCTCCACTTCCTCCACTTCCTTCACTTCGTCCACTTCCTCCACTTCCTCCACTTCGTCCACTTCGTCCACTTCCTCCACTTCGTCACTTTGTCAACTTCGTCCACTTCGTCAACTTTCGCACTTCCTCCACTTCCTCCACTTCCTACACTTCCTCCACTTCCTCCACCTTGTCCACTTCGTCCACTTCGTCCACTTCGTCCACTTCCTCCACTTCCTCCACTTCCTCCACTTCTCCACTTCGTCCACTTCGTCAACTTCGTCCACTTCCTCCACTTCGTCCACTTCGTCCATTTCTCCACTTCGTCCACTTCGTCAACATCGTCCACTTCGTCAACTTCCTCCACTTCCTCGACTTCCTCCACTTCCTCCACCTCCACTTCGTCAACTTCGTCCACTTCGTCAACTTCGTCCACTTCCTCCACTTCTTCGCTTCATCCACTTCGTCAACTTCGTCCTGTTCGTCAACTTCCTCCACTTCCTCCACTTCGTTCACTTCGTCCACTTCGTCCACTTCCTCCACTTCGTCCACTTCGTCCACTTCCTCCACTTCTTCCACTTCTTCACTTCGTCCACTTCGTCAACTCGTCCATTTCCTCCACTTCGTCCACTTCCTCCACTTCCTTCACTTCCTCCACTTCTTCCACTTCTTCCACTTCCTCCACTTCCTCCACTTCGTCAACTTCGTCCACTTCCTCCACTTCTCCACTTCTTCCACTTCGTCCACTTCGTCAACTTCGTCCACTTCCTCAACTTCCTCCACTTCCTCGTCTTCCTCCACTTCTCCACTTTGTCAACTTCGTCCACTTCCTCCACTTCGTCCACTTCCTCCACTTCCTCCACTTCGTCCACTTCTTCAACTTCTTCCACTTCGTCGACTTCGTCAACTTCGTCAATTTCCTGCACTTCGTCCACTTCCTCCACTTCGTCAACTTCCTCCACTTCCTCCCGTTCCTCCACTTCCTTTCACTTCGTCCACTTCTTCCACTTCCTCCACTTCCTTCACTTCGTCAACTTCCTCCACTTCCTCCACTTCGTCCACTTCGTCCACTTCCTCAACTTCGTCCACTTCGTCCACTTCGTCAACGTCGTCCACTTTATCAACTTCTCCACTTCCTCGTCTTCCTCCACTTCCTCCACTTCTCCACTTCGTACACTTCGTCAACTTCCTCCACTTCCTCCACTTCCTTCACTTCCTCCACTTCTTCCACTTCCTCCACTTCCTCCACTCCGTCAACTTCGTCCACTTCCTCCACTTCTTCCTCTTCGTCGACTTCGTCAACTCCGTCCACTTCCTGCACTTCGTCCACTTCCTCCACTTCGTCAACTTCCTCCACTTACTCCACTTCTTCTAGTTCGTCCACTTCCGTCAACTTCGTCCACTTCTTCCACTTCGTCGACTTCGTCTACTTCTTCCACTTCATCGACTTCGTCCACTTTCGTCCACTTCATCCACTTCATCCACTTCGTCAACTTCGTCCACTTCGTCCACTTCGTCAACTTCATCAATTCCTCGACTTCCTCCACTTCTCCACTTCGTCAACTTCATCCACTTTGTCCACTTCATCCATTTCCTCCACTTCCTCCACTTTGTCGCTTCATCCACTTCGTCCACTTCATCAACTTCTTCCACTTCGTCAACTTCCTCCACTTCCTCCCCTTTCTCCACTTCGTCAATTGTCTACTTCGTCCACTTCCTCCACTTCCTCCACTTCCTTCACTTCCTCCACTTCCTCCACTCCTTCACTTCGTCCACTTCGTCCACTTCGTCCACTTCGCCTACTTCGTCCACTTCCTCAACTTCGTCAACTTTGTCAACTTCGTCCACATCGTCCACTTCGTCAACTTCGCCACTTCCTCCACTTCCTCAACTTCCTCCACTTCTTCCACTTCTTCCACTTCCTCCACTTCGTCCACTTCGTCAACTTCGTCCACTCCTCCTCTTCCTCCACTTACTCCACTTCTTCAACTTCCTCCACTTTGTCCACTTCGCCAACTCCGTCCACTTCCTCCACTTTGTCCTCTTCGTCCACTTCTTCCACTTCGTTCACTTCGTCAACGCCGTCCACTTCGTCAACTTCCTCCACTTCCTCCACTTCCTCCACTTCTCCACTTGGTAAACTTCGTCCACTTCCTCCACTTCGTCAACTTCGTCCACTTCCTCCACTTCTTCGCTTCATCCACTTCGTCCACTTCCTCCACTTCGTCCACTTCTTCCACTTCTTCCACTTCGTCCACTTCGTCAACTCCGTCCACTTCCTCCACTTCCTCCACTTCCTCCACTTCCTCCACTTCGTCAACTTCCTCCACTTCTCCACCTCCTCCACTTCCTCCACTTCCTTCACTTTCTTTCACTTCGTTCACTTCCCGCACTTCCTCAACTTCCTCCACTTCCTCCAGTTCGTCCACTTCGTCAACTCCGTCCATTTCCTCCACTTCGTCCACTTCCTCCACTTCGTCCACTTCGTCCACTTCTTCCAATTCTTCCACTTCGTCCACTTTGTGAACTCCGTCCATTTCCTACACTTCGTTCACTTCCTCCACTTCCTCCACTTCGTCAACTTCCTCCACTTCCTCCACCTCCTCCACTTCCTCTACTTCCTCCACTTCCTCCACTTCCTTTCACTTCGTCCACTTCGTCCACTTCCCGCACTTCCTCAACTTCGTCCACTTCGTCAACTTCGTCAACTTCTTCCACTTCGTCAACTTTGTCAACTTTGTCAACTTCGTCCACTTCGTCAACTCCCTCGACTTCCTTCGCTTCCTCCACTTCCTTCACTTCCTTCACTTCCTGCACTTCTTCCACTTCCTCCACTTCCTCCACTTCGTCAACTTCGTCCACTTTGTCCACTTCGTCCACTTCTTCCAATTTGTCCACCTACTCCTCTTCCTCCACTTACTCCACTTCTTCCACTTCCTTCACATTGTCCACTTCGTCAACTTCCCCCACTTCCTCCACTTCCTCAACTTCCTACACTTCCTCCACTTCCTCCACCTTGTCCACTTGCTCCACTTCGTCAACTTCGTCCACTTCCACCACTTTGTCCTCTTCGTCCACTTCTTCCACTTCGTCCACTTCGTCAACGTCGTCCACCTCGTCAACTTCCTCCACTTCCTCCACTTCTCCACTTTGTAAACTTCGTCCACTTCGTCAACTTCTTCCATTTCCTTCACTGCTTTCGCTTCATCCACTTCGTCTACTTCATCAACTTCGTCCTGTTGTCAACTTCCTCCACTTCCTGCACTTCCTCCACTTCCTCCACTTCCTTCAATTCTTCCACTTTTCGACTTCGTCCACTTCGTCAACTCCGTGCATTTCCTCCACTTCCTCCACTTCCTCCACCTCCTCCACTTCCTCCACTTTCTCCACTTCCTCCACTTCCTTCACTTCGTCCACTTCCCACACTTCCTCAACTTCGTCAACCTCGTCAACTTTGTCAACTTTGTCAACTTCGTCCACTTCGTCAACTTCCTCGACTTCCTGCACTTCCTCCACTTCCTCGACATCCTTCACTTCCTCCACTTCTTCTACTTCCTCCACTTCCTCCACTTCGTCAACTTCCTCCACTTCCTCCACTTCTTCACTTCGTCCACTTCGTCAACGTCGTCCACTTCGTCAACTTCCTCCACTTCCTCGACTTCCACCACTTCTCCACTTTGTAAACTTCGTCCACTTCCTCCACTTCGTCAACTTCCTCCACTTCCTCCACTTCTTTCGCTTCATCCACTTCGTCCACGTCATCAACTTCGTCCTGTTCGTCAACTTCCTCCACTTCCTCCACTTCCTCCAGTTCGTCCACTTCGTCAACTCCGTCCATTTCCTCCACTTCGTCCACTTCCTCCACTTCGTAAACTTCCTCCACTTCCTCCACCTCCTCCACTTCCTCTACTTCCTCTACTTCCTCCACTTCCTTTCACTTCGTCCACTTCCCGCACTTCGTCAACTTCGTCCACTTCCTCTACTTCGTCAACTTCCTCCACTTCCTCCACCTCCTCCACTTCCTCTACTTCCTCCACTTCCTCCACTTCCTTTCACTTCGTCCACTTCCTCCACTTCCCGCACTTCCTCAACTTCGTCCACTTCGTCCACTTCTTCCACTTCGTCAACTTTGTCAACTTTGTCAACTTCGTCCACTTCGTCAACTGCCGCGACTTCCTCCACTTCCTCCACTTCCTTCACTTCCTCCACTTCTTCCACTTCCTCCACTTCCTCCACTTCGTCAACTTCGTCCACTTGCACCACTTTGTCCACTTCTTCCACTTCGTCAACTTCCTGCACTTCCTGCACTTCCTGCACTTCCTCCACTTCCTCCACTTCGTCCACTTCGTCCACCTCCTCTACTTCCTCCACTTCCTCCACTTCCTCCACTTCCTCAACTTCATCCACTTCGCCAACTTCGTCCATTTCCTCCACTTCGTCAAGTTTATAACTCCGTCCACTTCGTCCACCTCGTCCATTTCCTCCACTTCCCCCAATTCGTCAACTTCGTCCATTTCCTCCATTTCGTCCACTTCCTCCACTTCCTCAACTTCATCCAGTACGTCCACTTCCTCCACTTCCTCCACTTCCTTAACTTCGTCCACTTCGTCCACTTCGTCAACTTCGTCAACTTTGTCAACTTTGTCAACTTCCTCCACTTCGTCAACTTCCGCCACTTCCTCCACTTCCTCCACTTCCTTCACTTCCTCAACTTCGTCCACTTCCTCCACTTCCTCGTCTTCGTCAACTTCGTCAACTTCGTCCATTTCCTCCACTTCCTCCACTTTCTCCACTTCCTCCACTACCTTTCACTTCGTCCACTTCCTCCACTTCCTCCACTTCGCCTACTTCGTCCACTTCCTCAACTTCGTCATCTTTGTCAACTTCGTCCACTTCGTCAACTTTCGCACTTCCTCCACTTCCTCCACTTCCTACACTTCCTCCACTTCCTCCACTTGTCCACTTCGTCCACTTCGTCCACTTCGTCCACCACCTCCTCTTCCTCCACTTCCTCCACTTGCTCCACTTTGTCCACTTCGTCAACTTCGTCCACTTCCTCCACTTTGTCCTCTTCGTCCATTTCTTCCACTTCGTCCACTTCGTCAACATCGTCCACTTCGTCAACTTCCTCCACTTCCTCGACTTCCTCCACTTCCTCCACCTCCAGACTTTGTAAACTTCGTCAACATCGTGAACTTCGTCCACTTCCTCCACTTCTTTCGCTTCATCCACTTCGTCAACTTGGTCCTGTTCGTCAAGTTCCTCCACTTCCTCCAGTTCGTTCACTTCGTCCACTTCGTCCACTTCCTCCACTTCGTCCACTTCGTCCACTTCCTCCACTTCTTCCACTTCTTCTACTTCGTCCACTTCGTCAACTCGTCCATTTCCTCCACTTCGTCCACTTCCTCCACTTCCTTCACTTCCTCCACTTCTTCCACTTCTTCCACTTCCTCCACTTCCTCCACTTCGTCAACTTCGTCCACTTCCTCCACTTCTACCACTTCTTCCACTTCGTCCACTTTGTCAACGTCGTCCACTTCCTCAACTTCCTCCACTTCCTCGTCTTCCTCCACTTCTCCACTTTGTAAACTTCGTCCACCTCCTCCACTTCGTCCACTTCCTCCACTTCCTCCACTTCGTCCACTTCTTCAACTTCTTCCACTTCGTCGACTTTGTCAACTCCGTCAATTTCCTGCACTTCGTCCACTTCCTCCACTTCGTCAACTTCCTCCACTTCCTCCGGTTCCTCCACTTCCTTTCACTTCGTCCATTTCTTCCACTTCCTCCACTTCCTTTCACTTCGTCAACTTCCTCCACTTCCTCCGCTTCGTCCACTTCGTCCACTTCCTCAACTTCGTCCACTTCGTCCACTTCGTCAACGTCGTCCACTTTATCAACTTACTCCACTTCCTCGTCTTCCTCCACTTCCTCCACTTCTCCACTTTGTACACTTCGTCAACTTCCTCCACTTCCTCCACTTCCTTCACTTCCTCCACTTCTTCCACTTCCTCCACTTCCTCCACTCCGTCAACTTCGTCCACTTCCTCCACTTCTTCCTCTTCGTCGACTTTGTCAACTCCGTCAATTTCCTGCACTTCGTCCACTTCCTCCACTTCGTCAACTTCCTCCACTTACTCCACTTCTTCTAGTTCGTCCACTCCGTCAACTTCGTCCACTTCTTCCACTGCGTCGACTTCGTCTACTTCTTCCACTTCATCGACTTCGTCCACTTTGTCCACTTCATCCACTTCATCCACTTCGTCAACTTCGTCCACTTCGTCCACTTCGTCAACTTCATTGAATTCCTCGACTTCCTCCACTTCTCCACTTCGTAAACTTCATCCACTTTGTCCATTTCATCCATTTCCTCCACTTCCTCCACTTTGTTCGCTTCATCCACTTCGTCCACTTCATCAACTTCTTCCACATCGTCAACTTCCTCCACTTCCTCCCCTTTCTCCAATTCGTCAATTTGTCTACTTCGTCCACTTCCCCCACTACCTCCACTTCCTTCACTTCCTCCACTTCCTCCACTACCTTTCACTTCGTCCACCTCGTCCACTTCGTCCACTTCGCCTACTGCGTCCACTTCCTCAACTTCGTCAACTTTGTCAACTTCGTCCACATCGTCCACTTCGTCAACTTTCGCCACTTCCTCCACTTCCTCAACTTCCTCCACTTCTTCCACTTCCTTCCACTTCCTCCACTTCGTCCACTTCGTCAACTTCGTCCACCTCCTCCTCTTCCTCCACTTACTCCACCTCTTCAACTTCCTCCACTTTGTCCACTTCGCCAACTCCGTCCACTTCCTCCACTTTGTCCTCTTCGTCCACTTCTTCCACTTCGTTCACTTCGTCAACGCCGTCCACTTCGTCAACTTCCTCCACTTCCTCCACTTCCTCCACTTCTCCACTTGGTAAACTTCGTCCACTTCCTCCACTTCGTCAACTTCGTCCACTTCCTCCACTTCTTTCGCTTCATCCACTTCGTCCACTTCCTCCACTTCGTCCACTTCTTCCACTTCTTCCACTTCGTCCACTTTGTCAACTCCGTCCATTTCCTCCACTTCCTCCACTTCCTCCACTTCCTCCACTTCGTCAACTTCCTCCACTTCTCCACCTCCTCCACTTCCTCCACTTCCTTCACTTTCTTCACTTCGTTCACTTCCCGCACTTCCTCAACTTCGTCCACTTACTCCACTTCGTCCACTTTGTCCACTTCGTCCACTTCGTCAACTTTGTCAACTTCGTCCACTTCGTCAACTTCCGCGACTTCCTCCACTTCCTCCACATCCTCCACTTCCTTCACTTCCTCCACTTCTTCCACTTCCTCCACTTCCTCCACTTCGTCAACTTCGTCCACTTCCTCCACTTTGTCCACTTCGTCCACTTCTTCCACTTCGTCCACTTCGTCAACGTCGTCCACTTCGTCAACTTCCTGCACTTCGTCGACTTCCTCCACTTCCTCCATTTCTCCACATCGTAAACTTTGTCAACTTCCTCGACTTCTTTCGCTTCATCCACTACGTCCACTTCATCAACTTCGTCTACTTCGTCAACTTCCCCCACTTCTTCCACTTCCACCACTTCGTCCAGTTCGTCCACTTCGTCCACCTCGTCAACTTCGTCCACTTCGTCAAGTTCGTCCATTTCCTCCACTTCCTCCACTTCGTCCACCTCCTCCACTTCCTCCACTTCATCCACTTCGTCCACCTCCTCCACTTCCTCCACTTCCTCCACTTCCTCCACTTCCTCAACTTCATCCACTTCGTCAACTTCGTCCATTTCCTCCATTTCGTCCAATTCGTAAACTCCGTCCACTTCGTCCACCTCGTCCACTTCCTCCACTTCCTCCACTTCGTCCATTTCCTCCACTTCGTCCACTTCCTCCACTTCCTCCACTTCGTCCACTTCCTCCACTTCGTCCACTTCGTCAACTTCGTCAAATTCGTCAACTTCGTCCACTTCGTCAACTTCCGCCACTTCCTCCACTTCCTCCACTTCCTTCACTTCCTCCACTTCCTCCACTTCCTCCACTTCGTCAACGTCGTCAACTTCGTCACCTTCGTCAACTTCGTCAACTTACTCCACTTCCTCCACTTCCTAACCTTTGTTCACTTCCTCCAATTCCTCCACTTACTCCACTTCCGCCACTTCGTCAACTTCCTCCACTTCGTCCACCTCCTCCACTTCCTACACTTACTCCACTTCTTCTAGTTCGTCCACTCCGTCAACTTCGTCCACTTCTTCCACTTCGTCGACTTCGTCCACTTCTTCACTTCATCGACTTCGTCCACTTTGTCCACTTCATCCACTTCATCCACTTCGTCAACTTCATCCACTTCGTCAACTTCATTGAATTCCTCGACTTCCTCCACTTCCTCCACTTTTACACTTCGTAAACTTCATCCACTTTGTCCATTTCGTCCATTTCCTCCACTTCCTCCACTTTGTTCGCTTCATCCACTTCGTCCACTTCATCAACTTCTTCCACATCGTCAACCTCCTCCACTTCCTCCCTTCCTCCATTCGTCAATTCGTCTACTTCGTCCACTTCCCCCACTACCTCCACTTCCTCCACTACCTTTCACTTCGTCCACCTCGTCCACTTCGCCTACTGCGTCCACTTTCTCAACTTCGTCAACTTTGTCAACTTCGTCCACTTCGTCAACTTCCGCCACTTCCTCCACTTCCTCCACTTCCTCAACTTCCTCCACTTCTTCCACTTCCTCCACTTCCTCTGCTTCGTCCACTTCGTCAACTTCGTCCACTTCGTCCACCTCCTCCTCTTCCTCCACTTACTCCACCTCTTCCACTTCCTCCACTTTGTCCACTTCGTCAACTTCGTCCACTTCCTCCACTTTGTCCTCTTCGTCCACTTCTTCCACTTCGTTCACTTCGTCAACGCCGTCCACTTTGTCAACTTCCTCCACTTCCTCCACTTCCTCCACTTCTCCACTTGGTAAACTTCGTCCACTTCCTCCACTTCGTCAACTTCGTCCACTTCCTCCACTTCTTTCGCTTCATCCACTTCGTCCACTTCATCAACTTCGTCCTGTTCGTCAAGTTTCTACACATCCTCCACTTCCTCCAGTTCGTCCACTTCGTCTACTTCGTCCACTTCGTCCACTTCGTCCACTTCGTCCACTTCTTCCACTTCTTCCACTTCGTCCACTTTGTCAACTCCGTCCATTTCCTCCACTTTGTCCACTTCCTCCACTTCCTCCACTTCGTCAACTTCCTCTACTTCTCCACCTCCTCCACTTCCTCCACTTCCTCCACTTCCTTTCACTTCGTCCACTTCCCGCACTTCCTCAACTTCGTCCACTTCCTCCACTTCGTCCACTTTGTCCACTTCGTCCACTTCGTCAACTTCTTCCACTTCGTCAACTTTGTCAACTTTGTCAACTTCGTCCACTTCGTCAACTTCCGCGACTTCCTCCACTTCCTCCACTTCCTCCACTTCCTTACTTCCACCACTTCTTGCACTTCCTCCACTTCGTCAACTTCGTCCACTTCCTCCACTTTGTCCACTTCGTCCACTTTTTCCACTTCGTCCACTTCGTCAACTTGTCCACTTCGTCCACTTCCTGCACTTCGTCGACTTCCTCCACTTCCTCCATTTCTCCACATCGTCAACTTTGTCCACTTCCTCGACTTCTTTCGCTTCATCCACTTCGTCCACTTCAACAACTTCGTCTAGTTCGTCAACTTCCTCCACTTCTTCCACTTCCTCCACTTCGTCCACTTCGTCCACTTCGTCGGCTTCGTCCACTTCGTCCACTTCGTCCACCTCGTCCACCTCGTCCACTTCGTCCACTTCGTCCACTTCGTCAAGTTCGTCCACTTCCTCCACTTCCTCCACTTCGTCCACCTCCTCCACTTCCTCCACTTCATCCACTTCGTCCACCTCCTCCAGTTCCTCCACTTGCTCCACGTCCTCCACTTCCTCAACTTCATCCACTTCGTCAACTTCGTCCATTTCCTCCACTTCGTCCAATTCGTAAACTGCGTCCACTTCGTCCACCTCGTCCATTTCCTCCACTTCCCACACTTCGTCAACTTCGTCCATTTCCTCCACTTCGTCCACTTCCTCCACTTCCTCCACTTCCTCCACTTCGTCAACTTCGTCAAATTCGTCAACTTCGTCCACTTCGTCAACTTCCGCCACTTCCCCCACTTCCCCCACTTCCTTCACTTCCTCCAATTCCTCCACTTCCTCCACTTCGTCAACGTCGTCAACTTCCTCCACTTCCTCCACTTCCTAACCTTTGTTCACTTCCTCCACTTCCTCCAATTCCTCCACTTACTCCACTTGTGCCACTTCGTCAACTTCCTCCACTTGGTCCACCTCCTCCACTTCCTACACTTACTCCACTTCTTCTAGTTCGTTCACTCCGTCAACTTCGTCCACTTCGTCCACTTCTTCCACTTCGTCCACTTCTTCCACTTCATCGACTTCGTCCACTTTGTCCACTTCTTCCACTTCATCTACTTCGTCCACTTCATCAACTTCCTCCACTTCCTCCACTTCCTCTACTTCGTCCACTTCCTCAACTTCATCCACTTCGTCAACTTCGTCCATTTCCTCCACTTCGTCCAATTCGTAAACTCCGTCTACTTCGTCCACCTCGTCCATTTCCTCCACATCCCCCACTTCGTCTACTTCGTCCACTTCGTCCACTTCCTCCACTTCGACCACTTCCTCCACTTTCTCCACTTCGTCAACGTCGTCAACTTCGTCACCTTCGTCAACTTCGTCAACTTACTCCACTTCCTCCACTTCCTCCACTTCCTAACCTTTGTTCACTTCCTCCACTTCCTAACCTTTGTTCACTTCCTCCACTTCCTCCAATTCCTCCACTTACTCCACTTCCTGTACTTCGTCAACTTCCTCCACTTGGTCAACCTCCTCCACTTCCTACACTTACTCCACTTCTTCTAGTTCGTCCACTCCGTCAACTTCGTCCACTTCTTCCACTTCGTCCACTTCGTCCACTTCTTCAACTTAATCGACTTCGTCCACTTTGTCCACTTCATCCACTTCATCCACTTCGTCAACTTCGTCCACTTCGTCAACTTCATTGAATTCCTCGACTTCCTCCACTTCCTCCACTTCTCCACTTCGTAAACTTCATCCACTTTGTCCATTTCGTCCATTTCCTCCACTTCCTCCACTTTGTTCGCTTCATCCACTTCATCAACTTCTTCCACATCGTCAACTTCCTCCACTTCCTCCCCTTCCTCCAATTCGTCAATTCGTCTACTTCGTCCACTTCCCCCACTACCTCCACTTCGTCCACTTCGTCCACTTCGTCCACTTTGTCCACTACGTCAACTTCGTCTATTTCCTTCACTTCGTCGACTTCGTAAACTTCGTACACTGGTCCACTTCCTCCTCTTCGTCAACTTCGTCAACTTACTCCACTTCCTCCACTTCCTAACCTTTGTTCACTTCCTCCAATTCCTCCACTTACTCCACTTCTGCCACTTCGTCAACTTCCTCCACTTGGTCCACCTCCTCCACTTCCTACACTTACTCCACTTCTTCTAGTTCGTTCACTCCGTCAACTTCGTCCACTTCGTCCACTTCTTCCACTTCGTCCACTTCGTCCACTTCTTCCACTTCATCGACTTCGTCCACTTTGTCCACTTCTTCCACTTCATCTACTTCGTCCACTTCATCAACTTCCTCCACTTCCTCCACTTCCTCTACTTCGTCCACTTCCTCAACTTCATCCACTTCGTCAACTTCGTCCATTTCCTCCACTTCGTCCAATTCGTAAACTCCGTCCACTTCGTCCACCTCGTCCATTTCCTCCACATCCCCACTTCGTCTACTTCGTCCACTTCCTCCACTTCGACCACTTCCTCCACTTTCTCCACTTCGTCAACGTCGTCAACTTCGTCACCTTCGTCAACTTCGTCAACTTACTCCACTTCCTCCACTTCCTCCACTTCCTAACCTTTGTTCACTTCCTCCACTTCCTAACCTTTGTTCACTTCCTCCACTTCCTCCAATTCCTCCACTTACTCCACTTCCTGTACTTCGTCAACTTCCTCCACTTGGTCAACCTCCTCCACTTCCTACACTTACTCCACTTCTTCTAGTTCGTCCACTCCGTCAACTTCGTCCACTTCGTCCACTTCGTCCACTTCTTCAACTTAATCGACTTCGTCCACTTTGTCCACTTCATCCACTTCATCCACTTCGTCAACTTCATCCACTTCGTCAACTTCATTGAATTCCTCGACTTCCTCCACTTCCTCCACTTCTCCACTTCGTAAACTTCATCCACTTTGTCCATTCCATCCAGTTCCTCCACTTACTCCTCTTCCTCCACTTCGTCCACTACGTCAACTTCGTCAACTTCGTCCACTTCGTCAACTTCGTCCATTTCGTCCACTTCGTCAACTTCGTCCACTTCCTCCTCTTTCTCTACTTCCTCCACTTCTTCCACTTCCTCAACTTCGTCAAATTCGTCAACTTCGTCCACCTCGTCCACTTCTTCCACTTCCTCCACTTCCTTCACTTCCTCTCCATTTCGTCCACTTCCTCCACTTCCTCAACTTCCTTCACTTTGTAAACTTCGTCCACTTCGTCCACTTCGTCAACTTCGTCTTCTTCGTCCACTTCGTCAACTTCTTCCACTTCAACCACTTCGTCCACGTCGTCAAATTCGTCAACTTCGTCCACTTCATCCACTTCGTCCACTTCGTCCTCTTCGTCCTCTTCGTCCACTTCGTCCTCTTCGTCCACTTCCTCCACTTCCTCCACTTCATTGACTTCCTGCACTTCTTCCACTTCGTTAACTTCGTCCACTTCGTCCACTTCGTCCACTTCCTCCACTTCATTCACTTCATCAACTTCGTCCAGTTCGTCCTTTCGTCCACTTTTTCCACTTCCTCTACGTCGTCAAGTTCGTCCACTTCGTCCACTTTTCCACTTCCTCCACTTCGTCCACGTCGTCCAGTTCGTCCACTTCCTCTACTTCCTGCTCTTCGTCCACATCATTCACTTCCTGCACTTCGTCCACTTCTTCCGCTTTCTCTACATTGTCTACTTCCTACACTTTGTCCAGTTCGTTAACTTCATCCACTTCGTCAAGTTCGTGCACTTCGTGAACTTCGTCCACTTCGTCCACATCTTCCACTTCGCCAAGTTCGTCAACTTCGTGCACTTCGTCCTCTTCGTCCACTTCCTCCACTTCCTTCACTTTGTCCACTTCCTCTACTTCCTCCACTTCCTCAACTTCCTCCACTTCGTCCGCTTCCTCGACTTCCACCACTTCCTCCACTTCGTCGACTTCGTCAACTTCGTCCACTTTGTCCACTTCGTCCACTTTGTCCACTTCGTCTACTTCATCCACTTCCTCCACATCCTCGACTTCGTCCAATACGTCAACTTCGTCCACTTCATCCACTTCCTCCACTTTATTCACTTCCTGAACTTCTTCCATTTCGTCAACATCTTCCACTTCCTCCACTTCCTCCACTTCATCCACTTCGTCAACTTCGTCAACTTCCTCCATTTCGTCCACTTCCTCCACTTCGTCAACTTCGTCTACTTCGTCCACTTCCTCCACTTCCCACACTTCGTCCACTCCTTCCACTTTCTCCACGTCGTCAACTTCGTGAACTTCGTCCACTTCATCCTCTTCGTCCACTTCGTCGACTTCGTCCTCTTCGTCCACTTCCTCCACTTCCTCCACTTCGTCAACTTCGTCCACTTCCTCCACTTCCTCCACTTCGTCCACTTCTCCACTTCGTCCACTTCCTCCACTTCTCCACTTCCTCCACTTCCTCCACTTCTCACTTCCTCCACTTCGTCCACTTCGTCCACTTCGTCCACTTCTCAACTTCGTCCACTTCGTCCACTTCCTCACTTCCTCCACTTCGTCAACTTCTTCCACTTCTCCACTTCCTCAACTTCGTCCACTTCCTCCACTTCCTCCACTTCTCCACTTCCTCAACTTCGTCCACTTCGTCAACTTCGTCCACTTCCTCCACTTCTCCACTTCTCCACTTCGTCAACTTCGTCCACTTCGTCCACTTCGTCCACTTCTCAACTTCGTCCACTTCCTCCACTTCTTCCACTTCCTCAACTTCGTCACTTCGTCCACTTCGTCCACTTCGTCCACTTCGTCCACTTCTTCCACTTCCTCCACTTCCTCCACTTCCTCCACTTCGTCAACTTCGTCCACTTCGTCACTTCGTCCACTTCCTCCACTTCGTCCACTTCGTCCACTTCCTCCACTTCGTCCACTTCGTCAACTTCGTCCACTTCGTCCTTTCGTCCACTTCGTCAACTTCGTCCACTTCCTCCACTTCCTCCACTTCTCAAGTTCGTCCACTTCCTCCACTTCCTCAACTTCGTCCACTTTCCTCCACTTCCTCCACTTCGTACACTTGTCAACTTCGTCAACTTCGTCCACTTCGTCCACTTCGTCACTTGATCCTCTTTGTCCACTTCGTCAACTTCGTCCACTTCGTCCACTTCGTCAACTTCGTCCACTTCGTCCACTTCCTCCACTTCCTCCACTTCCTCCACTTCGTCAACTTCGTCCACTTCGTCCACTTCGTCCACTTCGTCCACTTCGTCCACTTCATCTACTTCGTCCACTTCGTCCACTTCCTCCACTTCGTCCACTTCGTCCACTTCCTCCACTTCGTCAACTTCTCATCTTCCTCCACTTCGTCCACTTCTCCACTTCGTCAACTTCCTCCACTTCGTCAACTTCGTCAACTTCGTCCACTTCGTCCACTTCCTCCACTTCGTCCACTTCGTCAACTTCGTCCACTTCTCCACTTCCTCAACTTCGTCCACTTCCTCCACTTCCTCCACTTCATTCCACTTCCTCCACTTCCTTCACTTCGTCACTTCTCTCACTTCGTCAACTTCGTCCACTTCCTCCACTTCCTCCACTTCCTCCACTTCGTCAACTTCGTCCACTTCCTCCACTTCGTCCACTTCCTCCACTTCCTCCACTCCTCCACTTCCTTCACTTCCTCCACTTCCTCCACTTCGTCCACTTCGTCAACTTCGTCCACTTCGTCCACTTCGTCCACTTCATCCACTTCGTCCACTTCGTCAACTTCGTCCTCTTCGTCCACTTCCTCCACTTCCTCCACTTCCTCCACTTCGTCCACTTCGTCCACTTCGTCCAGTTCATCCACTTCGTCCACTTCGTCAACTTCGTCCTCTTCGTCCACTTCGTCCACTTCGTCCACTTCCTCCACTTCGTCCACTTCGTCCACTTCGTCAACTTCGTCCACTTCGTTCACTTCCTCTACTTCCTCCTCTTCCTCCACTTCCTCCACTTCGTCCACTTGCTCCACTTCCTTCACTTCCTCCACTTCGTCGACTTCGTCCATTTCGTCCACTTCGTCAACTTCGTCCACTTCGTCCACTTCCTCCACTTCGTCAACTTCATCCACTTCCTCACTTCGTCCACTTCTTCACTTCTTCTCCACTTCGTCCACTTCGTCCACTTCGTCAACTTCGTCCACTTCGTCACTTCGTCCACTTCGTCCACTTCCTCCACTTCCTCAACATCGTCCACTTCCTCCACTTCCTCCACTTCATTCCACTTCATCCAGTTCGTCCACTTCCTTCACGTCCTCCACTTCGTCAAGTTCGTCCACTTCCACCACTTCGTCCATTTCCTCAACTTCCTCCATTTCGTCTACTTCCTCCACTTCCTCAACATCGTCTACTTTCACACTTCCTCCACTTCATTCATTTCCTCCACTTCGTCCACTTCGTCAACTTCGTCTATTTCGTCCACTTCGTCAAGTTCGTCCACTTCCTCCTCTTTCTTCACTTCCTCCACTTCCTCCACTTCCTCCACTTCCTCCACTTCTTCCACTTCTTCCACTTCCTCCACTTCCTCCACTTCCTCCACTTCCTTCACTTCCTCCATTTCGTCCACTTCCTCCACTTCCTCAACTTCCTTCACTTTGTCAACATCGTCCACTTCGTCAACTTCGTCCACTTCGTCAACTTCTTCCACTTCAACCACTTCGTCCACGTCGTCAATTCGCAACTTCGTCCACTTCATCCACTTCGTCCACTTCGTTCTCTTCGTCCTCTTCGTCCACTTCGTCAACTTCGTCCACTTCCTCCACTTCCTCAACATCGTTCACTTCCTCCACTTCATTGACGTCCTGCACTTCTTCCACTTCGTCAACTTCGTCCACTTCCTCTATTTCCTCCACTTCCTCCACTTCATTCACTTCATCAACTTCGTCCACTTCGTCCATTTCGTCCACTTCGTCCACTTCGTCCACTTCGTCCACTTCCTCCACGTCGTCAAGTTCGTCCACTTCGTCCACTTCTTCCACTTCCTCCACTTCCTCCACGTCGTCAAGTTCGTCCACTTCGTCCACTTCCTCTACTTCCTGCTCTTCGTCCACATCATTCACTTCCTGCACTTCGTCCACTTCTTCCGCTTTCTCCACATTGTCTACTTCCTCCACTTCGTCCAGTTCGTTAACTTCATCCACTTCGTCAAGTTCGTGCACTTCGTGAACTTCGTCCACTTCCTCCAGATCTTCCACTTCGCCAAGTTCGTCAACTTCGTGCACTTCGTCCTCTTCGTCAACTTCGTCCACTTCCTTCACTTTGTCCACTTCCTCCACTTCGTCAACTTCCTCCATTTCGTCCACTTCATTCACTTCGTCCACTTCGCCCACTTCTTCATCTTCCTCCACTTCGTCCTGTTCCTCCACTTCGTCCACTTCGTCAACTTCGTCCACATTGTCAACTTCGTCCACTTCGACATCTTCGTCCAGTTCATCCACTTCGTCTACTTCGTCAAGTTCGTCGTCCACTTCGTCCATTCCCTCCACTTCCTCTACTTTGTCCACTTTGTTCGCTTCGTCAACTCCGTCAACTTCCTTCAGATCCTCCACTTCGTCCACTACTTCCACTTCGTCCCCTTCATCGACTTCATCTACTTCCTCCACTTCGTCAACTTCCTCCACTTCGTCAACTTCGTCAACTTCTTCCACTTTCTCCACTTCGTTCACTTCCACTACTTCCTCCACTTCCTCGTCTTCCTGCACTTCCTCCAATTCGTCCACTTCCCACACTTCATCCTCTTCGTGCACTTCGTCATCTTCTTCTTCCACTTCGTCCACTTCCTCCACTTCGTCAAGTTCGTCCACTTCATCCAGTTCCTCAACTTCGTCTACTTCCTCCACTTCTTCCACTTCGTCAACTTTGTCAACTTCCTCCACTTCGTCAACTTCTTCCACTTTGTCCACTTCGTTCACTACCACTACTTCCTCCACTTCCTCGTCTTCCTGCACTTCCTTCAATTCGTCCACTTCCCACACTTCATCCTCTTCGTCCACTTCGTCCACTTCGTCATCTTCTTCTCCACTTCGTCCACTTCCTCAAGTTCGTCCACTTCCTCCACTTCTTCCACTTACTTCCTCTACTTCATCCATTTCATCCACTTCCTCCACTTCGTCCACGTCGTCAACTTAGTCCACTTCGTCCTCTTCGTCCACTTCCTCCAGTTCCTCCAGTTCCTCCACTTCGTCTACTTCCTCCATTTCGTCCACTTCCTCCACTTCCACTACTTCGTCAACTTCGTCCACTTCGTCAACTTCGTTCACTTCGTCCACTTCCTCTTCTTTGTCCTCTTCCTCCACTTCGTCCCCTTCGTCCACTTCTTCATCTTCTCCTTCCACTTCGTCCAATTCGTAACTTCGTGAAGTTCGTCACCTTCGTCCACTTCGTCAACTTCGTCCGCTTCCTCCACTTCCGCAACTTCGTCAACTTGTTCCACTTCGTCAACTTCGTCCACTTCCTCCACTTCCCCACATCGTCCACTTCCTCCACTTAATCACCTCGTCCACTTCGTCAACTTCGTCCACTTCCTCTACATCGTCGACTTCCTCCATTTCCTCCACTTCTTTCACTTCTTCTTCTTCTTCCACTTCGTGCAATTCGTAAACTTCGTGAAGTTCGTCCCCTTCGTCCACTTCGTCAACTGCGTCACCTTCGTCCGCTTCCTCCACTTCGTCAACTTCTTCCACTTCGTCAACTTCGTCCACTTCCTCCACTTCCCCAACATCGTCCACTTCCTCCACTTCATTCACTTCTTGCACTTCTTCATTTCTTCCACTTCGTCCACTTCCTCCACTTCCTCAACTTTGTCCACTTCGTCATCTTCTTCCACTTCTTCGACTTCGTCCACTTCGTCCACTTCCTCGACCTTCGTCCACTTCGTCAACTTCGTCCACTTCGTCCACTTCGTCAACTTCGTTTACTTCGTCCACTTCCTCCACTTCTTCCACTTCCTCCACTTCCTCCACTTCCTCCACTTCGTCCACTTCGTCCACTTATTCAATTTCGTCAACTTGCTCTACTTCGTCCACTTCTTCCACTTCCTCCACTTCGTCCACTTCTTCCACTTCCTCCACTTCGTCCACTTCTTCCTCTTCGTCCACTTCGTCCACATCGCGACTTCATCCACTTTGTCAAGTTCGTCCACTTCCTCCACTTCCTCCCTTTCGTCCACTTCCTCCACTTCCTGAACTTCGTCCACTTCGTCCATTTCGTCTACTTCCTTCACTTCCTCCACTCCTCCACTTCATCCAATTCGTCAATTTCGCCAAGTTCGTCCCCTTCGTCCACTTCGTCAACTTCGTCCATTTCGTCCACCTCATTAAGTTCGTCCACTTCCTCCACTTCCTCCACATCCTGCACATCCTCAACTTTCTCAACATCGTCAATTTCCTCAATTTCCTCCACTTCATTCACTTCCTCCACTTCTTCCACTTCGTCAACTTCTTCCACTTCCTCCACTTCCTCCACTTTGTCCAGTTTAACAACTTCATGAACTTCGTCCATTTCACCCATTTCGTCAAGTTCGTCCACTTCGTCAACTTCGTCTACTTCGTCCACTTCTTCAACTTCCTCCACTTCCTTCACTTCGTCCACGTTGTCAACTTCGTCCACTTCGTCCTCTTCGTCCACTTCCTCCACTTCCTCCACTTCGTCAACTTCGTCCACTTCGTCCACTTCGTCAACTTCGTCCACTTCGTCCACTTCGTCAACTTTTCCATTTCGTCCACTTCCTTGACTTCCTCCACTTCCTCCACTTCCGTCACTTCGTCAACTTTGTCAACTTTGTCTGCTTCGTCCACTTCGTCCACTTCATCCACTTCCTCCACTTCGTCCTCTTCGTCCAGTTCTTCATCATCTTCTTCCACTTCGTTCACTCCACCCAATTCGTCAACTTCGTCATGTTCATCCCCTTCGTCCACTTCGTCAACTTGGTCTCCTTCATCCACTTCGTCCTCTTCCTCCACTTCCTCAACATCGTCTGCTTCCTCCACTTCCTGCACTTCTTCCACTTCGTCAACTTCGTCCACTTCCTCCACTTCCTCCACTTCGTCCAATTCATCCACTTCATCAACTTCGTCCACTTCGTCCGTTTCCTCCACTTCCTCCACTTTTTCCACTTCCTCCACTTTGTCCACTTGTTCCACTTCGTCCACGTTGTCAACTTCATCAACTTCCTCCGCTTCCTCCACTTCCTCCACTTCCTCCACTTCGTCCACATCGTCAACGTCGTCCACTTCCTCCACTTCGTCCAGTTCTTCCACTTCGTCCACATTCTCCACTTCGTCCACTTCGTCAACTTCGTCCACTTCGTCCATTTTATCCACTTCGTCATGTTCGTCCTCTTCCTCCACTTCGTCAAGTTTGTCCACTTCCTCCCCTTCCTCCACTTCCTCCATTTCGTCCACTTCCTCAACATCGTCCATTTCCTCCGCTTCATCCACTTCTTCCACTACGTGAACTTGGTCCCCTTCCTCGACTTCGTCCACTTCCTCCACTTCGTCAACTTCGTCCACTTCCTCCACCCCTTCCACTTCGTCCACATCGTCCACTTCCTTCACTTCCTTCACTTCCTCCACTTCGTCCTCTTCGTCCACTTCCTCCACTTCGTCCACTTCGTCCACTTCCTCCACCCCTTCCACTTCGTCCACATCGTCCACTTCCTTCACTTCCTTCACTTCCTTCACTTCGTCCTCTTCGTCCACTTCCTCCACTTCGTCCACTTCCTCCACTTCCTCCACTTTGTCCACTCCTTCCACTTCGTGCACTTCCTTCACATCGTCCACGTCGTCAACTTCGTCCACTTCCTCCACTTCATCCACTTCGTCATGTTCGTCCACTTCCTCTACTTCCTCCCCTTCATCCACTTCCTCCACTTTGTCCACAGCCTCCACTTCGTCCACTTCGTCCACTTCGTCCACTTCGTCCACTTCGTCCACTTCGTAACTTCGTCCACTTCGTCCACTTCGTCAACTTCGTCTACTTCGTCCACTTCCTCCTCTTCGTCCACTTCCTCCACTTCGTCCACTTCGTCCTCTTCGTCCACTTCTTCATCTTCTTCCTCCACTTTCTCCACTTCCTCCACTTCATTCCACTTCCTCCACTTCGGCAAGTTCGTCTACTTCCTCCACTTCGTCAAGTTCGTCTACTTCCTCCACTTCGTCAAGTTCGTCCATTTCCTCCACTTCGTCCACTTCCTCCATTTCGTCGAATTCCTCCACTTCCTCAACATCGTCTACTTCCTCCACTCCATTCACTTCCTCCACTTCGTCTACTTCGTCCACTTCGTCCATTTCGTCCACTTCGTGAAGTTCGTCCACTTACTCCACTTCATTCACTTCCTCCACGTCCTCCACTTCGTCCACTTCTTCCACTTCCTCCACTTCTTCCACTTCCTCCACTTCCTCCACTTTGTCAATTTCGTCCACTTCGTCACCTTCTTCCACTTCCTTCACTTCGTCCAGTTCTTCCACTTCCTCCGGTTTGTACATATTTTCCACTTCCTCTACTTCGTCAACTTCATCCATTTCGTCCACTTCATCAAGTTCATCCACTTCCTCCACTTCGTCAAGTTCGTCCTCTTCCTCCACTTCGTCTACTTCCTCCACTTCGTCCATGTCGTCAACTTCGTCCATTTCCTCTGCTTTGTCCTCTTCGTCCACTTCTTCCGCTTCCTCCACTTCATCCACCTCGTCCACTTCGTCCAGTACGTCCACTTCATCCATTTCGACCACTTCGTCCACTCCATCCACTTCGTCCACTTCGTCTACTTCGTCCACTTCGTCAAGTTCGTCCACTTCCTCCACTTCATTCACTTCCTCCACTTCCTCCACTTCCTCCACTTCCTCCACTTCTTCCACTTCCTCAACGTCCTCTACATCCTCCACTTCGTCAATTTCGTCCACTTCGTCACCTTCTTCCACTTCCTTCACTTCGTCCAGTTCTTCCACTTCCTCCGGTTTGTACATATTTTCCACTTCCTCTACCTCGTCACCTTCGTCCACTTCGTCCATTTCGTCCACTTCTTCGAGTTCATCCACTTCCTCCACTTCGTCACGTTCGTCCACTTCCTGCACTTTGTCCACTTCCTTCACTTCGTCCACCTCTTCCAATTCCTCCACTTCCTCTACTTCGTCACCTTCGTCCATTTCGTCCACTTCATCAAGTTCATCCACTTCCTCCACTTCGTCAAGTTCGTCCACTTCCTGCACTTTGTCCACTTCCTCCACTTCGTCCACTCCTTCCACTTCCTCCACTTCGTCTACTTCCTCCACTTCGTCCACTTCCTCCGCTTCGTCCTCTTCTTCCACTTCGTCCACTTCTTCCGCTTCCTCCACTTCGTCAAGTTCGTCCACTTCATCCACTTCGTCCACTTCATCCATTACGTCAAGTTCGTCCACTTCCTCCACTTCATTCACTTCCTCCACTTCCTCCACTTCTTCCACTTCCTCCACGTCCTCCACATCCTCCACTTCGTCAATTTCGTCCACTTCGTCACCTTCTTCCACTTCCTTTACTTCGTCCAGTTCTTCCACTTCCTCCGGTTTGTACATATTTTCCACTTCCTCTACCTCGTCACCTTCGTCCACTTCGTCCATTTCGTCCACTTCATCAAGTTCATCCACTTCCTCCACTTCGTCAAGTTCGTCCACTTACTGCACTTTGTCCACTTCCTCCACTTCGTCCACTTCTTCCAATTCCTCCACTTCCTCCACTTCCTCCACTTCCTCCATGTCGTCAACTTCGTCCACTTCCGCTTCGTCCTCTTGGTCCTCTTCGTCCACTTCGTCGACTTCGTCCACTTCGTCAACTTCGTCCATTTTGTCCACTTCGTCAAGTTCGTCCACTTCCTCCACTTCCTCCACCTTTTCCTTTTCGCCCACTTCTCCCATTTCGTCCACTTCGTGCACTTCGTCTCCTTCGTCCACTTCGTCCACTTCTTCCACTTCGTCCACTTCATCAAGTTCATCCACTTCCTCCACTTCGTCCACGTCGTCAACTTCATCCACTTCGTCCTCTTCGTCCACTTCTTCCACTTCCTCCACTTCCTCCACTTCCTCCACTTCCTCTACTTCCTCTACTTCCTCCACATCCTCTATTTCGTCCACTTCCTCCATATCATCCACTTCGTTCACTTCGTCAAGTTCGTCTACTTCGTCCACTGCGTCAAGTTCGTCCACTTCCTCTACTTCCTCCACTTCCTCAACTTCCTCCACTTCGTCCACTTCCTCGACTTCCACCACTTCCTCCCCTTCCTCCACTTCGTCAACTTTGTCCACTTCGCCCACTTTGTCAACTTTGTCTACTTCGTCCACTTCCTGCACATCCTCCACTTCGTACAATTCGTCAAGTTCGTCTACTTCATCCACTTTCTCCACTTCCTCCACTTCATTCACTTCCTGAAGTTCTTCCACTTCGTCAACATCGTCCACTTCCTCCACTTCGTCCACTTCGTCAAGTTCGTCCACTTCCACCACTTCCTCAACCTTTTCATTTTCGTCCACTTCTCCCATTTCGTCCACTTCGTCCACTTCGTGCACTTCGTCTCCTTCGTCCACTTGTTCCACTTCTTCCACTTCGTCCACTTCATCAAGTTCATCCACTTCCTCCACTTCGTCCACGTCGTCAACTTCATCCACTTTGTCCACTTCGTCCTCTTCGTCCACTTCTTCCACTTCCTCCACTTCCTCCACTTCCTCCACTTCCTCTACTTCCTCCACTTCCTCTACATCCTCTATTTCGTCCACTTCCTCCATATCATCCACTTCGTTCACTTCGTCAAGTTCGTCTACTTCGTCCACTGCGTCAAGTTCGTCCACTTCCTCCACTTCCTCAACTTCCTCCACTTCGTCCACTTCCTCGACTTCCACCACTTCCTCCCCTTCCTCCACTTCGTCAACTTTGTCCACTTCGCCCACTTTGTCAACTTCGTCTACTTCGTCCACTTCCTGCACATCCTCCACTTCGTCCAATTCGTCAAGTTCGTCTACTTCGTCCACTTTCTCCACTTCCTCCACTTCATTCACTTCCTGAACTTCTTCCACTTCGTCAACATCGTCCACTTCCTCCACTTCGTCAAGTTCGTCCACTTCCTCCACTTCGTCCACTTCATCAACTTCGTCTACTTTGTCCACTTCCTCCACTTCCTCCACTTCCTCCACTTCCTCTACTCCTTCAACTTCCTCCACTTCGTCCACGTCGTCAACTTCGTCAACTTCCTCCACTTCATGCTCTTTGTCCACTTCGTCGACTTCATCCTCTTTGTCCACTTCCTCCACTTCATCCACTTCGTCAAGTTCGTCTACTTCCTCTACTTCCTCCACTTCCTCCACTTCCTCCACTACATCCACTTCATCAACTTCGTCCACTCCGTTCACTTCGTCTACTTCGTCCACTTCGTCCACTTCCTCC
>CM050931.1:14606992-14620936 GCA_027742785.1 Vigna reflexopilosa | reverse complement strand
TTTTGTCCACTTCGTCAAGTTCTTCTACTTCCTTCACTTCCTCCACTTCCTGCACACCGTCAAGTTCGTCCACTTCCTCCACTTGCTCCATTTCGTCCACTTCGTCAATTTCGTCAACTTCTTCCACTCCGTCCACTTCGTCAACTTCGTCCACTTTCTCCACTTCTCCAACATTGTCCACTTCTTGCACTTCCTCCACTCCATTCACTTCCTGAACTTCTTCCACTTCGTCAACATCGTCCATTTCCTCCATTTCCTCCACTTCCTCCACTTCCTCCCCTTTCTCCACTTTGTCCACTTCGTTCACTTCTTCAACTTCGTCAACTACCTGCACTTCCTCCATTTGGCCCACTTCGTCCCCTTCGCCCACTTCCTCCACTTCCTCAACGTCGTCCATTTCGTCCACTTCGTCAACTTCGTCTAGTTCTTCCACTTTCTCCACCTCGTGCACATTCACCACTTCCACCACTTCGTCAACTTCGTCCACTTCGTCCACTTCGTCAATTTCGTCTACTTCCTCCATTTCCTCCACTTCCTCCACTTCGTCAAGTTCGTCCACTGCGTCAACTTCGTCCACTTCCACCACTTCCTCAACATCGTCCATTTCCTCTACTTCCTCTACTTCCTCCACTTCATCCACTTCTTCCACTTCGTCAACTTTGTCCACTTCGTCCACTTCGCCAACTTCGTCAACTTCGTCCATTTCGTCCACTTCATCCACTTCCTCCACTTCGTCCACTTCGTCCACCGCCTCCACTTAGTCCACTTCGTCAACTTCCTCCACTACCTTCACTTCGTCCACTTCTTCCACTTCCTCCACTTCCTCCACTTCCTCCTCTTCTTCCACCTCGTCAACTTCGTCCACTTCCTCCACTTCCTCCACTTCTTCACTTCCGCACTTCGTCCACTTCCTCCTCTTCCTCCACTTCGTCAACTTCGTCCACTTCGTCCAATTCTTCCACTTCCTCAACTTCGTCCACATTGCCCACATCCTCCACTTCGTCCACTTCGTCCACTTCCTCAACTTCCTCCTCTTCGTAGAATTCGTCGACTTCCTCCACTTCCTCTAGTTCGGTCACTTCCTCCACCTCCTCCCTTTCGTCCACTTCCTCCACTTCCTCAACATCGTCCATTTCCTCCACTTCCTCCACTTCATTCACTTCCTCCACTTTGTCCACCTCGTCCACTTCGTCAACTTTGTCCACTTCTTCAACTTCCTCGACTTCCTCCACGTTTTCCACTTCGTCCACTTTGTCCACTTCGTTCTCTTCGTCCACTTCCTCTATTTCGTCCACTTCATCAACTTTGTCTACTTCGTCCACTTCGTCCCCTTCCTCCACTTCGTCCACTTCGTCCCCTTCGTCCTCTTCATCCACTTCCTCCATTCCATCCACTTCGTCCACATCCTCACTTCCTACACTTCCTCCACTTCGTCCACTTCTTCCACTTCCTTCACTTCGTCCACTTCCTCCTTTTCCTCCAGTTCGTTCACTTCGTCCACTTCGTCCACCTCGTCAACTTCGTCCACTTTGTCCACTTCGTCAACTTCGTCCACTTCCTCCACTTCGTCCATTTCTTCAACTTCCTCAACTTCGTCCACTTCCTCCTCTTCCTCTGCTTCGTCCACTTCGTCATCTTCGTCCACTTCCTGCACTTCGTCCAATTCTTCCACTTCCTCTACTTCGTCTACATTGTCCACTTCCTCCACTTCGTCAAGTTTGTCCACTTCCTGCACTTCCTCTCCACTTTGTCCACTTCGTCTACGTCGTCTACTTCGTCCACTTCATCAAGTTCGTCCACTTCTTTCACTTCCTCCACTTTGTCAAGTTCGTCCACTTACTCCACTTCGTTCACTTCGTCCATTTCCTCCACTTCCTCCACTGCCTCCATTTCGTCCACTTCCTCAACATCTTCCATTTCCTCCACTTCCTCCACTTCATTCACTTCCTCCACTTCTTCCACTTCGTCAACTTTGTCCACTTCCTCCACTCCGTCCACTTCGTCAACTTCGTCCACTTCGTCCATTGCGTAAACTTCGTCAATTTCGTCCACTTTCTCCACTTCCTCCACTTTGTTCGGTTCGTCCACTTCCTCCACTTCCTCCACTTTGTCCAGTTCGTCCACTTCGTCCATTTCTTCCACTTCCTCCACGTCCTCCACATCGTCCACGTCGCCAACTTCCTCGACTTCGTCCACGTCCTCCACTTCCTCCATTTCCATTACTTCGTCAACTTCGGCCACTTCGTCAACTTCGTCTACTTCGTCCAGTTCTTCAACTTCCTCCACTTTGTCCACATTCTCCATTTCCTCCACCTCGTCCACTTCGTCCACTTCGACCATTTCGTCCACTTTGTCAAATTCGTCAGCTTCCTCCACTTCGTCAACTTCGTCCACTTCCTCCACTTAGTCCACTTCATCAATTTTCTCCACTTCCTCCATTTCGTCCACTTCCTCCAATTCATCAACATCGTCCATTTCCTCCACTTCCTCCACTCCATTCACTTCATCCACTTCATCCACTTTGTAACCATTGTCCACTTCTTCCACTTCGTCCACTTCCTCCACTTCCTCCATTTCGTCAACTTCGTCCACTTGCTCCATTTCGTCCAGTTTGTCAAGTTCGTCCACTTCCTCAACTTCCTTCACTTTGTCCATTTCGTCCACTTCGTCAACTTCGTCAAGTTCGTGAACTTCGTCCACTTCCTCCACTTCATCCATTTCCTTCACATCATCCTCTTCGTCTACTTCCTTTACTTCGTCCACTTCGTCAACTTCGTCTACTTCGTCCATTTCCTCGACATCCTCCACTTCGTCCACTTCTTCAACTTCCTCCAATTCGTCCATGTCGTCATCTTCGTCCACTTCTTCCACTTCATCCTCTTCGTCGACTTCGTCCGCTTCCTCCACTTCCTCCACTTCATCCACTTCGACCACTTTGTCAAGTTCTTCAACTTCGTCCACTTCCTCTACTTCGTCTACGTCGTCCACTTCCGCCACTTCCTTCACTTCTTCCATTTCGTCCTCTTGATCCACTTTCTCCACTTCCTCCACTTCCTTTACTTCGTCAACTTCTTCCACTTCATCCTTTTCGTCGACTTCGTCAACTTCGTCCACTTCATTCACTTCCTCCACTTCCTCCACTTCGTACAACTCCTCCACTTCCTCCACTTCGTCCACGTCGCCAACTTCATCAACTTCGTCCACTTCGTCAAGTTCGTCCACTTCGTCCACTTCCTCTACTTCGTCCACTTCGTCCACCTCCTACACTTCGTCCATTTCGTCCACTACCTCCACTTCCTAAACATTGTCCCTTTCCTCCACTTCCTACACTCCATTCACTTCTTCCATTCCGTCAACTTTTTCCACTTCCTCCATTTCGTCATCTTCGTCAACTTCGTCCACTTCGTCAAGTTCGTCCACTTCCTCCACTTCCTCAACATTATCACTTTCCTCCACTCCCTCCACTCCATTCACTTCATCGCCTTCTTCCAGTCCGTCAACTTTTTCGACTTCCTCCACTTCGTCATCTTCGTCAACTTCGTCCATTTCGTCAACTTCGCCCACTTCCTCCACTTTGTCCATTTCGTCCACTTCGTCAGCTTCGTCAAGTTCGTGAACTTCGTCCACTTCCTCCACTTTGTCCATTTCGTCCACTTCGTCAGCTTCGTCAAGTTCGTGAACTTCGTCCACTTCGTCCACTTCCTCCACTTCCTTCACATCGTCCACTTCCTCCACTTCGTCCACTTCGTCCACTTCGTCAAGTTCGTCCACTTCATTCACTTCCTACACTTCTTCCACTTCTAACTTCCTCCACTTCGTCAACTTCGTCCACTTCCTCGACTTCTTCCACTTCCTCGACTTCCTCCACTTCCTCCACTTCCTCCACTTCGTCAACTTCGTCAACTTCGTCCACTTCGTCAACTTCGTCCACTTATTCAACATCGTCCACTTCCAGTACTTTGTCCAGTTCTTCCACTTCATCCACATTCTCCACTTCCTCCACTTCCTCCACTTCGTCAACTTTGTCCACTTCGTCCATTTCGTCCACTCCATCAAGTTCGTCCACTTCCTCCACTTCGTCAAGTTCGTCCACTTCCTTCACTTTCTCCACTTCCTCCATTTCGTCCACTTCATCCACTTCCTCAACATCATCCATTTCCTCCACTTCCTTCACTTCATTCGCTTCCTCCTATTCTTCCACTTCATCAACTTTGTCCACTTCCTCCACTTCCTCCACGTCGTCCACTTCGTCAACTTCGTCCACTTCGTCCATTTCGTCCACTTCCTCCACTTCCTCCACTCCCTCCACTTCCTCCACTTTGTCCACTTCTTACACTTCTTCCACTTCCACCACTTCGTCCACTTCGTCCATGTCATCAACTTCGTCCACTTTGACCCCTTCGTCTACTTCGTCCACTTCGTCCACCTTTTCAACTTCTTCCACTTCATCAAGGTCGTCCACTTTCACCACTTCGTCAAGTTCGTCCACTTCGTCCATTTCCTCCACGTCCTCCACTTCGTCCACTTCTTCCACTTCCTCCACTTCGTCAAGTTCGTCCAATTCCTCCATCTCGTCCACTTCCTCCACTTCCTCAACATTGTCCATTTCCTCCACTTCCTCCACTCCATTCACTTTATCCACTTCTTCCACTTCGTTAACGTTTTCCACTTTCTCCACTTCGTCAACTTCTTCCACTTACTCCACTTTGTCCACTTCGTCCATTACGTCCACTTCGTCAAGTTCATCCACTTCCTCTATTCCTCCGCTTCTTCAAGTTCGTCCACTTCCTCCACGTCCTCAACATCGTCCATTTCCTCTACTTCCTCCTCTTTACTAACTTCATCTGCTTCTTCCACTTCGTCAACTTTGTCCACTTCCTCCACTTCGTCCACTTCGTCGACTTCGTCAACTTCGTCCACTTCATCCACTTCGTCCATTTCATCGACTTCATCAGGTTCGTCCACTTCGTCAACTTCCTCCACTTCCTCCACTTCGTGCACTTCGTGCACTTCGTCCATTTCGTCGACTTCTTCCGCTTCCTCCAGTTCTTCCACTTGTTGCACTTCCTCCACCTCGTCCACGTCCCCAAATTCGTCCAATTCGTCCAGTTCGTCCCCTTCGTCGACTTCGTCCACTTCGTCCACTTCGTTAAGTTTGTCCCCTTCGTCCACTTCCTCCACTTCGTCGACTTTGACCATTTCGTCCACTTCGTCAGGTTCGTCCACTTCCTCCACTTTGTGCACTTCTTCCACTTCGTCAACTTCCTCCATTTCCTCCAATTCCTCCACTTTGTAAACTTCCTGCATTTCGCCTACTTCGTCCACTTCTTCATCTTCTTCTTCTACTTCGTCAAATTCGTCAACTTCGTCAAGTTCGTCCCCAACGTCCACTTCCTCCACTTCGTCAACTTCCTCAACATCGTGCACTTCCTCCACTTCCTCCACTTCCTCCACTTCCTGCATTTCTTCCACTTCGTCAACTTCGTCCACTTCGTCCACTTCCTCAATTTCCTCCAGTTCCTCCACCTCCTGCACTTTCTCCACTTCGTCCACTTCGTCAACTTCCTCCACTTCCTCAACTTCGTCCACTTCATCCACTTCTTCCACTTCCTCCACTTCGTCCACTTCCTCCGCTTCCCCCACTTCGTCCACTACGTCAACATCATCAACTTCGTCCACTTATTCAACTTCGTCCACTTCCTCAACTTCGTCCACTTCGTCCATTTTGTCCACTTCGGGAAGTTCGTCAACTTCCTCCACCTTCTGTACTTCCTCAACTTCGTCCACTTCCTCCACTTCCTGAACTTCCTCCACTTCCTCCACTTCCTCCACTTCCTCCACTTCTTCCACTTCCTCCACTTCCACTAGTTCCTCCTCTTACTCTATTTCGTCTACTTCGTCAACTTCGTCCACTTCGTCAACTTCCTCCACTTCCTCCACTACGTGCAGTTCTTCCGCTTCCTCCACTTTGTCCATATTCTCCACTTCCTCTACTTCGTCCACTTCCACCACTTCGTCGAGTTCGTCCACTTCCTCCACTTCCTCAACATTGTCCATTTCCTCCACTTCCTCCACTTCATTCACTGCCTCCACTTCCTCCACTTCGTCATCTTCGTCCACTTCCTCCACTTCCTCTACTTCTTCCACTTCGTCCACTTACTCCTCTTCCTCCACTTCGTCAACTTCGTCCACCTCCTCCACTTTGTCCAGTTCTTCCACTTCCTCCACTTGTCCACATTCTCCACTTCCTCCACCTGCTCCACTTCCTCCATTTCGTCCACTTCCTCAACATCGTCCATTTCCTCCACTTCCTCCACTTCATTCACTTCTTCCACTTTGTCCACTTGGTGCACTTCGCCAACTTCGTCCACTTCGTCCATTTCGTCCACTTCGTCAGGTTCGTCCACTTCCTCCACCTCCTCCACTTCTTCCACGTTGTCCACTTCATCCACTTCGTCCACTTTATCCACTTCTTGCAATTCTTCCACTTCGTCAAGTTCGTCCTCTTCGTCCACATCGTCCCTTCGTCCACTTCGTCAAGTTCGTCAACTTCCTCCACTTCCTCCACTTCGTCAAGTTCGTCTACTTCGTCCACTTCCTCTACTTCCTCCACTTCCTCCACCTCCTCCACTTCATCCACTTCTTCCACTTCGTCAACTTTATCCACTTAGTCCACTTCGTCACCTTCGTCCATTTCGTCCACTTCGTGAACTTCCTCCACTCCCTCCTTCCTCCAGTTCGTCCACTTCCTACACTTCGTCCACCTCTTCATCTTCTTCTTCCACTTCGTCCACTTTGTCCAATTCGTCAACTTCATCAAGTTCATCCTCTTCGTCCACATCGTCCACTTCGTCCACTTCATCAAGTTCGTCCACTTCCTTCACTTCCTCCACTTCGTCAAGTTCGTCCACTTCCTCTACTTCCTCCACTTCCTCCACTTCCTCAACATCGTCAACTTTCCTCCACTTCATCCACTTTTTCCACTTCGTCAACTTTATCCACTTCGTCCACTTCCTCCCGTTCTTCCACTTCGTCCACTTCCTCCCGTTCTTCCACTTCGTCCACTTCGTCAACTTCGTCCATTTCGTCCCCTTCGTCCATTTCGTCCACTTCTTGAACTTCGTTTACTTCGTGCACTTCCTCCACTCCCTTAATCCTGCACTTCGTCCACTTCCTACACTTCGTCCTCTTCGTCCACTTCTTCATCTTCTTCTTCCTCTTCGTCCACTTTGTCCAATTCGTCAACTTCGTCAAGTTCGTCCTCTTCGTCCATATCGTCCACATCGTCCACTTCCTCCACTTCCTCCACTTCGTCAAGTTCATCCACTTCCTCTACTTCTTCCACTTCCTCCACTTCCTCAACATCGTCCACTTTACTCCACTTCATCCACTTCTTCCACTTCGTGAACTTTATCCACTTCGTCCACTTCCTCCCCTTCGTCCACTTCGTCCACTTTGTCAACTTCGTCAACTTCGTCCATTTCGTCCCCTTCGTCAATTTCGTCCACTTCGTCCACATCGTCCACTTCGTGAACTTCGTTTACTTCGTCCACTTCGTGAACTTCGTTTACTACGTCCACTTCGTGAACTTCGTTTACTTCGTCTACTTCCTCCACCCCCTCATTCCTCCACTTCGTGCACTTCCTACACTTCGTCCTCTTCGTCCACTACTTCATCTTCTTCTTCGACTTCGTCCACTTTGTCCAATTCGTCAACTTCATCAAGTTCGTCCACTTCGTCAAGTTTGTCCCCTTCGTCCACTTTCTCCACTTCGTCCACTTCGTCAACTTCTTCCACTTCGTCCACTTCGTCAACTTCGTCCACTTCCTTCATTTCCTCAACATCATCCACTTCCTCCACTTTCTCCACTTCCTATACTTCTTACACTTCGTCAAATTCGTCAACTTCCCACACTTCCTCCACTTCGTCCACTTCAGTAAGTTCGTCAAATTCGTCCACTTCATTAAGTTCGTCCACTTCCTCCACCCTCTCCACTTCCTCCACTTCGTCCACTTCGTCAACTTCTTCAACTTCCTCAACTTCCTCCACTTCTTCCACTTCCTCAACTTCCTCCCCTTCCTCCTCTTCCTCCATTTCGTCCACTTCGTCAACTTCGTCCACTTCGTCAACTTTGTCAACTTCGTCCACTTCCTCCACTTCGTCCAGTTCTTCCACTTCCTCGACTTCGTCTACATTCTCCACTTCCTCCACTTCGTCGAGTTTGTCCACGTCCTCCACTTCCTCCATTACGTCCGCTTCCTCCACTTGCTCAACATCGTCCGTTTCCTCCACTTCCTCCACTTCATTCACTTCCTCCACTTTGTCCACTTCGTAAACTTCGTGCATTTCGTCCACGTCGTTAGGTTCGTCCACCTCCTCCACTTCCTCCACTTCTTCCACTTTGTCCATTTTGTCCACTTCGTACACTTCCTCCACTTCCTCCACTTTATCCACTTCGTCCACGTCGTCAACTTCGCCCACTTCTTCCACTTCCTCCACTTCGTCCTCTTCGTCCATTTCCTCCACTTCATCCACTTCGTCCACTTCGTCAAGTGCATCCACTTCGTCCACCTCCTCTATTTCCTCCACTTCGTCCAATTCCTCCACTTCCTCCACTTCCTACACTTCATCCCCTTCCTTCACTTCGTACTCTTCCTCAACTTCCTCCACTTCGTCAACCTCATCTACTTCGTCCACTTCCTCCTCTTTGTCCACTTCCTCCACTTCGTCAACTTCGTCCACTTCGTCAACTTCGCTTACTTCGTCCACTTCGTCCACTTCCTCCACCTCCTCCACTTCGTCCTCTTCATCCACTTCTTCATCTTCTTCTTCCACTGTGTCCACTTCGTCCAATTCGTCAATTTCGTCAAGTTTGTCCACTTCGTCAACTTCGTCAGGTTCGTCCCCTTCGTCCACTTCGTCAACTTCTTTCACTTCGTCAACTTCATCCGCTTCCTCCGCTTCTTCCACTTCCTCTACTTCGTCCACATTCTCCACTTACTCCACTTCGTCCACTTCCTCCACTTCCTCCACTTCGTCAAGTTCGTCCACTTCCTCCACTTCGTCCAGTTCCTCCACTTCGTCCACTTTCGCCGTTTCATCCACATCCTCCACTTTCTCAACATCGTCCATTCCTCCACTTCCTCCACTTCGTCGGCTTCGTCCGCCTCGTCCACTTCGCCAACTTTGTCAAATCGTCCATTTCGACCACTTCGTCAAGTTCCTCCACTTCGTCCACTTCTTCCACTTTGTCCACTTCGTCTACTTCCTCCCCTTCGTCCACTTTGTCCACTTCTTCCACTTCCTCCACTTCCTCCACTTCCTCCACTTCGTCCACGTCGTCAACTTCGTCCACTTCGTCGACTTCGTCCACTTCCACTATTTCCTCTACTTCGTCCACTTCCTCCACTTTGTCCACTTCCTGCACATCCTCCACTTCGTCCACTTCCTCCACTACGTCCACTTCCTCCACTTCCTACACTTCCTACACTTCATCCACTTTGTCCACTTCGTCAAGTTCGTCCACTTCCTTTATTTCCTCTACTTCGTCCACTTTGTCCACTTCCCCCACTTCCTCAACTTCTTCCCCTTCCTCCACTTCGTCCATTTCATTCACTTCGTCAAGTTCGTCTCCTTCCCTCACTTCCTCCACTTCGTCAAGTTCGTCCACTTCCTCCACTTCCTCCATTTCGTCCACTTCCTCAACATCTTCCATTTCTTCCACTTCCTCCACTTCTTCCACTTCGTCAACTTTGTCGACTTCCTCCACTTCGTCCACTTCGTCAACTTCGTCCACTTCGTCTATTTCGTCCACTTCGTCAAGCTCGTCCACTTCCTCTACTTCTTCAACTTCCTCCAGTTCCTCGTTCCTCCACATCGTCAATTTCCTCTACTTCCTCCACTTCATTCACTTCCCCCACTCCTTCCACTTCGTCAACTTTGTCCACTTCCTCCACTTCGTCCACTTCGTCAACTTCGTCCACTTCATCAACTTCGTCCACTTCGTCCATTTCGTCCACTTCCTCCACTTCCTCCACTTTCTCGACATCGTCCACTTCGTACACTTCTTTTACTTCCTCCACTTCCTCCACTTCCTCCACTTCCTCCACATCATCCATTTCCTCTACTCCACTTCGTCAACCTCGTCTACTTCGTCCATGTTGTCCATTTCCTCCACTTCCTCCACTTCCTCCACTTTGTCCACTTCTTCCACTTCGTCCACTTCCTCCACTTCGTCCACTTCATCCTCTTTGTCCACTTCGTCAACTTCGTCCTCTTCGTGCACTTCCTCCACTTCCTCCACTTCATCCACTTCGTCAAGTCTGTCCACTTCGTCCAGTTCCTATACTTCTTCCACTTCCTCCACTTCCTTCATTTCCTACATTTCGTCATCTTCCTCCACTTCCTCCATGTCCTCCACTTCCTCCACTTCCTCCACTTCGTCAATTTCGTCCACTTCATCAGATTCGTCCACTTCATCCACTTCCTCCACTTTGTCCACTTCGTCCACTTCGTCCATTTCGTCCACTTCGTCAGGTTCGTCCACTTCGTCCACTTCCTCCACTTTGTCCACTTCTTCCACTTCCTCCATTTCCTCCACTTCGTCCATGTCGCCAACTTCGTCCACTGCCTCCATTTCGTCCACCTCCTCCACTTCCTCCTCTACGTCCACTTCGTCCATTTCGTCAACTTCGATTACTTCGTCCACTTCGTCCACTTCGTCAACTTTCTCAACTTCCTCCACTTCCTCAACTTCCTCCACTTCCTCCACTTCGTCCACTTCCTCCTCTTCCTCAACTTCCTCCACTTCGTCAACTTCATCCACTTCCTCCACTTCGTCCAGTTCTTCCACTTCCTGCACTTCGTCCACTTCGTCAACTTCGTCCACTTCGTCCACTTCGTCCACTTCATCCACTTCGTCCATTTCCTCCACTTCGTCAGGTTCGTCCACTTCCTCCACTTTGTCCACTTCTTCCACTTCCTCCATTTCCTCCACTTCGTCCATGTCGCCAACTTCGTCCACTGCCTCCATTTCTTCCACCTCCTCCACTTCCTCCTCTACGTCCACTTCCTCCACTTCGTCCACTTCGTCCACTTCGTCCTCTTCGTCAACTTCGTCCACTTCGTCCCCTTCGTCAACTTCGATTACTTCTTCCACTTCCTCCACCTCCTCCACTTCGTCGACTTCGTCAACTTTCTCAACTTCCTCCACTTCCTCAACTTCCTCCACTTCCTCGATTTCGTCCACTTCCTCCTCTTCCTCCACTTCGTTAACTTCGTCCACTTCGTCCAGTTCTTCCACTTCCTCCACTTCCTCTATTTCGTCCACTTCCTCAACATCGTCCATTTCTTCCATTTCCTCAATTTCATTCACTTCCTCCACTTTGTCCACTTCGTCCACTTCATCAGCTTCGTCCACTTCGTCAATTTTGTCCACTTCCTCCACCTCTTCCACTTTGTCAACTTTGTCAGCTTCGTCCACTTCCTCCACTTTGTCCACTTCGTCTACTTCGTCTACTTCGTCCAGTTCTTCCACTTCCTCCACTTCGTCAACTTTGGCCATGTCGTCAACTTCGACCACTTCGTACTCTTCGTCCACTTCGTCCACTTCGTCTAGTTCGTCCACTTCATCCACTTCGTCGCCTTTGTCAAGTTCGTCCACTTCCTCTATTTCCTCCACTTCGTCCATTTCATCCACTTCCTTCACTTCGTCAACTTCGTCAAGTTTGTCCCTTTCGTCCACTTCGTCCTCTTCCTCCACTTCCTCCATTTCGTCAACTTATTCCACGTCGTCCACTTCGTCAACTTCGTCCTCTTCCTCCACTTCCTCAACATCGTCCATTTCTTGCACTTCTTCCACTTCATTTACGTCATGAACTTCTTCCACTTCGTCAACATCGTCCATTTCCTCCACTTCGTCCACTTCGTCAACTTCGTCCATTTCGTCCACTTCGTCAACTTCGTCCACTTCCTCCACTTCCTACACTTACTCCACTTACTCCACTTCCTCCCCTTCCTCCACTTTGTCGACTTCGTCTACTTCGTCCACTTCGTCAACTTTGTTAACTTCCTCTACTTCCTCTACTTCGCCCACTTCGTCCACTTTCCCGCTTCCTCCACTTTGTCCACTTCGTCAACGTCGTTAACTTCGTCCACTTCGTCAACTTCGTCCACTTCCTCCACTTCGTCGTGTTCTTCCACTTCCGTCACTTCCTCCACATTATCCACTTCCTCCACTTTATCAACTTCGTCCCCTTCGTCCACTTGGTTCACTTCGTCCATTTCGTCCACTTCGTCAAGTTCTTTTACTTCCTCCACCTCCTCCACTTCGTCAAATTCGTCCACTTCCTCCACTTCCTCCACTTCGTCAAGTTCGTCCACTTCGTCCACTTCCTCCATTTCGTCCACTTCCTAAACATCGTCCACTTCCTCTACTTGCTCCACTTCATTCACTTCATCCACTTCTTCCACTTTGTCAACTTTGTCCACTTCGTCCACGTCGTCCACTTCGTCTACTGCGTCCACTTCGTCTAGTTTGTCCACTTCCTCCACTTCATCCACTTCGTCCACTTCGTCAAGTTCGTCCACCTCCTCTATTTCCTCCACTTCGTCCACTTCCTCCACTACGTCAACTTCGTCAAGTTTGTCCCCTTGGTCCACTTCGTCCTCTTCCTGCACTTCGTCAACTTATTCCACGTCGTCCACTTCGTCAACTTCGTCCTCTTCCTCCACTTCCTCAACATCGTCAATTTCTTGCACTTCCTCCAGTTCATTCACGTCATGAACTTCTTCAACTTCGTCAACATCGTCCATTTCCTCCACCTCGTCCACTTCGTCAACTTCATCCACTTCGTCCATTTCGTCCACTTCGTCAAGTTCGTCCACTTCCTCCACTTCCTCCACTTACTCCACTTACTCCACTTACTCCCCTTCCTCCCCTTCCTCCACTTTGTCCACTTCGTCTACTTCGTCCACTTCGTCCACTTTGTCAACTTCCTCTACTTCCTCCAGTTCGCCCACTTCGTCCACATTCCCACTTCCTCCACTTTGTCCACTTCGTCAACCTCGTCAACTTCGTCCACTTCCTCCACTTCGTCCAATTCTTCCACTTCCACCACTTCCTCCACATTATCCACTTCCTCCACTTCATCAACTTCGTCCACTTCGTCCACTTCGTCCATTTCGTCCACTTCGTCAAGTTTTTCTACTTCCTCCATTTCCTCCACTTCGCCTACTTCGTAAAGTTCGTCCACTTCCTCTATTTCCTCCGCTTCGTCCACTTCCTCCACTCCATCCCCTTCCTTCACTTCGTACTCTTCCTCCACTTCCTCCTCTTCGTCAACCTCGTCTACTTCATCCACTTCCTCCACTTCGTCCACTTCCTCGACTTCGTCCACTTCCCCCACTTCGTCCACCTCATCCTCTTTGTCCACTTCGTCGACTTCGTGCTCTTCGTGCACTTCCTCCACTTCGTCGACTTCGTCCAGTTCCTCCACTTCCTCCACTTCCTTCACTTCCTCCATTTCGTCCTCTTCCTCCACTTCCTCCACTTCCTGCACTTCGTCCTCTTCGTCGACTTCGTCCACTTCCTCCACTTCCTCTATTTTGTCCACTTCGTCCACTTCCTCCACTTCCTCCACTTCATCCACTTCCTTCACTTCCTCCACTTCTTCCACTTCGTCAACTTCATCTATTTCGTCCACTTCCTCCACTGCCTCTACTTTGTCTACTTCCTCCACTTCCTCCACTTTGTCCACTTCGTACACTTCTTCCACTTCCTCCACTTCCTCCATTTCGCCCACCTCCTCCACTTCCTCAACATCGTCCATTTCCTCTATTTCCTCCACTTCATCCACATCGTCAACTTTGTCCACTTCGTCCAGTTCTTTCACTTCCTGCACTTCGTCCACATTCTCCACTTCCTCCACTTCGCCCACTTCCTCC
>CM050931.1:14587515-14600667 GCA_027742785.1 Vigna reflexopilosa | reverse complement strand
TTGTCCACTTCGTCAACTGCTAACACTTCATCGACTTCGTCCACTTCGTGGACTTCGTCAACTTCCTCCACTTCCTCCACTTCGACAACTTCTTCAACTTCGTCAACTTCGTCCACTTCCTCCACTTCCCCAACATCGTCCACTTCCTCCACTTCATTCATTTCTTGCGCTTCTTCCACTTCTTCCACTTCGTCCACTACCTCCACTTTGTCCACTTCGTCCACTTCGTCAACTGCTAACACTTCATCGACTTCGTCAACTTCGTCCGCTTCGTCCGCTTCCTCCACTTCCTCAACATCGTCCACTTCCTCCACTTCATTGACTTCCTGCACTTCTTCCACTTCGTCAACTTCGTCCACTTCCTCCACTTCTATCACTTCGTCCACTTCATCCTCTTCGTCCACTTCGTCAACTTCGTCCTCTTCGTCCACTTCCTTCACTTCCTCCACTTCGTCCACTTCCTCCACCTCCTCCACTTCCTCCACCTCCTCCACTTCGTCCCCTTCGTCCACTTTGTCAACTTCGTCCGCTTCCTCCAGTTCCTCCACTTCGTCAACTTCTTCCACTTCGTCCACTTCCTCCATTTCCCCAACATCGTCCACTTCCTCCACTTCATTCATTTCTTGCACTTCTTCCACTTCTTCCACTTCCTCCACTTCCTCCACTTTGTCCACTTCGTCCACTTCGTCAACTGCTAACACTTCGTGGACTTCGTCAACTTCGTCCACTTCGTGAACAACTTCCACTTCAACCACTTCGTCCACTTCCTCGACTTCGTCCACGTCGTCAGCTTCGTCAACTTCGTCCACTTCGTCAACTTCGTCCGCTTCCTCCAGTTCCTCCACTTCGTCAACTTCTTCCACTTCGTCCACTTCCTCCATTTCATTCATTTCTTGCACTTCTTGCACTTCTTCCACTTCCTCCACTTCCTCCACTTCGTCCACTTAATCCACTTCGTCAACTTCGTCCTCTTCGTCCACTTCGTCCACTTCGTCCACTTCGTACACTTCGTCCACTTCGTCCACTTCGTCCACTTCGTCATGTCCGTCCACTTCGTCCACTTCCTCTACTTCCTCTACTTTCTCCACTTCGTCCACTTACTCCACCTCGTCCACTTCCTCAATTTTGTCCACTTCCTCCACTTCGTCCATTTCGTCACTTCTTCCACTTCCTCCACGTCGTCAAGTTAGTCCACTTCGTCCTCTTCGTCCACCTCCTCCACTTCCTTGACTTCCTCCATTCCTCCACTTCCTCTATATCGTCCACTTCCTCGACTTCCTCCACTTCCTTCACTTCGTGAACTTTGTCCACTTCGTCAACTTCGTTTACCTCGTCCACTTCCTTCACTTCCTCCTCTTCGTCTACTTCTTCCACTTCCTCCACTTCGTCAACTTCTTCATCTTCTTCTTCCACTTCGTCTAATTTGTAAACTTCCTAAAGTTCGTCCCCTTCGTCCACTTCGTCAACTTCGTCCCCTTCGTCCGCTTCCTTCACTTCCTCCACTTCGTCAACTTCTTCTACTTCATCAACTTCGTACACTTCCTCCAGTTCCCCAACATTGTCCACCTCCTCCACTTCGTCCACTTCATTCACTTCTTGCACTTCTTCCACTTCGTCCACTTCCTCCACTTCCTCCACTTCCTCCACTTTGTCCACTTCGTCAAATTTTTCCACTTCGTCCACTTCCTCCACTTTGTCCACTTCGTGCACTTTGTCCACTTCTTCCACTTCAACCACTTCGTCCACTTCCTCAATTTCGTCCACTTCCTCCACTTCCTCCACTTTGTCAACTTCGTCCACATCGTCAACTTCGTCAACTTTGTCCACTTCGTCCTCTTCCTCCACTTCTTCCACTTCCTCCACTTTGTCCACTTCGTCCACTTCGTCAATTTCCTCCACTTCCTCCACTTCGTCCATGTCGTCCACGTTGTCCACTTCTTCCACTTCCTCCACTTCGTCCACTTTCTTTACTTCCCGCACTTCGTCCACTTCCCCCACTTCGTCCAATTCCACCACTTCCTCCACTTCGTCAACTTCTTCCACTTCGTCCACTTCCCCCACTTCGTCCACTTCTTCCACTTCCTACACTTTGTCGACGTCCTCCACTTCCTCCACTTCGTCCATTTCGTCCACCTCGTCAGGTTCGTCCACTTCCTCCACTTCGTCAAGTTCGTCCACTTCCTCCACCTCCTGCACTTCCTCCACATCCTCCACTTCCTCAACATCGTCCATTTCCTCCACTTCCTCCACTTCTTGCACTTCCTCCACTTCCTCCACTTCGTCGACTTCGTCCACTTCGTCAACTTCGTCCACCTCATCCACTTCCTCCACGTCCTCCACTTCCCTTCCCTTCATCGACGTCGTCAACTTCGTCAACTCCGTCCACTTCGTCCTCTTCGTCCTCTTCGTCCACTTCATCCACTTTCTCCACTTCCTCCACTTCCTCCACTTCATCCACTTCCTCTACTTCCTCCACTTCGTCAAGTTCGTCCACTTCCTCCACTTCCTTTAGTTCCTCCATTTCGTCCACTTCCTCCACTTCCTCCACTTCATCCACTTCCTTCACTTCGTCAACTTCGTCCACTTCGTCTTCTTCGTCCGCTTCCTCCACTACATCCACTTCCTCCACTTCGTCCACTACCTCCACTTCCTCCACTTCGTCAAGTTCGTCCACTTCTTCATCATCTTCTTCCACTTCGTCCACTCCGTCCAATTCGTCAACTTCGTCAACTTCGTCCCCTTCGTCCACTTCGTCAACTTCGTCTCCTTCGTCCACTTCGTCCCTTCATCCACTTTATCCCCTTCGTCCATTTCGTCCACTTCCTCCACTTCGACGACTTCCTCCACTTTGTCCACTTCGTCCACTTCTTCAGCTTCTTCTTCAACTTCGTCCACTTCGTCGAAGTCGTCAACTTCGTCCACTTCGTCCACTTGGTCAACTTCGTCAAGTTCGTCCCCTTCGTCCACTTCCTCCACTTCCTCCACTTGGTCAACTTCTTCCACTTCGTCAATTTCGTCCACTTTCTCCATTTCCTCAACATCGTCCACTTCCTCCACTTCCTGCACTTCATCGCACTTCCTCCACTTCGTCCCCTTCGTCCACTTCCTCCTCTTCCTCCACTTCGTCAACTTCGTCCACTTGCTCCACTTCCTCCACTTCATTCACTACCTCCACTTCGTCCACTTCGTCAACTTCGTCCCGTTCGTCCACTTCGTCCATTTCGTCCACCTCGTCAAGTTCGTCCACTTCCTCCACTTCGTCAAGTTCGTCCACTTCCTCCACTTCCTCCACATCCTCCACATCCTCCACATCCTTCACTTCCTCAACATCGTTCGTTTCCTCCGCTTCCTCCACTTCATTCACTTCCTCCACTTCTTCCACTTCGTCAACTTTGTCCACTTCCTCCACTTCTTCCACTTCATCCACTTCGTCAACTTCGTGAACTTTGTCCACTTCGTCCACTTCGTCAAGTTCGTCCACTTCCTCCACTTCCTTCACTTCGTCCACGTTGTCAACTTCGTCAACTTCGTTCACTTCGTCCACTTCCTCCACTTCATCCACTTCGTCCACTTCGTCCACTTCCTCTACTTCCTCCACTTCCTCCACTTCCTCCACTTCCTCCACTTCCTTCACTTCCTTCACTCCCTCCATTTCGTCCACTTCCTCCACGTCCTTCACTTCGTAAACTTCGTCCACTTCGTCAACTTCGTCTTCTTCGTCCACTTCCTCCACTTCATCCACTTCCTCCACTTCGTCCACTTCGTCCTCTTCGTCCACTTCTTCATCATCTTCTTCCACTTCTTCCACTCCATCCAATTCGTCAACTTCCTCCCCTTCGTGCACTTCATCAACTTCGTCTCCTTCGTCCACTTCGTCATCTTCGTCCACTTCCACCACTAACTCAACATCATCCACTTCCTCCACTTCATTGACTACTTGCACTTTTTCCACTTCGTCAACTTGGTCCACTTCCTTCACTTCCTTCACTTCGTCCACTTCATCCACTTCGTTCACTTCCTCCATTTCGTCCACTTCGTCAAGTTCGTCCACTTCCTCCACTTCCTCCACTTCCTCCACTTCTTCCACTTCGTCCACTTCATCAACATCGTCAACGTCCTCCACTTCCCCCACTTCCTCCACTTTTCCACTTCCTCCACTTCGTCCACTTCGTCAACTACGTCCACGTCCTCCACTTCGTCCAGTTCTACCACTTCCTCCACTTCCTCGACATTCTCCACTTCCTCCACTTCGTCAACTTCGTCCACTTCGTCCATTTTGTCCACTTCTTCAAGTTCGTCCACTTCCTCCACTTCGTCAAGTTTGTCCACTTCCTCCATTTCGTCCACTTCCTCCACTTCCTCAACATCGTCCATTTCCTCTATTTCCTCCACTTCATCCTCTTCTTCCACTACGTCAACTTGGTCCACTTCCTCCACTTCCTCCACTTCGTCAACTTCGTCAACTTCGTGCACTTCCTCCACTTCTTCCACTTCGTCCACATCGTCCACTTCCTATACTTCCCCCACTTCCTCAACTTCCTCCACTTCGTCAACTTCGTCCACTTCATCCACTTCCTCCACTCCTACCACTTCCTTCACTTCGTCCACTCCTTCCACTTCCTTCACTTCGTCCACTTCGTCGGCTTCGTCCACGTCGTCAACTTCGTGCACTTCGTCCACTTCAACTTCGTCCACTTCGTCCTCTTCCTCCACTTCCTCCACTTTGTCAAGTTCGTCCACTTCCTCTACTTCCTCCCCTTCCTCCACTTCGTCCACTGCCTCCACTTCCTCCAGTTCCTTCACTTCGTCAACTTCGTCTATTTCGTCCACTTCGCCACCTTCGTGTACTTCGTCCACTTCTTCGACTTCCTCCACTTCGAGCACTTCCTCCATTTCCTCCACTTCGTCCTCTTCGTCCAGTTCTTCATCTTCTTCTTCCACTTCGTCCAATTCGTCAGCTCCGTCCACTTTGTCAAGTTCGTCAAGTTCGTCCCCTTCGTCAACTTCCTTCACTTCATCAACTTCTTCCACTTCGTCAATTTCGTCCACTTCCTCAACATCGTCCACTTCCTAGACTTCCTCCACTTCATTCCAGTTCGTCCACTTCCTCCAATTCGTCCACTTCGCCAAGTTCGTGCACTTCCTCCACCTCGTCAAGTTCGTCCACTTCCTCCACTTCGTCCACTTCCTCCATTTCGTCGAATTCCTCCACTTCCTCCACATCGTCTACTTCCTCCACTTCCTCCACTTCATTCACTTCCTCCACTTCCTCCACTTCGTCCATTTCGTCCACTTCGTCAAGTTCGTCCACTTCCTCCACTTCCTCCACTTCCTCTACTTCCTCCACTTCGTCCACTTCGACCACTTTGTCCACTTTTTCCACTTCCTCCACTTTGTCAACTTCGTCAATTTCGTCCACTTCGTCACCTTCTTCCACTTCCTCCACTTCGTCCAGTTCTTCCACTTCCTCCAGTTTGTCCACATCTCCACTTCCTCTACTACGTCAACTTCGTCCACTTCGTCCATTTCGTCCAGTTCTTCCACTTCCTCCACTTCGTCTACTTCCTCCACTTCGTCCACGTCGTCAACTTCGTCCACTTCCTCCGCTTCGTCCTCTTCGTGCACTTCGTCCACTTCTTCCGCTTCCTCCACTTCATCTACTTCGTCCACTTCGTCCATTTCGTCCAGTTCCTATACTTCGTCCACTTCATCCACTTTGTCAACTTCGTCGACTTCGTCCATTTCATCCACTTCTTCAACTTCGTCGACTTCCTCCACTTCCTCCACTTTGTCCACTTCGTCCACTTCTCCCACTTCGTCCACTTCGTCCATTTCGTCAACTTCTTCCACTTCGTCCACTTCGTCCACTTCATCAAGTTCGTCCACTTCCTCCACTTCGTCCACGTCGTCAACTTCGTCAACTTGATCCACTTCGTCCACTTCGTCATGTTCGTCCACACCGCTCACTTCCTCTACTTGCTCCACTTCGTCCATTTCGTCCACTTCCTCCACTTCCTCAACTTCATCCACTTCGTCAAGTTCGTCTACTTCGTCCACTTCGTCAAGTTCATCCACTTCCTCTACTTCCTCCACTTCCTCCACTTCGTCCGCTTCCTCGAAGTCAATTTCGTCCATTTCATCCACTTCTTCAAGTTCGTCCACTTCCTCCACTTCCTCCACTTTGTCCACTTCTCCCACTTCGTCCACTTCGTCCATTTCGTCAACTTCTTCCACTTCGTCCTCTTCGTCCACTTCATCAAGTCGTCCACTTCCTCAACTTCGTCCACGTCGTCAACTTGGTCCACTTCGTCCAGTTCGTCCACTTCGTCATGTTCGTCCACATCGTGCACTTCCTCTACCTGCTCCACTTCCTCCACTTCGTCCACATCCTTCATTTCGTCCACTTCCTCCACTTCATCCACTTCGTCCACTTCGTCAAGTTCGTCTACTTCCTCCACTTCGTCCACTTCGTCAAGTTCGTCCACTTCCTCTACTTCCTCCACTTCCTCAACTTCCTCCACTTCGTCCGCTTCCTCGACTTCCACCACTTCCTCCACTTTCTCCACTTCATCAACTTCGTCCACTTTGTAAACTTCGTCTACTTCGTCCACTTCCTGCACATCCTCGACTTCGTCCAATTCGTCTACTTCGTCCACTTCATCCACTTCCTCCACTTTATTCACTTCCTGAACTTCTTCCATTTCGTCAACATCTTCCACTTCCTCCACATCCTCCACTTCATTCACTTCGTGAACTTCGTCCACTTCCTCCACTTCGTCCACTTCGTCAACTTTGTCTACTTCGTCCACTTCCTCCACGTCCCACACATTGTCCACTCCTTCCACTTCCTCCAGGTCGTCAACTTCGTGAACTTCGTCTACTTCATCCTCTTCGTCCACTTCGTCGACTTCGTCCTCTTCGTCCACTTCCTTCACTTCGTCAACTTCGTCCACTACCTCCACTTCCTCCACCTCGACCACTTACTCCACGTCGACCACTTCCTCCACTTCATCCACCTCCTCCACTTCCTCCACTTCATCATCTTCTTCTTCCGCTTCGTCCAATTCGTCAACTTCGTCCACTTCATCAACTTCGTCCACTTCCTCCACTTCGTCAACTTCTTCGATTTTCTCCACTTCCTCAACATCGTCCACTTCCTCCACCTCATTCACTTCCTGAACTTCTTCCACTTCGTCAACATCGTCCACTTTCTCCACTTTCTCCACTTCATCCACTTCGTCAACTTCGTCCATTTCGTCCACTTCGTCAAGTTCGACCACTTCCTCCACTTTTTCCACATCCTCCACTTCGTCCACTTCGTCAACTTCGTCCACCTTGTCCATTTTGTCCACTTCTTCCACTTCGTCCACTTCTTCCACTTACTCCACTTCCTCTACTTCGTCAATTTCGTCCACTTCGTCACCTTCGTCCACTTCCTCCACTTCGTCCAGTTCTTCCAGTTCCTCCACTTCGTCCAAATCCTCCACTTCCTCCACTTCGTCAAATTCGTCCACTTCGTCCATTTCATCCACCTCGTCAAGTTCGTCCACTTCCTCCACTTCCTCCATTTCGTGAAGTTCGTCCACTTCCTCCACTTCCTCAACATCGTCCATTTCTTCCACTTCCTCCACTTCGTACACGCTGTCAAATTCGTCAACTTCGTCCACTTTGTCCAGTTCGTCCACTTGATCCTCTTTGTCCACTTCGTCCACTTCGTCCAATTCCTCCACTTCCTCCACTTCCTCCACTTCGTCAACTTCGTCCACTTCGTCCAACTTGTCCACTTCGTCCACTTCGTCAACTTCATCTACTTCGTCCCCTTCGTCCACGTCCTCCACTTCGACCACTACCTCCACTTCGTCAACTTCGTTCTCTTCGTCCACTTCTTCATTTCTTCTTCCACTTCGTCCAATTCGTCAACATCGTCAACTTCCTCCACTTCGTCAACTTCGTCCCCTTCGTCCACTTCGTCCACTTCCTCCACTTCCTCCACTTCGTCAACATCTTCCACATCGTCCACTTTGTAAATTTCGTCCACTTGCTCCACTTCCTCAACATCGTCCACTTCCTCCACACTTCCACCACTTCATTCCACTTCCTCCACTTCCTCCACTTCGCTCACTTCTTTCACTTTGTCAACATTGTCCACTTCCTCCACTTCCTCCACTTCGTCAACTTCGTCAACTTCGTCCACTTCCTCCACTTCCTCCACTCCTTCCACTTCCTTCACTTCCTCCACTTCCTCCACTTCGTCCACGTTGTCAACTTCGTCAACTTCATCCACTTCGTCCACTTCGTCACGTTCGTCTACTTCGTCCACTTCGTCAAGTTCGTCCACTTCCTCTACTTCCTCCACTTCGTCAACTTCCTCCACTTCGTCCGCTTCCTCGAAGTCGACTTCGTCCATTTCATCCACTTCTTCAAGTTCATCCACTTTGTCCACTTCGTCCACTTCTCCCACTTCATACACTTTGTCCACTTCGTCCAATTCGTCAACTTCTTCCACTTCGTCCTCTTCCTCCACTTCATCAAGTCGTGCACTTCCTCCACTTCGTCCACGTCGTCAACTTGATCCACTTCGTCCAGTTCGTCCACTTCGTCATGTTCGTCCACATCCTCCACTTCCTCTACTTGCTCCACTTCCTCCACTTCCTCCACTTCCTCCACATCCTTCATTTCGTCCACTTCCTCCACTTCGTCCACTTCGTCAAGTTCGTCTACTTCGTCCACTTCGTCAAGTTCGTCCACTTCCTCTACTTCCTCCACTTCCTCAACTTCGTCCACTTCGTCCGCTTCCTCGACTTCCACCACTTCCTCCACTTTCTCCACTTCGTCAACTTCGTCCACGTCGTCAACTTCGTGCACTTCGTCCACTTCATCCTCTTCGTCCACTTCGTCGACTTCGTGCTCTTCGTCCACTTCCTCCACTTCCTCCACTTCCTCCACTACGTCCACTTCGTCCACTTCGTCAAGTTCGTCCACTTCGTTCACTTCCTCCACTTCGTCCACTGCTCCACTTCCTCCACTTCGTCCACTGGCTCCATTCCTCCACTTCCTCCACTTCGTCGACTTCGTCCATTCCGTCCACTTCGTCTACTTTGTCCGCTTCCTCCACTTCCTCCACTTCGATAATTTCCTCCACTTCCTCCACTTCGTCCACTTCTTCATCTTCTTCTTCCCCTTAGTCCACTTCGTCCACTTCGTCCACTTCGTAACTTCGTCAACTTCGTCCACTTCGTCAACTTCGTCCCCTTCGTCCACTTCCTCCACTTCCTCCACTTCATTCCACTTCCTCCACTTCCTCTACTTCATCCAGTTCGTCCACTTCCTCCACGTCCTCCACTTCGTCAAGTTCGTCCACTTCCACAACTTCGTCCATTTCCTCCACTTCCTCCATTTCGTCTACTTCCTCCACTTCCTCAACATCGTCTACTTCCTCAACTTCCTCCACTTCATTCATTTCCTCCACTTCGTCCACTTCGTCAACTTCGTCCATTTCGTCCACTTCGTCAGCTTCGTCCACTTCCTCCTCTTTCTGCACTTCCTCCACTTCCTCCACTTCCTCCACTTCTTCCACTTCCTCCACTTCCTCCACTTCCTCCACTTCCTCCACTTCCTTCACTTCCTCCATTTCGTCCACTTCCTCCACTTCCTCAACTTCCGTCACTTTGTAAACTTCGTCCACTTCGTCCACTTCGTCAACTTCGTCTCTCTTCGTCCACTTCGTCAACTTCTTCCACTTCAACCACTTCGTCCACGTCGTCAAATTCGTCAACTTCGTCCACTTCATCCACTTCGTCCACTTCGTCCTCTTCGTCCTCTTCGTCCACTTCGTCCACTTCATCAACTTCGTCCACTTCCTCAACTTCATTCACTTCCTGCACTTCTTCCACTTCGTCCACTTCCTCCACTTCCTCCACTTCATTCACTTCATCAACTTCGTCTATTTCGTCCAGTTCGTCCACTTCGTCCACTTCTTCCACTTCCTCCACGTCGTCAAGTTCGTCCACTTCGTCCACTTCTTCCACTTCCTCCACTTCCTCCACGTCGTCAAGTTCATCCACTTCCTCTACTTCCTGCTCTTCGTCCACATCATTCACTTCCTGCACTTCGTCCACTTCTTCCCTTTCTCTACATTGTCTACTTCCTCCACTTCGTCCAGTTCGTTAACTTCATCCACTTCGTCAAGTTCGTGCACTTCGTCAACTTCGTCCACTTCCTCCACATCTTCCACTTCGCCAAGTTCGTCAACTTCGTGCACTTCGTCCTCTTCGTCAACTTCGTCCACTTCCTCCACTTCCTTCACTTTGTCCACTTCCTCCACTTCCTCCACTTCCTCCACTTCCTCCACTTCGTCCGCTTCTCGACTTCCTCCACTTCCTCCACTTCCTCCACTTCGTCAACTTCGTCCACTTCGTCAACTTCGTCCACTTCGTCCACTTCCTCCACTTCCTCGACTTCGTCCAATTCGTCCACTTCGTCCACTTCGTCCATTTCGTCCACTTCGTCCACTTCCTCCACTTCTTCCACTTCCTCCACTTCGTCAACTTCGTCCATTCGTCCACTTTCTCCACTTCCTCCACTTCGTCAAGTTCGTCCACTTCTCCACTTCCTCACTTCGTCCACTTCCTCCACTTCCTCCACTTCGTCCACTTCTTCCACTTCCTCACATTCGTCTACTTCCTCCACTTCGTCATTCGTACTTGTCACTTCGTCAAGTTCGTCCACTTCGTCAACTTCGTCCACTTCCTCCACTTCTTCCACTTCGCCAAGTTCGTCAACTTCGTCCACTTCGTCCTCTTCGTCAACTTCGTCCACTTCCTCCACTTCTCCACTTCCTCCACTTCGTCAACTTGTCCACTTTGTCAACTTCGTCTACTTCGTCCACTTCCTCCACTTCCTCCACTTCGTCCACTTCGTCCACTTCCTCTACTTCGTCCACTTCATCCACTTCCTCCACTTCTATTCACTTCCTAACTTCTTCCACTTCGTCACATCTTCCACTTCTCCACTTCCTCCACTTCATCCACTTCGTCAACTTCGTCAACTTCGTCCACTTCGTCTACTTCGTCCACTTCCTCCACTTCCCCACTTCGTCCACTTCCTTCCACTTCATCCACTTCGTCAACTTCGTGAACTTCGTCCACTTCATCCACTTCGTCCACTTCCTCCACTTCCTCAACTTCGTCCACTTCCTCCACTTCGTCAACTTCGTCCACTTCGTCCACTTCGTCCACTTCGTCCACTTCATCCACTTCCTCCACTTCCTCCACTTCCTCATCTTCTCTTCTGCTTCGTCCACTTCGTCCACTTCGTCCACTTCGTCAACTTCGTCAACTTCGTCCCCTTCGTCCACTTCCTCCACTTCCTCCACTTCGTCACTTCTTCATTTCTCCACTTCGTCAACTTCGTCCACTTCGTCCACTTCGTCCACTTCTTCACTTCCTCAACTTCTCACTTCGTCAACATCGTCCACTTCCTCCACTTCTCCAATTCATCCACTTCGTCACTTCGTCCTTCGTCCACTTCGTCCACTTCGTCCACTTCCTCCACTTTTTCCACTTCCTCAACTTCGTCAACTTCGTCAACTTCGTCCACTTCGTCCACTTCTTCCACTTCGTCCACTTCGTCCACTTCCTCCACTTCGTCCACTTCGTCCACTTCGTCAACTTCGTCCACTTCGTCAACTTCGTCCACTTCCTCCACTTCGTCCACTTCTTCCACTTCCTCCATTTCGTCCAAATCCTCCACTTCCTCCACCTCGTCCACTTCGTCAAATTCGTGCACTTCGTCCTTTTCGTCCACCTCGTCAAGTTCGTCCACTTCCTCCGCTTCCTCCATTTCGTGAAGTTCGTCCACTTCCTCCACTTCCTCAACATCGTCCATTTCCTCCACTTCCTCCACTTCGTACACGTTGTCAAATTCGTCAACTTCGTCCACTTTGTCCAGTTCGTACACTTGATCCTCTTTGTCCACTTCGTCGACTTCGTCAAGTTCGTCCACTTCGTCCAATTCCTCCACTTCCTCCACTTCCTCCACTTCGTCCACTTCGTCCAATTCGTCCAATTCGTCCACTTCGTCCACTTCGTCAACTTCATCTACTTCGTCCCCTTCGTCCACGTCCTCCACTTCGTCCACTTCGACCACTACCTCCACTTCGTCAACTTCGTTCTCTTCGTCCACTTCTTCATCTTCTTCTTCCACTTCGTCCAATTCGCCAACATCGTCAACTTCCTCCACTTCGTCAACTTCGTCAAGTTCGTCCCCTTCGTCCACTTCCTCCTCCACTTCGTCCACTTCTCCACTTCGTAAATTTCGTCCACTTGCTCCACTTCCTCAACATCGTCCACTTCCTCCACACTTCCACCACTTCATTCCACTTCCTCCACTTCGTTCACTTCTTTCACTTCGTCAACATCGCTCCACTTCCTCCACTTCGTCAAGTTCATCCACTTCCTCCACCTCCTCCACTTCCTCCACTCCTTCCACTTGCTTCACTTCCTCCACTTCCTCCACTTCGTCCACGTCGTCAACTTCGTCAACTTTGTGCACTTCGTCGACTTCATCCTCTTCGTCCACTTCGTCGACTTCGTCCTCTTCGTCCACTTCCTCCACTTCCTCCACTTCCTCCACTACGTCCACTTCGTCCACTTTGTCATGTTCGTCCACTTCGTTCACTTCCTCTACTTCCTCTCTCCTCTTCCTCCACTTCGTCCAGTGGCTCCACTTCCTCCACTTCCTCCACTTCGTCGACTTCGTCCATTTCGTCCACTTCGTCTACTTTGTCCACTTCCTCCACTTCGACAACTTCCTCCACTTCCTCCACTTCCTCCACTTCGTCCTCTTCTTCATCTTCTTCTTCCCCTTCATCCAATTCGTCAACTTCGTCCACTTCGTCAACTTCGTCCACTTCGTCAACTTCGTCCACTTCGTCAACTTCGTCAACTTCGTCCCCTTCGTCCACTTCGTCCACTTCCTCCACTTCCTCAACATCATCCACTTCCTCCACTTCATTCCACTTCCTCCACTTCCTCCACTTCATCCAGTTCGTCCACTTCCTCCACGTCCTCCACTTCGTCAAGTTCGTCCACTTCCACCACTTCGTCCATTTCCTCCACTTCCTCCATTTCGTCTACTTCCTCCACTTCCTCA
>CM050931.1:14250416-14587415 GCA_027742785.1 Vigna reflexopilosa | reverse complement strand
AACTTCGTGAAGTTCGTCCCCTTCGTCCACTTCGTCAACTTCGTCACCTTCGTCCGCTTCCTCCACTTCGTCAACTTCTTCCACTTCGTCAACTTCGTCGACTTCCTCCACTTCCCCAACATCGTCCACTTCCTCCAGTTCATTCACTTCTTGCACTTCTTTCATTTCTTCCACTTCGTCCACTTCCTCAACTTTGTCCACTTCGTCATCTTCTTCAACTTCTTCGACTCCGTCGACTTCGTCCACTTCCTCGACCTCGTCCACTTCGTGCACTTCGTCAACTTCGTCCACTTCGTCAACTTCGTCCACTTCGTCAACTTCGTTTACTTCGTCCACTTCCTCCACTTCTTCCACTTCCTCCACTTCCTCCACTTCGTCCACTTCCTCCACTTCAATTTCGTCAACTTCCTCTACTTCGTCCACTTCTTCCACTTCCTCCACTTCGTCCACTTCTTCCACTTCCTCCACTTCGTCCACTTCTTCCACTTCCTCCACTTCGTCCACTTCTTCCTCTTCGTCCACTTTGTCCACATCGCGACTTCGTCCACTTTGTCAAGTTCGTCTACTTCCTTCACTTCCTCCACTTACTCCACTTCGTCCAATTCGTCAATTTCGCCAAGTTCGTCCACTTCGTCCACTTCGTCAACTTCGTCCACTTCGTGCACTTCCACCACTTCCTCCACTTCGTCAACTTCTTCCATTTCATCCACTTCCCCACTTCGTCCAGTTCGTCAACTTCGTCCACTTTGTCAACTTCCCCACTTTGTCCACTTCCTCCACTTCGTCCAGTTCTTCCACTTCCTGCACATCGTCCACGTCCTCCACTTTCTCCACTTCGTGAACTTCGTCCTTTCGTCCACCTCGTCAGTTCTTCCACTTCCTCCATTTCCTCCACTTCGTCAAGTTCGTCCACTTCGTCAACATCCTCCACTTCCTCAACATCGTCCATTTCCTCCACTTCTTCCACTTCATTCACTTCCTCCACTTCATCCACTTCCACCACTTCCTCCACGTCCTTCACTTCCTTCACTTCGTCCACCTCGTCAACTTCGTCCACTTCGTCAAGTTCGTCCACTTGCTCAACTTCCTTCAGTTCCTCCATTTCGTCCACTTCCTCCACTTCCTCCTCTTCCTCCAGTTCCTTCACTTCGTCAACTTCGTCAACTTCGCCACTTCGTCAACTTCATCTTCTTTGTCCACTTCCTCCACTTCCTCCACTTCATCCACTTCCTCCACTTCCTCCACTTCGTCCTCTTCGTCCACTTCTCCATCATCTTGTTCCACTTCGTCCACTCCGTCTAATTCGTCAACTTCGTCAAGTTCGTGCCCTTCATCCACTTCGTCAACTTCGTCAACTTCGTCTCCTTCGTCCATTTCGTCAACTTCGTCCACTTCCTCAACATCGTTCACTTCCTCCACATCATTGACTTCCTGCACTTCTTCCACTTCGTCAACTTCGTCCACTTCGTCCACTTCGTCCATTTCGTCCACTTCGTCATGTTCGTCCACTTCCTCCACGTCCTCCACTTTATCCAGTTCTTCCACTTCGTCCACATCGTCCACTTCCTGCACTTCCTCCACTTCGTCCTCTTCGTCCACTTCCTCCACTTCCTCCACTTCGTCAACTTCGTCTACTTCGTCCACTTCCTCCACTTCCTCCATTCCTTCCACTTCCTCCACGTCGTCAAATTCGTCAACTTCGTCCACTTCATCCTCTTCGTCCACTTCGTCCTCTTCGCCCACTTCCTCCACTTCATCCACTTCATCCACTTCATCCACTTCGTCCACTTCGTCAAGTTTGTCCACTTCGTCCCCTTCCTCCCCTTCCTCCACTTCCTCCACTGCCTCCACTTCCTCCACTCCGTCCACTTCGTGCACTTCGTCAACTTCGTCCACTTCCTCCACTTCGTCCACTTCGACCACTTCCTCCTTTTCGTCCACTTCTTCATCTTCTTCTTCCACTTCGTCCAATTCGTCAACTTCATCCACTTGTCCACTTCGTCAACTTCGTCCCCTTCGTCCACTTCCTCCACTTCCTCCCTTCGTCAACTTCCTCCACTTCGTCCACTTTCTCCATTTCCTCAACATCGTCCACTTCCTCCAATTCCTCCACTTCATTCCACTTCCTCCACTTCCTCCACTTCGTCAAGTTCGTCCACTTCCTCAACTTCCTCCACTTCGTCAAGTTCGTCCACTTCCTCCACTTCGTCCACTTCCTCCACTTGGTCCAATTCCTCTACTTCCTCAACATCGTCCATTTCCTCCATTTCCTCCACTTATTTCACTTAGTCCACTTCCTCCACTTCGTCCATTTCGTGCACCTCGTCAAGTTCGTCCATTTCCTCCACTTCCTCCACTTCCTCCACATCCTCAACTTTCTCAACATCGTCCATTTCCTCCACTTCCTCCACTTCATTCACTTCCTCCACTTCTTCTACTTCGTCAACTTTTTCCACTTCCTCCACTTTGTCGAGTTTTCCAACTTCATGAACTTCGTCCATTTCGCCCATTTCGTCAAGTTCGTCCACATCGTCCACTTCGTCAAATTTGTCTACTTCGTCCACTTCTTCAACTTCCTCCACTTCCTTCACTTCGTCCACGTTGTCAACTTCGTCCACTTCGTCCTCTTCGTCCACTTCCTCCACTTCCTCCACTTCATCCACTTCGTCCACTTCGTCAACTTCGTCCACTTCGTAAACTTCTTCCATTTCGTCCACTTCCTTGACTTCCTCCACTTCCTCCACCTCCTTCACTTCGTAAACTTCGTCCACTTCGTCAACTTCGTATTCTTCGTCCACTTCGTCCACTTCATCCACTTCCTCCACTTCGTCCTCTTCGTCCACTTCTTCATCATCTTCTTCCACTTTGTCTACTCCACCCAATTCGTCAACTTCGTCATGTTCATCCCCTTCGTCCACTTCGTCAACTTGGTCTCCTTCGTCCAATTCGTCCTCTTCCTCCACTTCCTCAACATCGTCCGCTTCCTCCACTTCCTCCACTTCATTATCTTCCTGCACTTCTTCCACTTCGTCAACTTCGTCCACTTCGTCCACTTCTTCCACTTCCTCCACTTCCTCCACTTTGTCCACTTCGTCCACTTCTTCAATTTCGTCAACTTCCTCTACTTCGTCCACTTCGTCCACTTCTTCCACTTCCTCCACTTCTTCCACTTCCTCCACTTCGTCCACTTCTTCCTCTTCGTCCACTTCGTCTACAACGCGACTTCGTCCACTTTGTCAAGTTCGTCCACTTCCTCCACTTCCTCCACTTCGTCCACTTCCTCCACTTCCTACACTTCGTCCATTTCGTCTACTTCCTTCACGTCCTCCACTTACTCCACTTCGTCCAATTCGTCAATTTCGCGAAGTTCGTCCCCTTCGTCCACTACGTCAACTTCGTCCCCTTCGTCCACTTCCACCACTTCCTCCACTTCGTCAACTTCTTCCACTTCATCCACTTCCCCCACTTCGTCCAGTTCGTCAGCTTCGTCCACTTTGTCAACTTCCCCACTTTGTCCACTTCCTCCACTTCGTCCAGTTCTTCCACTTCCTGCACTTCGTCCACGTCCTCCACTTTCTCCACTTCATCAACTTTGTCCTTTTCGTCCACCTCGTCAGCTTCTTCCACTTCCCCCATTTCCTCCACTTCGTCAAGTTCGTCCACTTCGTCCCCTTCCTCCACCTCCTCCACTTCGTCCATATCCTCCACTTCCTCAACATCGTCCATTTCCTCCACTTCCTCCACTTCATTCACTTCCTCCACTTGTTCCACTTCGTCCACTTCCTCCACTTCATCAACTTCCTCTACTTCGTCCACCTCGTCAACTTCGTCCACTTCTTCCACTTCCTCCACGTCCTCCACTTCCTTCACTTCGTCCACCTCGTCAACTTCGTCAACTTCATCCACTTGCTCCACTTCCTTCAGTACCTCCATTTCGTCCTATGTATGCCTGGTGGACACTTTCAGAGAAACAAAAATGGTGTTGTAGTGAACATCAGAAGAGTTGATCTGACTTCTCTAGCAAAGTATTGGATGGCATTTTCTCATGCCAACATTCAGCCATGCTCACATGTATCAGACATAACTGTCAGTAGGGCGCTTCTCTTGTACTGTGTGCTTATTTGCATCATATGATCAAGGCCAGTTGTTGGTAACCCTTTTGTTAGCCAAATGCATGAATTTAGCCGACTAAAAGAGAGCATTATGTGTTCTATCCTTTGAACCCTTAGCCTTGAACATGATTTGAAAACCCTTTTTGAAAAGCTTTACCTTGAGTTGAGTTGAAAATATCTTATGGTATTGATAAATGTTCAAGTTTGGGATTGATGCTTTCTTGTAAGCCATAGAAAATTCCTTATGATGATGCTTGCTTGTAAGTGTTTTTGATTGTGGTTAAATGAAAGGCAAAGTTGATTCATGTGACATTGTGATAGTAAAATTAATGAGTGAATACCTCCTATACACTTGTGTGTTTGAGTGAAACACTTTATCTAGTGAGGATAGATTCCATGAACACATAAAAACATTTATGCTTAGTTGATTGATCATTCATGAAAAGAGCATTTGTTGGATATTATGTGATTGCGAGAACACTAAAGCATGTGCACATCTTGATTGAAGTCTTTGTGATGAGCTAAAATGAGTACTTATCTTGAAAAAAGGATTGTTGAATGTGGTTGAACCATTGTATGGATTGGTGAAAGATTGAGTTACATCTTGCTTGCTTGAGGACAAGCAATGTTCAAGTTTAGGGTTGTGATAACGGTTGAAAAACTGTTATTTTTATACTTAATTTTGATATTAAAAACACCCTTTTTGACTTAGAAGCTTGCTTAAACTCATGTTTTTGTTTTAGTTTTGTTAATAAGAGAGTTGAAGGTGAATTTAATGGTTTTGTGCTAGATTCACTTGATTTTGTAGGCTAATTGAATGGTTTGAAAGAAGAGTTGAAGTACCGAATGGTTGGAATGCAGAAAAGTCAACCAGAAAAGTCAACCTGTCAACCAGAAAAGTCAACCAGAATGCAGAAAAGTCAACCAGAGTGCAGAAAAAGTTACGTCGAGTGGCGCTGAGCGCCAGTTTTCAGGTGCCGAAATCACCGCTGAGGGGCAAAAACAACAGCTGAGGGGCAAAATTGAAGACCCGCACTTATCGCTGAGCGGCGTTTTTATGGACCTTGAGCCACTTTTCTATAACTTTTATGGGCTTGGGCCTACTTTTCTGTATTTTTTAGAATAGTATATAAGCTTTAGGACGTCCTAGGGTTTGTATCTTTGGTTGGGACGAAGCACAAACATCCATATATTTCAATTCAAGTGTTTTGTTTCTTCTTGCCCATTGATCATCACATGCATACATATTTACTTTTCAGTCTTTTGCATTTGAAACTTACAACAATTTGTTCACAAGTCTTAATTAATCAATAAATCACATAACTATCTAGGCCACGAGTCCTTTGGGAGAACGATACTTGCTCTTACCAGGTTTATTACTTGATACGATTCGGTTACACTTGCCGAGGGTTAACAAGTTTTTGACTCCGTTTTCGGGGATTAAAAATTTGTTCATCAAGTTCTTGGCGTCGTCGTCAGGGACTCGTGGTTTAACAAGTCTATTTGTATGATTTTTATTACTTTTGACTTGATTTTTGAGTTTTGTATTTTCTGTTTTTATTTTCTGTTTTTATTTTTTGTTTTTATTTTTCGGTTTTTATTTTTTGTTTTTATTTTCTGTTTTTATTTTTTGTTTTTAGTTTTTGTTTTTATTTTCTGTTTTTAGTTTTCCATTTTTATTTTCTGTTTTATTTTCTGTTTTTATTTTCTTGTTTCTATTTTTCTGTTTTAATTTATGTTTTGATTTTCTATTTTTATTTTTCTGTTTTTATTTTCTGTTTTTCTATCTTTTCAATTATATCCTTTGATTATTTCTTCTCTTTTCTATATTTTTGTGCTAACAAAATTTTTCTAGGGTTTTGTTTCCTTGTGTATGCAGTGTAATATTCGGACTATAAGCAAAAAGATTTCTGAACCTCTTCTTGAAGGCCTGGATGAAAGTAGAAGGAGGAAGAGAATTCGAACTTCAAGAGAACTATTCCCTTCTCCTGAGACACTCTTACAACCTTCACCACAAAGATCTTACCGTAGCACTGAAAATATGGCAGAAGAGAATAATGGTAGACGAACTCTTGCAGATTACACCACTCTGGTTGGCCCTCAACATTTTAACAGTATAGCAAGGCCGAGGCTCAGTGCTGCAAACATGGAGGTGAAACCGGCATTGATACAGTTGGTGAAAAGCAGTCAGTTTAATGGGCTATCACATGAAAGCCCGTATGAACATCTCACTACCTTCAATGAAATTTGTAACACCGTGAAGATAAATGGAGTGCCGGATGAAGCAATCAAGCTTAGCTTGTTTCCTTTCTCATTGGGAGGCAATGCTAAGTTGTGGTTAAATTCTTTTCCAGAAGGTAGTTTTATAGGATGGGAAGCTGTGGTTGCAAAGTGTTTGAACAAATACTCCCCACAATCTAAAGTCAACAAAGCGAAGCAAGAGATCTCTTCTTTCAGACAAGGCATGGAGGAGACATTAGGTCAAGCATGGGACATGTACAAAAGCTTATTGAGAAAGACTCCCATGCACGGTTTTGATGAAGCAACAATAGTTCTACTTTTCCTTGGAGGTCTGGGTTCACAAACGAAGTTGATGTTAGATGCCTCAGCTGTAGGTAATATTAAATGTAAGACTCCAGAGGAAGCAACATAATTGATAGAGAACATGGCTGCTAATGACAATGAAATGCATAGTGAAAGAGGAGCCTCTGTTCAACAGAAAGGGGTTCTACAATTGTAGTCAAATGATGTCTTGCTTGCTCAGAATAAGATTACAACTCAACAGTTGGAGAATGTAACAAAGACACTTGCTCAATTGCCAAAGGAATTAAAAACTGTTGCTCAAGTTCAACAACAGATGTGTGAACTATGTGGTGGTGACCATATCAATGGTCAATGCGCTTTTCCGGTGAAGGCCCTAGAAGATGTAAATTTCATGAACAATCAATTTCCATACCGCCAAGGTAATTTCAACCAAGGGTGGAAACCTCACCCAAGCATGGGTGAAGGTCAGGGACAATCTAGACAAGCTGGGCAATCAGGACAATTTAATAGGCCACAACAACAACCATCATTATGGCAACAGATATCTACACTCACTGAAAAACATATAAAGTTGGAAGAAACTCTTCACCAGTTTATGCAGGTAACCATCTTCAATCATAACAGCACTCAAGCATCCATTAGAAATATGGAGATGCAAATCGGACAATTAACAAAGAAGTTGGAAGAAAGACCTGATAAGAGTTTGGGCCTGATAAGAGTTTATGCTCTCCTCTTCTCTTTCTCGGGTTTTTCTATCTCTTCCATTCTTTCATTCCATTGTTCATCTAGTTCTTCCATGATGATGGAGAACTAAACTTATTTTGTTTTTGGGAATCAATGTAAATCCTTAGAAACTCTCTTGTATGGAATTTGTTCTTCAAGATCATTTTTATGATACATGCTTTGTTTCATTAATAGTTAAGGTTTTTCCTCTTATCTCAAAGCATGCATTGTTTAACTCATTCAATGTCATGATTATTGGTTTTGTCGATATGGACACATATGGGGAAATCTAGATCTGGGGAATCTCTCCCAACAGTATATTACAAACCTAGACATAGGAGTATGATAGTTGGTTGCCTTTAAGCTTCTGCTCACTATAATGCATGATTAATTGCTAGGGTGATGATAACAGTTGAAAAACTGTTATTTTCATGCTTAAAATTGATACTAAAAGCAACCTTTAACACTTAGAAAATAGCTTGAAATCATGCTTTTGTTTATATTTTTGGAAATAAGAGAGTTGGACAGGTTTATGCTTGATTTTAATGTTTTATGCAGGTTTTAAGGTGAATTTGATGAAAGAAGTGAAGAAGGATAGAGATGAAATCAGAAAAGAACTCAAAAAGTGCAAAAGAAGAGAAGCGGCAAGTACCGCTCAACGCCAGTCTACCGCTGAGCGGCACTAAAGAACACCCGTTGGCCCCGCTGAGGGGTGAAAATGCTTCTAAGGGTAAGAATCAACAAACGCACTTACCGCTGAGCAGTAGTTTACCGCTGAGCAGTAGTTTACCGCTGAGCGACACTATTTTGGGCTTGGGCCTAATTTTCTGTATTTTTTAGAATAGTATATAAGCTTTAGGATGTCCTAGGGTTTGTATCTTTGGCTGGAGAAGACGCAAAACACACTTTTCACCCCTTGGGGGTAGAATTGGAGATGGTGACAGCTCTCCTCTTCTGTTTCTAGGGTTTTTCTATCTTTCACTCTTTCATTGCATTTCATCTAGTTTCACCATGAATATGGTGAACTAAACTCTTCTTGTTGTTGGGGAATCAATGTAGTCTTTTGAAGCTCTCATATATGGAATTTTGTGTTTAAACATCATATTTATGATACATGCTTTCTTTCATCATTAGTTAGGGTTTTTCCTCTTTGCTCAAAGCATGCATTGTTTAACTCATTCGATGTCATGATTATTGATTTTGTCGATATGGACACATACGGGGAAATCTAGATCCGGGGAAATTCTCCCAATAGCATATTTCCTAGACATAGGGATATGAGGGTTGGTTGCCTTTAAGTTTCTGTGCTTCAGCACTAATTATTAGGGATGCTAGGAATTGTATGAACTCGTAATTAAGGATAGGCTTTCTTCGCAAGGTAATTTAGAGAGTGGCATTAACATTGGCGAAAAGAATGATGAATTCCTAAAATATATGAGAGTGGATAAGATGAAATTGATTACCCCAACAACATACTCATCCATCTAATTCGTTCAGTGCTTGTGTTCTTCTTTCCCATTGATCATCACATGCATACATGTTTACTTATGTCTTTTGCATTTGAAACTTATACTAATTTGTTCACAAGTCTTAAATAATCAAGAAATCATATAACTAACTAGGCCGTGAGTCCTTTGGGAGAAAGATGCTTGGTCTTACCGAGTTTATTACTTGATACAATTAGGTCACACTTGTCGAGGGTTAAACAAGTTTTTGGCGATGTTTTTCGGTGTTCATAAATTTGTCATCAAGTTTTTGGCGCCGTTGTTGGGGACCCGTGGTTTAACCAGTTTATTTGTGTGATTATTGATTATCTTTGACTTGAATTTTGAATTTTGAAATTTGAATTTCTGTTTTTATTTTCTATTTTAATTTTTTTCGGTTTTTGTTTTATCTTATTTTATTTTATTTTATTTTATTTGTCTGTTTTTATTTTTTTTCGATTATTATTTTATTTTATTTTATTTTTCTATTTTTATTTTTTCTGTTTTCTGTTTTTATTTTTCTGTTTTTATTTTTTCTGTGTTTATTTTATCTTCTTATCTCTTATTTTATATATTCTTCTATATCTTTTTGTGCTAACAAATTTTTCTAGGGACTTGTTTTCTTGTGTAAGCAGGAAGCAATTCGAACTAAAAGCAAGAAAACCTCGGAACTTCTTCTTGAAGGCTTAGACGAGGTAGACGGAGGAGAAGAATCCGTACATCTAGAGAACTTTTCCCTCCTCCGGAAGATCTCTTACAACCTTCACCACAAGGTTCTTACCATAGCACTGAGGAGATGGAGAATAATAATGTCAAACGGACTCTTGCAGATTACACTAATGCAATTGGCCCTCAACATTTCAATAGCATAGCAAGACCGAGGGTCAATGCAGCTAATATGGAGGTGAAACCGACATTAATCCAACTGGTTAAGAGTAACCAATTTAATGGGTTGTCTCATGAAAGCCCATATGAGCACCTCACAACTGTTAATGAAATTTGCAATAGAGTGAAGATAAATGGGGTGCCTGACGAAGCAATCAAACTTAGCCTGTTTCCATTCTCTTTAGGAGGCAACGCTAAGCTTTGGTTGAACTCTTTTCCAGAAGGGAGCTTTACAGAGTGGGAAGCTGTGGTGACAAAGTTCTTGAACAAATACTTCCCACAATCCAAGGTAAACAAAGGAAAGCAAGAGATATCATCTTTCAGGCAAGGCATGGAGGAATCGCTAGGTCATGCATGGGACAGATACAAAAGCCTACTAAGAAAGACTCCCACACATGGATTTGACGAAGTAGAAGTAGTCCTAATCTTCCTTGGAGGTCTTGGTTCACAAACCAAGATGATGCTTGACGCCTCAGCTGGAGGCAATATCAAATGAAAGACTCTAGAGGAAGCCACAGAAATAATTGAAAACATGGCTACTAATGATAATGAGCTGAATAGTGAAAGAGGAGCTCCTATTCAACAAAAAGGAGTTCTACAGTTGCAATCCAATGATGCCTTGCTAACTCAAAACAAGATATTAACTCAACAATTGGAGAATCTCGCAAAAACACTTGCACAACTGCCAAAAGAGTTAAAGATTGTTGCACAGGTTCAACCATAGTTGTGTGAATTATGTGGGGGTGACCATATCAATGGTCAATGCGCCTTTCCAACAGAAGCTTTAGAGGATGTTAACTTCATGGCCAATCAATTTCCATACCGTCAGGGGAATTTCAATCAAGGGTGGAAACCACACCCAAGCATTGGTCAAGGACAAAGTGGGCAAGCTGGACAAGCAACATCAACAACCAACCTTATGGCAAAAAATGTCTATACTTAATGAAAGATCAATAAGGATGGAAGAAACTCTTCAGCAATTCATACAGAAAACTGAATCCACACAAAAAAGCACTGAAGCTGCTATTAAGAACTTGGAGATGCAAATGGGTCAAATTACTAAGCAGTTGGAAGAAAGGTCTGACAAAAATTTTGGGGCTAATACTGAGGTTAACCCCAGGGAAGAATGTAAGGTGTTGGTGAGTGTGAATGTTGAAACAGTTGAGTTATAAAGAGAGAAAGAAAAAGAAGAGAGAAAAAGAAAAAGAAGAGAGAAAAGAGAAAGAAGAGATAAGAGAGATAAAGAGTGAAGATATTCTTCCTTTTCCAACAGATCATGAGAAACAATTTGATTTTACAGTAATATTCAAGATGTTGGATAATGATGTACCTTGGAAGGAGATATTACAACACATTGCAGTTTATACAAAGCCTGAGGAAGAAGTCTCTACATAGAAAAGACGTAGAGATGATGAGATAAAGGAGTATAAAGCTGTTAAAAAGAAGCCATTCTCTCCAAAAGCAAAAGATCCAGGAGGTTTCTCCATTCCATGCACAATAGGGAAGAAAAGGATAAAGAAGGCTTTACTTGATTTAGGATCAAGTGTTAACTTGATGCCTTATTCCTTACTTGAGCAGATTGGTGATCTTGATGTGAAGCCTATAAAGATGAATTTATTAATGGCAGACGGATCCTCAAAGAATCCCTATGGTATAGCAGAGGATGTTATAGTTTGTGTAGGCAAACTACAGTTCTTGGTGGACTTTGTGGTGATGGAGATGGAGAATGAAAGGATACCCATTATTCTCGGAAGACCGTTTATGAAAACGGCCAAAGCCATCATTGATGTGGATGAAGGCATAGTGGTATTCCAAGACCGACAAGAAAGAGTTGTTGTAGATGTTTTCAAAGAAGAGAGGCTGATGCAGGAGGAAGAAGCTAGTCATAAAGCTACATATCAAGATGTACTCATGACTAGCCTTGTAGATGAAAAGCCAAAGGTCAAAGGTAAACATTGTTTTTTGTTTCAGGTACAGGAAGAAGAAAAGATTGGGAAAGGAAGAAAGGTCCATAATGACTGGATGCAAGAACGACTCCAACTTGGTAAACCTATGAAATTCAAAAACAAGTTGTGGGTTGTGAACGATTACAAAGAAAATGAGGTGATAGAGATAGAGTCTCCACATTCTAGAAGAGTCAAAAAGTGGACCGGAAGCAGTTGATGAGTTGGTGTGATATGAACATCAACCATGAAGATGGAACATGAGCTTTATTGGGTCAAGCTAGTGACGCTAAAAGAGCGCTTGCTAGAAGGCATTCCAGTGATTTGAGGACAATTTTTCTTTTGTTTTTATTTTGGTTTTGTAAACTTTTATAAATTTGGACATTACTTCTGTAAATTTTTGGGTATAGCATCTACTAAAGGATGCTAGGTGGAAGTATCTACTAAAAGATACTAGGTTTGACACCTACTAATGGGTGTTGGTGGATGTTTGGGTCAGGTTCGTGACGTTAAACAAGCGCTACATTGGAGGCAACCCAGTTGATTGATTATATTTTTGTTTGTTCTGCTTTAGTTGAATGATAGGGCTTTGGATGCATGAGTGATCTGAGAATTTAATTGCAGGGAGCAAGTGAGGGGCATGAGTAGGAGGCACCTAGGTTAAGCTAGGAAGAAGAAGAGCACTTCACGAAAGCGCCGCTGAGCAGAAAACTGCCGCTGAGCGGTAGTGTCGCAGATGGGCTTAGGTTGCCCCTTAGCGGAACCCGAGCCCATTAGGGTATTTGTATACCCTAAGTCACGCCTTGGCCTCTATTTTTAGATTCTTCTCTGTGCACACACTCCTACATACTTTTCCACTCACTTTCTAACTAACTTTCCATCTATGTTTGGGGTTGGGAGAGAGCATCATTGTTCTTCATAGTTTGAAAGCATTCTCCACTCATCTAGCATCTCCACCCAGGTAAGTCAAGCATTTTTCATTCTAGGGTTCTTGAGCATGAATTTAATTATTGAAGCATGAATTTTTAGGGGTTTTGATTCCTATGCATGATTTGATGAATTAATTAATGTTTGAATCGATTGAACTGATTGATTTTGATCTGGAAGCATGAGAATTGTATCTGGGTGGAGTTAGGAAAGGTCAAAAGTTTTTTTAAAAAATCTGTAGAATCACCGCTTAGGGGTAAAGCGACACTCTGACAGACTTTGAGTTTTGGCTGAATTCTGTATTGGATTGATGCTGAGGATGACGCATTTGAGGATGCTGAAGATGAGAAAGAGGAGGAGGATACAGATGACAACACAGACTGATGAGGAGCTAAGATAGCATTTACTGATGGATGCTATCAGCACTAGAGCAGGATTGGTTTTATCTTCTGTTTTGCTCTGAACTTATTTGCTTCTGTTTCTAGAATAGGGGTTCGATGTACTCAATTGGAAACTTTGTCTGTCATGATGGTTTGCTTATGATTGTTGTGTGATAAGTAATGCTTGATGATGCTTTGATATTGAGTGATGTTGAGATTGTGCACATTATATGCTTATACAGGTGGTTCACCGGCTTTGTGAACAAATGCATGATGTTGTGATTTTGATTATGATACTAAGCAGGATGTCTATATGTGGAATTTGAATGCGCTTATATGTGAGGTTTTAAGCTCCAGAGTTTTTGTGATTGAATGCTATTACTTTGGAAGCATGAATAATTTTGCCCAAGTTTTCTATGATTGAATCAATTGCCTGTTTTGCATCATATGATCAAGGCCATTTGTTAGTAACCCTTTTATTAGCCAAATGCATGATTTTAGCCCACAAAAGAGAGCACTATGTGTTCTATCCTTTGAACCCTTAGCCTTGAACATAATTTGAAAACTCTTTGTGAAAAGCTTTACCTTGAGTTAAGTAGAAAATATTTTGTGGTATTGATAAATGTTCAAGTTTGGGGTTATTGGGAAGTTATGAAAGGGAAATTGAAAGCATTGAGCTAAGAGCTAAGATCTAAGAATGTGAAAAGAAAAAGAAAAGAAAAAGAACACTACAAAAAAGTAGGGCATTACCGAAGGCCAGAAGCCCTCGGAAAATGCCAAAAGCCGTCGATAATGGACGTTTACCGAAGGCCTATCGATGGCCAAAAATCCTTCGGTAAATCCCTTGTCGCTAACCATTACCGAGGGCTTTCGCCCTTCGGTAATTACCGAGGGCCAGAAGCCTTCGGTAATTACCGAAGGCCGAAAGCCTTCGGTAATTACCGAAGGCCGAAAGCCCTCGGTAATGAGCATTCGAGGGTATTTACCGAAGGGCGGAAGCCTTCGGTAATGGCCAGGCGAGGGCATTTACCGAAGGGCAAAAGCCTTCGGTAAAATGCAGAGCAAGTTTCACAGAAATGGTTTTCCCTCTGCAACCCAAACCTGTATAACGAATTTCATTTACAAACAGACCTGCATAACAGTTTTCAAACACATACAAACATGCATAATGTGCATCTCAAAGATCCAATCAATGATCAATATCCAAGGCACATCAAATAATCCACAGGACATTCATTAATGTATAAATAATGTATTTATAGTTCAAACATAAAACAATGTAACACAAGGATGTTGTAACTTATTGCTGAACTCTACTGTATTCCAATGGGCCAGTAAAGAGTTCCAAATGTGCTCACCCAGCCAGTTAGGGCGCTGTCCTGCATTCCGGGCATCCCTAAACATCTCTGACAGCCGATGAGATGCTTTCATGTGGAAATTTCTGTGTATCTGAGTTTCATGTTCAGGTTTCCACTGCACCTTCATCTGTAACATTAAAGAGAACAAACATTGATTACAGAACATACTAAAATAAGACGGACATTAGTGTAATAGATTGCTCACCTGAAAGCGCTGCCAGAATGACTTTCTGTCGTCATGAGGTATTGCTCCCCAAGTAGGCCATGGAGTTAAAAACTGTTGCTTTATTGAACGTGTGATGGCCTGGGAAGCAACCCTAGATGGAATAAACTTGCATAACAAAACTCATTTCAATTACAATATGGTTTAAACATCAAATGATATCAACAGATTATAAACTTACCCTTTACCATAGGGCTCAATCCATGGTCGATCATGGAGGGGCGGGTCAAGATCTTCAGCAACACTCCATGTCACATAAGTAATAAACCTATTGCTACTCAAGTCGAACATGGAAGGCAATTTCAACACTATGGTCATAGGCATTCAATAAGGGCATGCAAAGAGAAGTCCTCGGTATTGAAATGCCTTAGACATACTAAGGGGGGCTCTGTATTAAAGTTGGAGGAGACAACTTATTACAACAAAAGTTCTCTTCTCTAGAGTACTTCCTAATAATTTCTAGTTTCTAAGTGTTTAGTGTATTTTTACCCTTCTCATTGATTTGAGAATGTGTGTAGTACCATAGGTACTTAAATGACTACTCCACTTAAATGACTACTCCACTTCATATCTTTCAAAGAGTGCTCAACACTCTTCAGATGAATTACTATTACTGTGTGAGGTTGCATTTTTCCATTATCTGATAAACTTTTTGTACCTTTCATGAATAGTTCTGATCGTATCTGGTATGCATTTAATTGTAAAGAACCTAATCTTAGATCCTTTATGTATCTTTATTTTATTCTACTAACAGTAATTTAAGAATTCATATTTCGATTCTGAAAGCATACCATTTATCTAACAGCTATCTTCTTCTCGATGTTTGAGATTTGGATGCACTTTACTTATTTCTTCAAATCAAGTACTTCTTTTAGTTCTAACAATATACACTATTTTCAAGTTATTCTGTGCTCTTTTCATCTGACTTTATAATTCATGCTTGAAGGTATTCCAAGAATTGCTAGAGTTGAAAGATCTGCTGATCAGGTTTTTACACATTCTTAATACACACAAATAAAATCTTTCTATCTTTAGGATTACAGAAAAATGCAATTGCTACTAGTAAAAAAAAGTAATTCCCTCTATATTGTCTCTGGGAAATCCACAGGTCCAAACAACAAGGTTTCAAGATTGTTTTCTGGAACTCAGGAAAAGTGTGTTGTTTGCAAGAAAACGGTGTACCCAATTGAAAAGGTATATATAATGTTGTTAGTGATCTTGAGATCTTCCCATTGATAAATATTTCTCTAAAACAAACAATTGTAAGTAGTAGAAATGAACAGTTAAGAATCTATGCACTTAAATTTTATAAGATTAATATCATAACAGGCTTTAAATTAAATTAGCAGTAGATACGTTCTCAGTGCTTATTTTAAAACCAAATTCACTTTGCAAAAATCATTAGCTTAATCTTATAAAACGTGGAAGTACCACTAGAAACATAAATTAATTTTCCAATATTTAATATCATAGCAGTATTTGTTTAAAAAGGGGAAAAGAAATGAATTGAAAGAGCCAGAAATAACAGCGAATAACGCATCTCACACTCTGGCATATAAAAATAATCGACCATCATCATCATATAAAAACATAAATGCTATAATTTTAAAACATCTAAATAATAAAATGGAAATTTTGCAATTGAAATACTAAAAATAGGAGACACTAGATTCAAATAAAACATATAATACTAGAGAAGATAAAATAAAAAAAATTGAAGATATTTGTTTATAATTGGATGAAAGTCAAATGCACACATTCATAGGTCTGGACACTTGGTATCCCAAGATATACCCCAGAAAAAGAGTGACCATAAAAGCATAATGAAAAACTTAACTACCTTAAACCAAATCAGATGATGTCTATTTTTACTTATAGCAGAGTTGTTTCTTCAGGTGGCTGTTGATGGGAAATTGTATCACGAATCAATATATTACCATAAACCCAGTAGAGAGATAAGGCCAGAAGCATCACAAAATGGACAAAAAGTAGTATATGTAGTGAGAAAAATAATTGAACACCCCTAGCATAGCTACCAATATGTCTGTACATACACTACATCTACATCGATCCCTGTTTGATTTTAGATCAATAATTGGTGAAGTAAGACATTATAAAAGCAACTGTCTAGAAATTTTGGTAGTAAGACCAATAAATAAGGTCTCTGGTTGATTCTGGGCCATAATTTTTTACTGCCTTTACATGTTATTTATATAGAGGTGCTAGGTTAGATAATTAGGTCGTAGAATCACATGCAGAATGGCGATAAAGTAGGAAAGGAGGTTTGGCGTCCGGGATATATAGAAAAGGTGTTTGATTTTACATATTGATAACAGAAACCGATGTTCAATATTTGGTAAAGGAAAGGGAAGAAAAGGTTTGGGAGAAATGCATTAGAGATTTGGATGTTCAGCATTATATACGAAGTGTCTGCTTTGTTTAAGTTGGTATTTGAGGTGGTACCACATATAATAATGAGAGATGAGTAAAGGTAATATAAAAAACTAGCAACGAGAAATCATGTGAAATGAGCTGAGATATTATAGACATTGATAAAGGTTATGCTTGCCTGTGTTCTTGAAACAAGAAACAGAGAGAAAAGGTAATCCATAATGTAATGATGGAGATGGGAAGGGAAGGTTATGGCCTAGGGCCCATGAAGGAGCAAACAATCAACAGAGTTGGAATTAAAATTGGGAGCCACCAGCTTTGTTTTCTTTTGCTGAAGTAAGGCAAAACCGTGGAAATGCATGGCAGCAGAGCACACAGCAGCCACGTCCAAGGAGGTTCTGGACGTTACACAGATGCTGGATGCTGCTCTTGGATGGAGTTCTCTGCAGAAAAACAATTTGGTTGGAGGGCAATGAGCAGGGGGATGTGATCCAAACAAAGCCTCTAATAAGTAATGAATCAGAAGGGAAGATGCCTAGCAGAATCAAAGGTGACATTGACTTTCAAGATGTTCACTTTTCCTACCCATCACGCCCAGACAAATCAATCCTTCAAGGACTGTCCTTGTCCATTCCAGCTGGAAAAACAGTAGCATTGGTTGGTAGCAGTGGCTGTGGAAAGAGCACTGTTATTTCCCTGGTTAATAGATTTTATGATCCCTCAAAGTTTAAATAATCTTCCACTATCTCTTTTACTCTAACTATCTCAATAATTTCTGTTATTTTATTTTCTTAGTTCTACGTTTATATAAGGGATAATCTAATATAGTGTCATAACCTTCTGCCACACTGGAGTCTAATATTAATTTTACTATCTACAGAAAGCTTCATAAGAGAATCGCAATAAAACATGAGATGATCTTCTAACCTAACCCACCATAAAATAAGTGGCATGGTCTCTCCAAGCCACAAAACAAACGGGAGTCAATCCAACCTGCCCGGTTTTAAGCTGCCCTATTGTAGATGGGGATAAGTTGATGCACTCATGATATCTTGTGCATAAGTCCATGCACAAAAGGAAGTCATATAAAACAACCACAAAATCCAATACTTAGTTTTGACATACTGATGTACAGTTTCATATCAAATCAAGAAGTAGAACCTAACTATATTTAATGGTGTTCGACAAAAACAAACAAACAACTTTATGCATAAATCTTCTGTTACATTTTGATATGATGTTTAAATTCTTCCAAGAACATAAATAACGAAAAATCATGCTATTATCCAACACTAAAAGAGGAACTTCTAAATGCAGTTAACTACAGCGGTGGAAGATAGCAAACCTGATAAAAAGCTCCACAGCACCCTCTGCAATGGCAGACCCAGCCCAACTACACCACCAGTTAAAGCAACGTCCACAACACGACACCACTGCAATGCCCTCCTCACGCTATCCACGAAGCACCACCCCTGTTGCCACAACCACAATCCAATATAGAATGACTTGCAAGGAATTGCAAGAATTTGGAAGCACGAAAACAAATAGAAATCAATTAAGGAGGAAGCCCCAAACCTAAAATTCAAATGAACAGAACACTAACCTTGCAGCAATCCTAGCGGGAACACCCTCCCTACTCCACGGCAGCCGCAATAAATGCCCCAATCACCGGCCACCAACACCCTTCCCGGAGAATCCCTCAAAAACACCTCCAAGCCTACCGAATGAAGGATGACACCTCAGTCACCAACCCTCCTACTCCACGGCAGTCGCCTCAGTCAACGACAACCACTGTCACGCCGCCTCACTAACACGACCGAATGAAGGATGAGCTCGACGGACAACCGTGACGACAGAGACAATGCGCCTGAGGAGATGATTCGCAGGGAGAGGGAAATAGGCTTTCGTCGACGAGCTCGAAATGGGAGAGGGAAATCAGAAGTTTTGATTTTAATTCACCCTCAAACATACCGACGACCTAGGACCCTCGGTTTTTAAAATCACCAGTTCATTACCGAGGGCCTAAGGACCTTCGGTAAAAAGCCGCCTGTATTTTGCGATATTTTTGTATTCAATACCGAGGGATCATAGACCTTCGGTAATACATTAACTGACCGTCGGTAAATTACTTTTACCAAAGGCCGTGAGGCCGTCTGTAAATACCCTTCGGTAATCAAACAATTTCTTGTAGTGGAAAAAGAGAAAGAAAAAAGAAGAAAAAGCAAAGCTCAATGCAAAGGAAAGTTGGGAATAAATAAGAATGATTGTGTCTATATGATTCTCTTTTCATCAAGGGTATTGTGATCTAGAAAATCCAATTTTCTTGTTAGCCCAGCCACATTATAAGCCATTGAAAAGTCCTTCTGATGATGTATGCTTGTGAATGTATTTGATTGTGGTTAAATGACAGCCAAAGTCAATTCATGTGACATTGTGATAGGAGAGTGAATGAGTGATTACCTCTTATACACTTGTGTTTGAGTGAAACACTTTATCTAATGAGGAAAGATTCCATGAGTACATGAACATCCATACTTAGTTGATTGATCATTCATGAAAAGAAGCATTTGTTGGATACTAGGTGATTGTGTGAACATTAATTAAAGCATGTGCATGTCTTGATTGAAGTCTTTGTCATGAGCTTAAATACTTACTTACCTTGAAAAGAGGATTTTTGAATGGAGTGAACCATTGTATTGATTGGTAGAAGATTGAGTTACATCTTGTTTGCTTGAGGACAAGCAAAGTTCTAAGTTTGGGGTTGTGATAACAGTTGAAAAACTATTATTCTCATGCTTAAAATTGATACTAAAAGCAACCTTTAACACTTAGAAACTAGCTTGAAATCATGCTTTTGTTTATATTTTTGGAAATAAGAGAGTTGGACAGGTTTATGCTTGATTTTAGTGTTTTATGCAGGTTTTAAGGTGAATTTGATGAAAGAAGTGAAGAAGGATAGAGATAGAATCAGAAAAGAACTCAAAAAGTGCAAAAAAAGAGAAGCCGTAAGTACCGCTCAGCGCCAGTTTACCGCTGAGCGGAACTAAAGAACATTCGTTGGCTCCGCTGAGGGGTGAATGCCGCTGAGGGGAAGAATCAACAAATGCACTTACCGCTGAGCGGTAGTTTACCGCTAAGCGGCACTATTTTGGGCTTGGGCCTAATTTTCTGTATTTTTTAGAATAGTATATAAGCTTTAGGATGTCCTAGGGTTTGTATCTTTTGCTGGAGAAGACGCAAAACACATTTTTCATCCCTTGGGGGTAGAATTGGAGATGGTGACGACTCTCCTCTTCTCTTTCTAGGGTTTTTCTATCTTTCACTCTTTCATTGCATTTCATCTAGTTTCACCATGAATATGATGAACTAAACTCTTCTTGTTGTTGGGGAATCAATCTAATCTTTTGAAGCTCTCATATATGGAATTGTGTTTAAACATCATATTTATGATACAGGCTTTCTTTCATCATTAGTTAGGGTTTTTCCTCTTTGCTCAAAGCATGCATTGTTTAACTCATTTGATGTCATGATTATTGATTTTGTCGATATGGACACATACGGGGAAATTCTCCCAATAAAATATTTCCTAGACATAGGGATATGAGGGTTGGTTGCCTTTAAGCTTTTGTGCTTCAGAACTAATTATTAGGGATGTTAGGAATTGTATGAACTTGTAATTAAGGATAGGCTTTCTTCGCAAGGTAATTTAGAGAGTGACATTAACATTGATGAAAAGAATGATGAATTCCTAAAATATATGAGAGTGGATAAGATGAAATTGATTACCCCAACAACATACTCATCCATCTAATTCATTCAGTGCTTGTGTTCTTCTTTCCCATTGATCATCACATGCATACATGTTTACTTATGTCGTCTGCATTTGAAACTTATACCAATTTGTTCACAAGTCTTAAATAATCAAGAAATCATATAACTAACTAGGCCGTGAGTCCTTTGGAAGAACGATACTTGGTCTTATCGAGTTTATTACTTGATACGATTCGGTCACACTTGCCGAGGGTTAAACAAGTTTTTGGCGCCGTTTTTCGGTGTTCATAAATTTTTCATCAAGTGACAAGACATTGTAAACTAGTGATTATGATTAGGCTTTCTTGGCCGAGACATCGAGTTTAAAGTAATTTAGAAAGTAGCATTAACATTAGTGAAAAGAATGATGAATTCCTGAATACAAGAGACTGGATAGGATGAAATTGATAAACCCCAACAACATATTAATCCATATACTTCAATTCACGTGTTTTGTTTCTTCTTGCCCATTGATCATCACATGCGTACATATTTACTTTTCAGTCTTTTGCATTTGAAACTTACAACAATTTGTTCACAAGTCTTAATTAATCAATAAATCACATAACTGTCTAGGCCGTGAGTCCTTTGGGAGAACGATACTTGGTCTTACGAAGTTTATTACTTGATATGATTTAGTTACACTTGCCGAGGCTTATCAAGTTTTTGACTCCGTTTTCGGGGATTAAAAATTTGTTCATCAAGTTTTTGGCGCCGACGTCGGGGACTCGTGGTTTAACTAGTCTATTTGTGTGATTTTTGATTACTTTTGACTTGATTTTTGAATTTTATATTTTCTGTAACACTCATCAAAACACAAAATCAAAAGAACTAAACCACTGTAATAAGATAGAGCAAAGTACATTAGTCTAGAAAAAAACAATAAAAACAAAAATATTAAAGGAGTTCAGCAATAACCAAAAAAAAGAAAATAAAATAAAATAAAAGCAAGGAAAAGTTAAGAGAAATCTTGTCTAAACAAAGAAGTGTCCATCAGTAGAAGCCAAATACAATTAATCTCTAATCATCAGAGTTCTCCTCCTCATCAGCTGCATCTCCACCTGCTGCTCCAACATCTGCATGTGCCGGATCCTCTAGTATGCTACCCTGGCAGCAAACTCCTCCTGTGAAATAAACTCTCTCTTAGGAAAGGCAGACGTGAACGTCCTCAGCAGCTCCTGCTCTCCTCTGTAGAGAGCCATCATCTGGACCTACATCAGGGACATATACATGTCCTGCATTTGAAACGGGGCGGCTTCATGGGCAGGCTCCTGTGCTGTTGGTGGTGCTCTCCTATGCCCCCTGAGAGCCTGCTGTGGTGACCTATTTGGGGCTTGCTCCTCTATAGAGCAGTAATAAGTGAAATAGGCCTCATCCAGCTCCTTCCTTGGCTGCTCTAATGGTTGTACTGACACATCAACACCCATAATCTCACACAGATGCGTGATCAGAGAGGGGTGTTCTAGAGGGGTCCTGTTGCTCAGAACACATGCACAACTCTTGATTTCCTCAGCAATAACTACCCCTAAATTGACCTCCCTTCCACTCAAAATATAGTATAAAAGGTAGCCCTCTGAGTGGTGATATCAGACATATGGGAGCAGGGGTGGATGTTAGCATGGGAGAAGGTCATCCAATATTTAGCTAGTGGTATCAAAGATGCCCTCTTGATGTGGATAGGTGCATCAGATCTGCTCCTCTCAAAGTGCCCTCGAGGCCCACATAGAGTCCTCTCCACATCCTCATAATCAACCCCTTCAGCCATAGCTCGCTCATACTGACACCTTTCTTCTTCCCAGTTAGTGCCCAAAAAAGTGTTGATGGTGTCAGCATCAAAGGAAATTTTCTCGCCCCTCACATAACTGGTATAAGTCTTCTACTCTCCTTCCAATGCCTTAACATTAGTGTAGAACTCTTTCACAATAGGGATGGTAGTAGGAGCAGGATAAGTGGCCAGGTTCCCCCAGCCTCTGGCGTTGACCTCCCTTCTAAACTGGGGGGCAAAGTAGGGATCATTCCCACCCTACGTTCCATTAGCACCTTCTTGGAGTTCACTGCGGGGAAATACCTCCCGTGGGCAACCGTTTTGAACTACTGAGAGTAATATTGCTCTTTTTCTATTCTCTTGTTTCGTGCAGTCTTTACTCTCCTTCCTGATGAGGATGTCATTCCTGCACACAGAGATTCACAAACAAAGCCAGAAAACATCAAACATTAGTTCCAAAAATATAACAGCCCAGTACCAATGTTCCCAAGATAATTAGGGAACCATCAGTGCCATCTGCATAGGACCACAGAGCCAAAAAACAAGAAAAACCTATGTGTTGTTATAGACGTAGGTTGCTTCAATTTTTCACTTCCCAAATCAGTTTCTAATCAATCCCAGCCTAAATTAACACACTTTAATCGGTCTAAATAGAGGCAAAACAATTTTACACAGCTCTAATCAACAAAATTGATCAATTTCATCCCTAATCATGAAATCTTTTTTTCAAGAACATGCATCTTTATCAAAATTACATAAATTGAAAGCTTTAAGGCTTATGAGTTACTTGATTGGAAGCAAAAATCAGAGAAAATGCTCAAACAATGGAAGGAAAAGTGTGATCCTAGCTGCCACCACTTCAAAACCCCAAACTTGGATCCTTGGATGGTGCACAAATGGTGAAATCTTAGGGTTTTGATGAAATGGAAAGGTAGAAAGTGGAGAGAGCACTTGGGAGAAGAGTTTTGAGGAGCTAGTTTGAGGGAAATCAGAGAATGGGGGCTTGGGCGAGACCCTTGGAGTTAAAAAGAGTGAAAATGGGCTGAGTTCGCCCAAGCTTCATGCTTAAAGAGCCCCACTATAGTGTCGCCGCTTGGGTGGGCTAAGTGGGCCGCCCAGGCGGCGGGCGGTACTGTTACCCCCTCTTAATTTTATTTGTTTTAGGTTTTCCCTTGCCTTGAGTTTACTGATTCAGCCTAAAAACTCTTAGTTTCTTTTCCATAGTCCTCACAATACTCTCAGATCAATCAATTAATCTCTCCTCACTCCTCAAATATTCAGCTCTTACAGAGTAGGCAAAATAGAGTCACACCTAAATAAAATAAAAAGAAATAAAAGAAACCAAATAAAAGTTTGCAGGAACACTGGGTTGCCTCCCAGTAAGCGCTTCTTTAACGTCACTAGCTTGACCCAAAGCAAACACAAAATAAACAGAAAACAATTGAAAATAAAAATTAAAAAAATAAAAATAACAAACTAAAAAAAATAAACAATTACAAGTTTGTAAAACACTGGGTTGCCTCCCAACAAGCGCTTCTTTAACGTCACTAGCTTGACCCAATAAGCTCATGTCACATCTTTGATTTTGGTGTTATCTTTTCCTTTTTCACACCAATTGATTTTCAACAACTTCCTGTTCACCTTTTTTGTTCTTCTTGAAATTGATGATTCAATCTCTATTAGTCCATCAGCTTTGAGTTCTTTAACAACCCAAAACTTTTTGTTAAACCTCACTAGTAGTCCTGGTTTCAGTTCTTCATGTTTTTTTAGAGAATCTTGATGAACACATGCTCCTTTGCTGTCTTTTTCTTCTTGTTGTACCTGTGACAAAAAAATTTTTTTACCTGGCTTGGTAGCTTTAGTACTGGTTTCTGGTGTACCTCCCCTTGAAGTTCTGAGACTAGTTTTTTTCACTTGGATTGGCTGCTCAGCATTGAAGACATTGAAAATCACCTCCTCTTCTTGGTCTTTAAGTGCTATAGTTCCATCATCCACATTAATGATTACCTTGGCCGTTTTCATGAACGACCTCCCAAGAATAATAGGGATCTCCAAATCTTCCCCCATCTCCACTGCACCATAGGGCTTTTTGGTGGATCCATCAGCCATAAACAGAGTAATCTTTGCAGAGTTGACTTCAAAACCACCAATCCTTTCAAGAACAGATAAAGACATCAAATTAATACTAGACCCTAAATCAATTAGAGCTTTCCCTATTTTATGATTCCCAATAGTACAAGGAATGGTAAAATATCCTGGATCTTCAACCTTAGGAGGGAGTGTCTTTTGTAAAATCACACTACATTTTTCCTGTACTTTTGTTGTTTCCTCATTTAAATATTTCTTTCCTGTGAGGAGCTCCTTCAAAAATTTAGCATATTCAAGAATCTGCAGTAGTGCTTTAGTCATAGGAATTTGTGTTCCTAATTTTCTGGAAATTTCTTCAATTCACGCTAATTGTTTTTCTTTTTCTTTTCTGGACCACTCTTCAGGATGATTGAGATTTTTCTCTCCTTTTTCTTTTTTGCTCTCAACCCCTTCTGTTCTCTCTCTCTCACTCTCCTCTCTTTCTTTTTCTTTTCTCTCAAATTTTTTCTCATCTTTTTCTTTTTTTTTTTCACTCTCTTCTTTTTCTTCTTCACTCAAACTTTATTTTTCTTTCTCTCTCTCATCTTTCATACTCACAATGGCCTTACATTCTTCTTTGGGGTTAACTTTAGTATTAGCCCCAAAACTTTTGATAGGCATTTCTTCCAACTTCTTGGCCATTTGACCAACCTGCATCTCCAAGTTTCTTATAGCAGCTGTAGTGCTTTTCTGAGTGGAAAGAGATGCCTGAATGAATTGTTGGAGGGTCTCCTCAAGCTTTGTAGTTTTGTCAGATAGAGAGGGTTGTTGTTGCCACTGTTGTTGTTGTTGTTGTTGTGGTGGTCTATTGAATTGTCCACCAGTTTGCCCAAATTGGCTTTCACTAGTGCAGAAAGGGCTATAGACGTCCGTTCTTTAGGCTTTTTGACGTCCGACGTTCGACCGACGTCTTTGCGGGTGACGTCTATGTAGACGTCCGTTGTGTCAGGCCGGACGTCTATATAGACGTCCGCTGTGTCAGGCCGGACGTCTATTATAGACGTCCGCTGTGAACCTCTCGGACGTCTATACAGTACTGCAGAAAGGGCTTTATTAGACGGGTTATTTAGGGTTATTTAGCATTACAGGGTTTGGATGTTTGTTTGTGCACTACAACACGTCTGAAGAGCAGATTCGAAATGAAAATGGAGGGAGATGGAGGAGTAAACGACCTAAAACGTAGGCCAAAAACGCCGCCCAAGAACACGCTACAAACTGCACCAAAATGCACAGAAAACGATTTTTAATCGGTCCAAATGAAAGATATTTCATCACTGAACAATTTAATCAGAATAAAAGTAAGATTAAACGGTCCAAAACAGATAAAAACCAACCTGGAAATGCAAGGCGCAGAGGGAAATCTCACGGGTTTGCATAACTCCTCGCGGGTTCGCGTTTTGGTTAGTAAGTCCTCATTTTAAACGTCTTTTGAACGTCCGTTGTGGCGGGGGCCGGACGTCTATAATATAGTAGACGTCCGTCCCCCTCCAGGATGGACGTTCAAGAGACTGACAGTAGTTCAATCCATCAGTCTCTTGAACGTCCGTCCTGGAGGGGGACGGACGTTTATTATATATAGACGTCTGTCCCCCTCCAGGACGGACGTTCAAGAGACTGATAGTAGTTCAACCCATCAGTCTCTTGAACGTCCGTCCTGGAGGGGGACGGACGTCTATATATAGTAAACGTCCGTCCCCCTCCAGGACGGACGTTCAAGGGGCTGACGGGTTCAACTACTCTGTCAGCCTCTTAAACGTTCGTCCTGGAGGGGGAGGACGTCTATATATAGTAAACGTCCGTCCCCCTCCAGGACAGACATTCAAGAGACTGAGAGAGTAGTTGAACCCGTCAGCCACTTGAACGTCCGTCCTAGAGGGGGACGAACGTTTACTACATATAGACGTCCGTCCCCCTCCAGGACGGACGTTCAAGAGGCTGACAGAGTAGTTGAACCCGTCAGCCCCTTGAACGTCCGTCCTGGAGGGGGACGGACGTTTATTATATATAGACGTCCGTCCCCCTCCAGGACGGACGTTCAAGAGACTGAGAGAGTAGTTGAACCTGTCAGCCCCTTGAACGTCCGTCCTAGAGGGGGACGGACGTTTATTATATATAGACGTCCATCCCCCTCCAAGACGGACGTTCAAGAGACTGATGGGTTGAACTACTGTTAGTCACCTGAACGTCCATCCTGGAGGGGGACGGATGTTTACTGTATATAGACGTCCGTCCCCCTCCAGGACAGACGTTCAAGAGACTGATGGTTTCAACTACCCTGTCAGCCTCTTGAACGTCCGTCGTGGAAGGGGACGGACGTTTACATATAGTAGACGTCCGTCCCCCTCTAGGACGGACGTTCAAGAGGCTGACAGGGTAGTTTAACCCGTCAGTCTTTTGAACGTCCGTCCTTGAGGGGACCGGACGTTTACTATATCTAGACGTCCGGCCCCCTCTAGGACGGACGTTCAAAAGGCTGAATCTTCAACTCTCCCGTTAGGCTTTTGAACGTCCGTTAGAGGGGTCAGACGTCTACTATATTATAGACGTCCGGCCCCTTCTAGGACGGACGTCTCCACACTCAATTATTTACATTTATGCCACCGGTCAATTATTTACGTTGGGGTTTTGGTGGACGGACGTCTATGGGGTGACGTTAAAGATCAATTTTGCACTAGTGTTTGTGTTGTGCTTGGATGGGATTTCCACCCTTGATTGTAGTTGTTGGGACGGAACTAGTTGCCTATGTAGTTCACATTCGTGTTGAGATTCTCGAGCACTACATGTTGACCATTAATATGATCACCACCACATAGCTCACAGAGTTGTTGTTGAACCTGTGAAATATTCTGGCACTCCTTTGATGGTTGAGAAAGTTTTTTTGTCAAAATCTCCAATTGTTGAGTGATAATTTTATTTTGAGCAAACAAGACATCATAAGACTGCAGCTGTAAAAATCCCTTACGTTGTGAGGAAGTTTTTTCTTTCATTGCGCATCTCATTATCATTGGTAGCCATGTTGTCAATTAACTCATAGGCTTCCCCTAGAGTCTTACATTTGATATCGCCTCCAGTTGAGGCATCCAACATCAATTTGGTTTGTGAACACAGACCTCCAAGGAAAAGAATGACTATTGTTGCTTCATCAAAACCATGAGTAGGTGTCTTTCTCATCAAGCTTTTGTATCTATCCCATGCTTGCCCTAATGATTCATCCATGCCTTGGTTGAAAGAAGAGATTTCCTACTTTCCTTTGTTGATCTTTGACTGTGTGCAGTATTTATTCAAGAATTTGGCAACCACACCTTGCCACCTAGTAAAGTTGTTTTCAGGAAAAGAGTTTAGCCACAATTTAGCGTTTCCTGCTAGTGAAAAAGGAAAAAAAACTCAGTCTTATAGCATCATCTAGCACTCCATTCAGCTTCACAGTGTTGCAAATCTCATTAAAAGTGGTCAGATGCTCATATGGACTTTCATTGGATAGTCCATTGAACTGGTTGCTTTTTACTAGATGGATCAACGCAAACTTCATCTCCATGCTTCAGGCGTTGACCATTGGCTCTACAATGTTGTTAAAATGGTACGGACCAACAATAGTTGCATAATCTGCCAAAGTACGTCTGCCCTAATTGTTGTCCATGCTTTCCTGATCAGATTGTAGGACTTGTGAAATTCTTTCTAGAGAAGGTACTCTAACAAGTCTCTTTCTCCGTGGCCTCCTACTAGTCTCAAGTCCTTCAAGAAGAGGTTCAAAGCTTTTGTTACTCCTTGTTGTTATTGTATCCTGCATAAACCAAACAAAACCCTAGAAAATATTGTTAACACAAAAACAAAAGAAAAGATAACAAACTAAAACAAAACAAAATAAAACAAAATAAAATAAAATAAAGTAAAGTAAAATAGAATAAAGCCAAAATTAATTAAGAATCACACAAATAGAATAGTTTAAACCGTGAGTCCCCAGCAACGGCGCCAAAAACTTGTTGATATATTGACAAGTGTACCAAATCGCACAAGTAATATAAAATAGTAAGACCAAGTATCGTATCCCAGTGGACTCTCGACACTAAACAGTCGTGTGATTAATTAATTAAGACTTAAAATAAACGAGATCATTGGTTTGAGATGCAAAAACATAAAATAAAATATGAATGTAAATTGATCAATAGTAGAGTAACACAGAGATGAACGAATGTTGTTTAATATGAGATGAATATGTTGTTGGGGTTAGATTTCACCAAGTTCCCTCTCATATATATAAGAATTCCTCTCTTCCTCCACATCGTCCACTGCCTCCACTTCCTCCACTCCGTCCACTTCGTCCACTTCATCAACTTCGTCTACTTCCTCCACTTCCTCCACTTCCTCCACATCCTCTCCACTTCGACCACTTCCTCCACTTTGTCCTCTTCGTCTACTTCTTCATCTTCTTGTTCCACTGCGTCCACTTCGTCCAATTCGTCAACTTCGTCCCCTTCGTCCACTTCCTCCACTTCGTCAACTTCTTCCACTTCGTCCACTTTGTCCACTTCGTCTTCTTCCTCCACTTCCTCCACTTCCTCCACTTTGTCCTCTTCGTCCACTTCTTCATCATCTTCTTCCACTTCGTCCACTCTGTCCAATTCGTCAACTTCTTCAACTTCGTCAACTTCGTCCCCTTCGTCAACTTCGTCCCCTTCGTCCACTTCGCCAAGTTCGTCAACTTCGTCCGCTTCGTCCACTTCGTCCACTTCCTCAACATCGTCCACTTCCTCCACTTCATTGACTTCCTGCACTTCTTCCACTTCGTCAACTTCATCCACTTCCTCCACTTCTTCCACTTCTTCCACTTCATCCACTTCGTCCATTTCGACCACTTCGTCAAGTTCCTCCACTTCCTCCACCTCCTCAACTTCGTCCATTTCGTCAACTTCGTCCACTTCCTCCACTTCGTCCAGTTCTTCCACTTCTTGCACTTCGTCCACGTCCTCCAGTTCCTCCACTTCGTCCACTTCATCAACTTCGTCCGTTTCGTCCACCTCGTCAGGTTCGTCCACTTCCTCCACTTCGTCAGGTTCGTCCACTTCTTCCACCTCCTTCAAAGCCTCCACTTCCTCAACATCGTCCATTACCTCCACTTCCTCCACTTCATTCACTTCCTCCACATCTTCCACTTCCTCCACTTCATCCACTTTGTCCACTTCCTCCACTTCGTCAACTTCGTCCACTTCGTCAACTTCGTCCACTTCCTCCACTTCCTCCACCTCCTCCACCTCCTCCACTTCCTCCACTTCCTCCACTTCTTCCACCTCCTCCACTTCGTCCCCTTCGTCCACTTCGTCAACTTCGTCCCATTCGTCCGCTTCCTCCACTTCCTCCACTTCGTCAACTTCTTCCACTTCGTCCACTTCCTCCACTTCCCCAACATCGTCCACTTCCTCCACTTCCTCCACTTCATTCATTTCTTGCGCTTCTTCCACCTCTTCCACTTCGTCCACTACCTCCACTTTGTCCACTTCGTCCACTTCGTCAACTGCTAACACTTCATCGACTTCGTCCACTTCGTGGACTTCGTCAACTTCCTCCACTTCCTCCACTTCGTCAACTTCTTCAACTTCGTCCACTTCCTCCACTTCCCTAACATCGTCCACTTCCTCCACTTCATTCATTTCTTGCGCTTCTTCCACTTCTTCCACTTCGTCCACTACCTCCACTTTGTCCACTTCGTCCACTTCGTCAACTGCTAACACTTCATCGACTTCGTCCACTTCGTGGACTTCGTCAACTTCGTCCGCTTCGTGCACTTCCTCAACATCGTCCACTTCCTCCACTTCATTGACTTCCTGCACTTCTTCCACTTCGTCAACTTCGTCCACTTCTATCAATTCGTCCACTTCATCCTCTTCGTCCACTTCTTCGACTTCGTCCTCTTCGTCCACTTCGTCTACTTCCTCCACTTCATCGACTTCGTCCACTTCGTCCACTTCCTCCACTTCCTCCACCTCCTCCACTTCCTCCACCTCCTCCACTTCGTCCCCATCGTCCACTTCGTCAACTTCGTCCCCTTCGTCCGCTTCCTCCACATCCTCCTCCACTTCGTCCACTGCCTCCATTTCCCCAACATCGTCCACTTCCTCCACTTCATTCATTTCTTGCACTTCTTCCACTTCTTCCACTTCCTCCACTTCCTCCACTTTGTCCACTTCGTCAACTGCTAACACTTCGTCGACTTCGTCAACTTCGTCCACTTCGTCAACATCTTCCACTTCAACCACTTCGTCCACTTCCTCGACTTCGTCCACGTCGTCAGCTTCGTCAACTTCGTCCACTTAATCCACTTCATCCACTTCGTCCACTTCGTCCACTTCCTCTACTTCCTCCACTTTCTCCACTTCGTCCACTTACTCCACCTCGTCCACTTCCTCAATTTCGTCCACTTCCTCCACTTCGTCCATTTCGTCACTTCTTCCACTTCCTCCACGTCGTCAACTTAGTCCACTTCGTCCTCTTCGTCCACCTCCTCCACTTCCTCCACTTCCTCCATTCCTCAACTTCCTCTATATCGTCCACTTCCTTCACTTCCTCCACTTCACTTCGTCAACTTCGTCAACTTCGTCCACTTCGTCAACTTCGTTTACCTCGTCCACTTCCTTCACTTCCTCCTCTTCGTCCACTTCCTCCACTTCCTCCACTTCATCAACTTCTTCATCTTCTTCTTCCACTTCGTCCAATTTGTAAACTTCCTAAAGTTCGTCCCCTTCGTCCACTTCGTCAACTTCGTCCGCTTCCTTCACTTCCTCCACTTCGTCAACTTCTTCTACTTCATCAACTTCGTCCACTTCCTCCACTTTCCCAACATTGTCCACCTCCTCCACTTCCTCCACTTCATTCACTTCTTGCACTTCTTCCACTTCGTCCACTTCCTCCACTTCCTCCACTTTCTCCACTTCGTCCACTTCGTCAAATTTTTCCACTTCGTCGACTTCGTCCACTTCCTCCACTTTGTCCACTTCGTGCACTTTGTCAACTTCTTCCACTTCAACCACTTCGTCCACTTCCTCCACTTCCTCAATTTCGTCCACTTCCTCCACTTCCTCCACTTCGTCAACTTCGTCCACATCGTCAACTTCGTCAACTTTGTCCACTTCGTCCTCTTCCTCCACTTCCTCCACTTCTTCCACTTCCTCCACTTCCTCCACTTTGTCCACTTCGTCCACTTCGTCAATTTCCTCCACTTCCTCCACTTCGTCCATGTCGTCCACTTTGTCCACTTTTTCCACTTCCTCCACTTCGTCCACTTTCTTTACTTCCCCCACTTTGTCCACTTCCCCCACTTCGTTCACTTCCACTACTTCCTCCACTTCCTCCACTTCTTGCACTTCCTCCACTTCGTCCACTTCCCACACTTCATCCTCTTCGTCCACTTCTTCATCTTCTTCTTCCATTTCATCCACTTCGTCAAGTTCGTCCCCTTCGTCCACTTCCTCCACTTCGTCAAGTTCGTCCACTTTGTCCACTTCGTCAACTTCGTCAATTTCCTCCACTTTGTCCACGTCGTCCACTTTGTCCACTTCTTCCACTTCCTCCACTTCGTCCACTTCCTTTACTTCCTCCACTTCGTCCACTTCTTCCCCTTTGCCCACTTCATCCACTTCGCGACTTCATCCACTACGTCCACTTCGTCCATTTCTTCAAGTTCGTCCACTTCCTCCATTTCGTCCACTTCCTCCACTTCCTGAACTTCGTCCACTTTGGCCACTTCGTCCATTTTGTCTACTTCCTCCGCTTCCTCTGCTTCGTTCCCTCCGTCCACTTCATCAACATCGTCAACTTCGTCCCCTTCGTCCACTTCCACCACTTCCTCCACTTCGTCAACTTCTTCCACTTCGTCCACTTCCCCCACTTCGTCCACTTCGTCCACTACTTCCACTTCCTGCACTTTGTCGACGTCCTCCACTTCCTCCACTTCGTCAACTTCGTCCATTTCGTCCACCTCCTCAGGTTCGTCCACTTCCTCCACCTCCTGCACTTCCTCCACATCCTCCACTTCTTCAACATCGTCCATTTCCTCCACTTCCTCCACTTCTTCCACTTCCTCCACTTCCTCCACTTCGTCCACTTCCTCCACTTCGTCAACTTCGTCAACTTCGTCCACTTCATCCACTTCCTCCACTTCCCTTCACTTCATCCAAGTCGTCAACTTCGTCAACTCCGTCCACTTCGTCCTCTTCGTCCTCTTCGTCCACTTCATCCACTTTCTCCACTTCCTCCACTTCCTCCACTTCATCCACTTCGTCCACTTCGCCAAGTTCGTCCACTTCCTCTACTTCCTCCACTTCGTCAAGTTCGTCCACTTCCTCCACTTCCTTCAATTCCTCCATGTCGTCCACTTCCTCCACTTCCTCCACTTCCTTCACTTCCTCTTCTTCGTCTGCTTCCTCCACTTCATCCACTTCCTCCACTTCGTCCACTACCCCCACTTCCTCCACTTCATCAAGTTCGTCCACTTCTTCATCATCTTCTTCCACTTCGTCCACTCCGTCCAATTCGTCAACTTCGTCAACTTCGTCCCCTTCGTCCACTTCGTCCACTTCATCCACTTCATCCCCTTCGTCCATTTCGTCCACTTCGTCAAGTTCGTCCACTTCCTCCACGTCCTCCACTTTGTCTACTTCTTCCACTTCGTCCACTTCGTTCACATCATCCACTTCCTTCACTTCCTCCACTTCGTCCTCTTCGTCCACTTCCTCCACTTCCTCCACCTCGTCAACTTCGTCTACTTCCTCCACTTCCTCCACTCCTTCCAATTCCTCCACTTCCTCCACTTCGTCCACGTTGTCAACATCGTCAACTTCGTCCACTTCATCCTCTTCGTCCAGTTCATCCTCTTCGTCAACTTCATCCACTTCATCCTCTTCGTTCACTTCGTCCTCTTCGCCCACTTCCTCCACTTCCTCCACTTCATCCACTTCGTCCACTTCGTCCACTTCGTCCACTTCGTCAAGTTCGTCCACCTCGTCCACTTCCTCTCCTTCCTCCATTTCCTTCACTTCGTCCACTGCCTCCACTTCCTCCATTTCCTGCACTCCGTCAACTTCATCCACCGCGTCAACTTCGTCCACTTTGTCCACTTCTTCATCTTCTTCTTCAACTTCGTCCACTTCGTCGAAGTCGTCAACTTCGTCCACTTCGTCCACTTAGTCAACTTCGTCAAGTTCGTCCCCTTCGTCCACTTCGTCCACTTCCTCCACTTGGTCAACTTCTTCCAGTTCGTCAATTTCGTCCACTTTCTCCATTTCCTCAACATCGTCCACTTCCTCCACTTCCTGCACTTCATCGCACTTCCTCCACTTCGTCCCCTTCGTCCAGTTCGTCCACTTCCTCCTCTTCCTCCACTTCGTCAACTTCGTCCACTTGCTCCACTTGCTCCACTACCTCCACTTCGTCCACTTCGTCAACTTCGTCCCGTTCATCCACTTCGTCCACCTCGTCAAGTTCGTCCACTTCCTCCACTTCATCAAGTTCGTCCACTTCCTCCACTTCCTCCACATCCTCCACATCCTTCACTTCCTCAACATCGTCCGTTTCCTCCACTTCCTCCACTTCTTCCACTTCGTCAACTTTGTCCACTTCCTCCACTTCTTCCACTTCATCCACTTCGTCAACTTCGTCAACTTCGTGAACTTTGTCCACTTCGTCCATTTCGTCCACTTCGTCAAGTTCGTCCACTTCCTCCACTTCCTTCACTTCGTCCACGTTGTCAACTTCGTCAACTTCGTTCACTTCGTCCTCTTCGTCCACTTCCTCCACTTCATCCACTTCGTCCACTTCGTCAATTTCGTCCACTTCGTTCACTTCCTCTACTTCCTCCACTTCCTCCACTTCCTCTACTTCCTCCACTTCCTTCACTTCCTTCACTTCCTCCATTTCGTCCACTTCCTCCACATCCTTCACTTCGTAAACTTCATCCACTTCGTCCACTTCGTCAACTTCGTCCACTTCCTCCACTTCCTCCACTTCATCCACTTCGTCCACTTCGTCCACTTCGTCCTCTTCGTCCACTTCTTCATCATCTTCTTCCACTTCTTCCACTCCATCCAATTCGTCAAGTTCCTCCCCTTCGTGCACTTCGCCAACTTCGTCTCCTTCGTCCACTTCGTCATCTTCGTCCACTTCCACCGCTAACTCAACATCGTCCACTTCCTCCACTTCATTGACTACTTGCACTTCTTCCACTTCGTCAACTTGGTCCACTTCCTTCACTTCCTCCACTTCGTCCACTTCATCCACTTCGTTCACTTCCTCCATTTCGTCCACTTCGTCAAGTTCGTCCACTTCCTCCACTTCCTCCACTTCTTCCACTTCGTCCACTTCGTCAACATCGTCAACGTCCTCCACTTCCCCCACTTCCTCCACTTTTTCCACTTCCTCCACTTCCTCCACTTCGTCAACTTCCTCCACTTCGTCCACTTCGTCCAGTTCTACCGCTTCGTCCACTTCCTCCACATTCTCCACTTCCTCCACTTCGTCAACTTCGTCCACTTCGTCCATTTGTCCACTTCTTCAAGTTCGTCCACTTCCTCCACTTCGTCCAGTTTGTCCACTTCCTCCATTTCGTCCACTTCCTCCACTTCCTCAACATCGTCCATTTCCTCTATTTCCTCCACTTCATCCTCTTCTTCCACTACGTCAACTTGGTCCACTTCGTCCACTTCGTCAACTTCGTCAACTTCGTCCACTTCCTCCACTTCTTCCACTTCGTCCACATCGTCCACTTCCTTCACTTCCCCACTTCCTCAACTTCCTCCACTTCGTCAACTTCGTCCACTTCGTCCACTTCATCCACTTCCTCCACTCCTTCCACTTCCTTCACTTCGTTCACTCCTTCCACTTCCTTCACTTCGTCCACTTTCTCGGCTTCGTCCACGTCGTCAACTTCGTGCACTTCGTCATATTCATCCTCTTCGTCCACTTCAACGACTTCGTCCTCTTCCTCCACTTCCTCCACTTCGTCCACTTTGTCAAGTTCGTCCACTTCCTCTACTTCCTCCCCTTCCTCCACTTCCTCCACTTCGTCCACTGCCTCCACTTCCTCCACTTCCTTCACTTCGTCAACTTCGTCTATTTCGTCCACTTCGCCACCTTCGTCTACTTCGTGCACTTCTTCCACTTCCTCCACTTCGAGCACTTCCTCCATTTCCTCCACTTCGTCCTCTTCGTCCACTTCTTCATCTTCTTCTTCCACTTTGTCCACTTCGTCCAATTCGTCAGCTCCGACCACTTCGTCAACTTCGTCAAGTTCGTCCCCTTCGTCCACTTCCTCCACTTCATCAACTTCTTCCACTTCGTCAATTTCGTCCAGTTCCTCAACATCGTCCACTTCCTAGACTTCCTCCACTTCATTCCAGTTCGTCCACTTCCTCCAATTCGTCCACTTCGCCAAGTTCGTGCACTTCCTCCACCTCTTAAGTTCGTCCACTTCCTCCACTTCCTCCATTTCGTCGAATTTCTCCACTTCCTCCACATCGTCTACTTCCTCCACTTCCTCCACTTCATTCACTTCCTCCACTTCCTCCACTTCGGCAACTTCGTCCACTTCGTCCATTTCGTCCACTTCGTCAAGTTCGTCCACTTCCTCCACTTCCTCCACTTCCTCTACTTCCTCCACTTCGTCCACTTCGACCACTTCCTCCACTTTGTCCACTTTTTCCACTTCCTCCACTTCCTCCACTTTGTCCACTTCGTCAATTTCGTCCACTTCGTCACCTTCTTCTACTTCCTCCACTTCGTCCAGTTCTTCCACTTCCTCCAGTTTGTCCACATCTCCACTTCCTCTACTTCGTCAACTTCATCCACTTCGTCCATTTCGTTTATTCAATCAAGTTCGCCCACTTCCTCCACTTCATCAAGTTCGCCCACTTCTTCCACTTCCTCCACTTCGTCCACTTCGTCTACTTCCTCCACTTCGTCCACGTCGTCAACTTCGTCCACTTCCTCCGCTTCGTCCTGTTCGTCCTCTTCGTGCACTTCGTCCACTTCGTCCACTTCTTCCGCTTCCTCCACTTCATCTACTTCGTCCACTTCGTCAAGTTCGTCCATTTCGTCCACTTCCTATACTTCGTCCACTTCATCCACTTTGTCAACTTCGTCGACTTCGTCCATTTCATCCACTTCTTCAACTTCGTCGACTTCCTCCACTTCCTCCACTTTGTCCACTTCGTCCACTTCTCCCACTTCGTCCACTTCGTCCATTTCGTCAACTTCTTCCACTTCGTCCTCTTCGTCCACTTCATCAAGTTCGTCCACTTCCTCCACTTCGTCCACGTCATCAACTTCGTCAACTTGATCCACTTCGTCCACTTCGTCCAGTTCGTCATGTTCGTCCACACCGTCCACTTCCTCTACTTGCTCCACTTTGTCCACTTCCTCCATTTCGTCCACTTCCTCCACTTCCTCAACTTCATCCACTTCGTCAAGTTCGTCTACTTCGTCCACTTCGTCAAGTTCATCCACTTCCTCTACTTCCTCCACTTCGTCCGCTTCCTCGAAGTCAACTTCGTCCATTTCAACCACTTCTTCAAGTTCGTCCACTTCCTCCACTTCGTCCACTTCTCCCACTTCGTCCACTTCGTCCATTTCGTCAACTTCTTCCACTTCGTCCACTTCATCAAGTCGTCCACTTCCTCCACTTCCTCCACGTCGTCAACTTGATCCGCTTCGTCCAGTTCGTCCACTTTGTCATGTTCGTCCACATCGTGCACTTCCTCTACTTGCTCCACTTGCTCCACTTCCTCCACTTCGTCCACATCCTTCATTTCGTCCACTTCCTCCACTTCATCCACTTCGTCCACTTCGTCAAGTTCGTCTACTTCGTCCACTTCGTCCACTTCGTCAAGTTCGTCCACTTCCTCTACTTCCTCCACTTCCTCAACTTCCTCCACTTCGTCCGCTTTCTCGACTTCCACCACTTCCTCCACTTTCTCCACTTCGTCAACTTCGTCCACTTTGTAAACTTCGTCTACTTCGTCCACTTCCTCCACATCCTCGACTTCGTCCAATTCGTCTACTTCGTCCACTTCATCCATTTCCTCCACTTTATTCACTTCCTGAACTTCTTCCATTTCGTCAACATCTTCCACTTCCTCCACATCCTCCACTTCATCCACTTCGTCAACTTTGTCCACTTCCTCCACTTCGTCCACTTCGTCAACTTTGTCTACTTCGTCCACTTCCCACACTTTGTCCACTCCTTCCACTTCCTCCACGTCGTCAACTTCGTGAACTTCGTCCACTTCATCCTCTTCGTCCACTTCGTCCTCTTCGTCCACTTCCTCCACTTCGTCAACTTCGTCCACTACCTCCACTTCCTCCACCTCGACCACTTACTCCACGTCGACCACTTCCTCCACTTCATCCACCTCCTCCACTTCCTCCACTTCATCATCTTCTTCTTCTGCTTCGTCCAATTCGTAAACTTCGTCCACTTCATCAACTTCGTCCACTTCCTCCACTTCGTCAACTTCTTCGATTTTCTCCACTTCCTCAACATCATCCACTTCCTCCACTTCATTCACTTCCTGAACTTCTTCCACATCGTCCACTTTCTCCACTTTCTCCACTTCATCCACTTCGTCAACTTCGTCCATTTCGTGCATTTCGTCTACTTCGTCAAGTTCGACCACTTTCTCCACTTTTTCCACATCCTCCACTTCGTCCACTTCGTCAACTTCGTCCACCTTGTCCACTTCGTCCACTTCTTCCACTTCTTCCACTTACTCCACTTCCTCCACTTCGTCAATTTCGCCACTTCGTCACCTTCGTCCACTTTCTCCACTTCGTCCAGTTCTTCCACTTCCTCCACTTCGTCCAAATCCTCCACTTCCTCCACTTCGTCAAATTCGTCCACTTCGTCCATTTCGTCCACCTCGTCAAGTTCGTCCACTTCCTCCACTTCCTCCACTTCCTCCATTTCGTGAAGTTCGTCCACTTCCTCCACTTCCTCAACATCGTCCATTTCTTCCACTTCCTCCACTTCGTACACGCTGTCAAATTCGTCAACTTCGTCCACTTTGTCCAGTTCGTCCACTTGATCCTCTTTGTCCACTTCGTCCTCTTCGTCCACTTCGTCAAGTTCGTCCACTTCGTCCAATTCCTCCACTTCCTCCACTTCCTCCACTTCGTCCACTTCGTCGAACTCGTCCACTTCGTCAACTTCATCTACTTCGTCCCCTTCGTCCACGTCCTCCACTTCGTCCACTTCGACCACTACCTCCACTTCGTCAACTTCGTTCTCTTCGTCCACTTCTTCGTTTTCTTCTTCCACTTCGTCCAATTCGTCAACATCGTCAACTTCCTCCACTTCGTCAACTTCGTCCCCTTCGTCCACTTCCTCCACTTCCTCCACTTCGTCAACATCTTCCACATCGTGCACTTCGTGAACTTCGTCCACTTCCTCCACATCTTCCACTTCGCCAAGTTCGTCAACTTCGTGCACTTCGTCCTCTTCGTCAACTTCGTCCACTTCCTCCACTTCCTTCACTTTGTCCACTTCCTCTACTTCCGCCACTTCCTCAACTTCCTCCACTTCGTCCGCTTCCTCGACTTCCACCACTTGCTCCACTTCCTCCACTTCGTCAAATTCGTCCACTTTGTCAACTTTGTCTACTTTGTCCACTTCCTCCACATCCTCCACTTCGTCCAATTCGTCAACTTCGTCTACTTCGTCCATTTCGTCCAGTTCGTCCACTTCGTCCACTTTTTCCACTTCCTCCACGTCGTCAAGTTTGTCCAATTCGTCCACTTTTTCCACTTCCTCCACGTCGTCAAGTTCGTCCACTTCCTCTACTTCCTGCTCTTTGTCCACATCATTCACTTCTTGCACTTCGTCCACTTCTTCCGCTTTCTCTACATTGTCTACTTCCTCCACTTCGTTCAGTTCGTTAACTTCATTCACTTCGTCAAGTTCATGCACTTCGTGAACTTCCACCACTTCCTCCACATCTTCCACTTTGCCAAGTTCGTCAACTTCGTGCACTTCGTCCTCTTCGTCAACTTCGTCCGCTTCCTCGACTTTCACCACTTCCTCCACTTCGTCAACTTCGTCCACTTTGTCAACTTCGTCTACTTCGTCCACTTCCTCCACATCCTCGACTTCATCCAATTCGTCAACTTCGTCTACTTCGTCCACTTCATCCACTTCCTCCACTTTATTCACTTCCTGAACTTCTTCCATTTCGTCAACATCTTCCACTTCAACTTCTTCTTCTTTTCTTCTTATTCTTCCACTTCGTCCACTTCCTCTACTTCGTCCACTTCCTCCACTTCGTACACTTCCTCTAATTCCTCTACTTCGTCCACTTCTTCCGCTTCGTCCAATTCATCCACTTCCTCCACTTCCTCCACTTCCTTTACTTCCTCCACTTTGTCCACTTCCTTCACTTTGTCCACTTCGTCCACTTCGTCAACTTCATCAACTTTGTCCACTTCTTTAACTTCGTCAACTTTGGCAACCTCGTCCACTTAGTCCACTTTGTCCACTTTGTTCACTTCATGCACTTCTTCCACTATGTCAACTTCGCGCACTTCGATCACCTCTTCCACTTCTTCCACTTCTTCTTCCTCTTCGTCTTCCACTTCTTCCACTTCCCCCACTTCTTCCACTTCCTCCACTTCCTCCATTTTTTCCACTTTCTGAACTTCGTCAACTTCGTCCATTTCGTCCACTTTGTCAACTTCGTACACTTCTTCTTCTTCTTCCTATTCTTCCACTTCGTCCAATTCGTCCACTTCCTCCACTTCCTCCACTTCCTCCACATCCTACACTTCCTCCACTTCCTCCACTTCCTTCACTTCCTCTACTTTGTCCACTTCTTCCTCTTCTTCAACTTCAACTTGTTCTTCTCATTCTTCCACTTCTTCTTCCACTTCGTCCTGTTCGTCAGCTTCGTCCACTTCGACCACTTCGTTCAATTCGTCCAATTCGTCCACTAATTCCACTTCGTCCACTTCGCCAACTTTGTCAACCTCGTCCACTTCCTCCACTTTGCCCACTTCTTCCACTTCTTCAACTTCAACTTCTTCTTCTTCTTCCACTTCTTCTTCCACTTCGTCCCCTTCGTCAACTTCGTCCACTTCGACCAATTCGTCCAATTCGTGCACTTCGTCTACTTATTCCACTTCCTCCACTTCCTCCACTTCCTCCACTTTCTCCACTTCCTCCACTTCCTCCACTTCCTCCACTTCTTCCACTTCTTCTTCCACTTCGTCCACTTCCACCACTTCCTCCAGTTCCTCCAGTTCCTCCACTTCTTCCACTTCTTCTTCAACTTCGTCTACTTCCTCCACTTCCTCCACTTCCTCTAATTCCTCCACTTCCTCCACTTCCTCCACTTCTTCCACTTCCTCTACTGCCTCAACTTCCTCCACTTCGTCCACTTCCTATACTTTGTCAACTTCTTCAACTTCAACTTCTTCTTCTTGTTCTTCCACTTCTTCTTCCACTTCGTCCCCTTCGTCGGCTTCGTCCACTTCGACCACTTCGTCCACTGCGTCCACTTCGTCCAATTCGTCCACTTCGTCAACTTTGTGAACCTCGTCCACTTCCTCCACTTTGCCCACTTCTTCCACTTCGTGCCCTTCGTCACATTTCTCCACTTCGACCACTTCGTCCAATACGTCCAATTCATCCACTTCGTTAACTTCGTCCAATTTGTCCACTTCGTCTACTTATTCCACTTCCTCCACTTCCTCCACTTCCTCCACTTCCTCTACTTCCTCCACTTCCTCCACTTGGTCCACTTCTTCAACTTCTTCTTCCACTTCGTCCACTTCGTCCGCTTCCCCCATTTCCTCCACTACCTCCCCATCGTCCACTTCCTCCACATCCTTAACTTCCCCCACTTCCTCCACTTCCTCCACTTCGTCCACTTCGTCCACTTCGTCCACTTCATCCACTTCCTCCAGTTCCTCCACTTCCTCCACTTCCTCCACTTCGTCAACTTCGTCCACTTCTTCCACTTCTGCCACTTCTGCCACTTCTTCGTCCACTTCGTCCACTTCTTGCACTTCGTCCACTTCCTCCACTTCCTCTACTTCGTCCCATGCCTCCACTACGTCCACTTCGTGAACTTTGTCAACTTCCTCAACTTTGTGCACCTCATCCACTTCGTACACTTCATCCACTTAATCCATTTCGTCCACATCGTCCATTTTGTCCACTTCGTCCACTTCGTCAACTTCATCCTCTTCCTCCACTTCCTCCACTATCTCCACTTCCTCCAGTTCCTCAACTTCCTCAACTTCCTCCACTGCCTCCACTTCGTCAACTTCCTCAACTTCCTTAACTTTGTCCACCTCGTCCACCTCGACCACTTCGTCCACTTCGTCAACTTCGTTCCCTTCTTCCATTTCGTCCACTTCTTCAACTTCAACTTCTTTTCCTTCTTCTTCCACTTCCTCCACTTCGTCCACATCGTCCATGTCGGCCACTTCGTCCATTTCGTCCACCTCTTCCACTTCCTCCACTTCGTCAACTTCCTCCACTTCCTCCACTTCCTCCACTTCCTCCACATCGTCCACTCCCTCCACTTCCTCCACTGCCTCCACTTCCTACACTTCCTCGTCTTCTTCTTCCACGTCGTCCACTTCTTCAACGTCAACTTCTTCTTCTTGTTCTTCCACTTCTTCTTCCACTTCGTCCCCTTCGTCAGCTTGGTCCACTTCAAGCACTTCGACAACTTCGTCCAATTCGTCCACTTTGTCAACTTCGTCAACTTCGTCAACTTTGTGAACCTCGTCCACTTCCTCCACTTTGCCCACTTCTTCCACTTCTTCAACTTCAACTTCTTCTTCTTCCACTTCTTCTTCCACTTCGTCAACTTTGTCCACTTCCCCACTTTATCCGATACGTCCAATTCGTCCACTTCGTTAACTTCGTCCACTTCGTATACTTATTCCACTTCCTCTACTTCCTCCACTTCCTCGACTTCGTCCACTTCTTCAACTTCTTCTTCCACTTACTGCACTTCGTCCGCTTCCCCCATTTCGTCCACTTCCTCCACTTCCTCCCCATCGTCCACTTCTTCCACATCCTTAACTTCCCCCACTTCCTCCACTTCCTCCACTTCGTCCACTTCATACACTTCGTTCACTTCATCCAGTTCCTCCACAACCTCCACTTCCTCCACTTCCTCCACATCCTCCACTTCCTCCACTTCCTCCACTTCGTCAACTTCGTCCACTTCTTCCACTTCTGCCACTTCTTCGTCCACTTCGTCCACTTCCTGCACTTCCTCCACTTCCTCTACTTCGTCCACTGCCTCCACTTCGTGAACTTTCTCAACTTCCTCAACTTTGTGCACCTCGTCCACTTTGTACACTTTGTCCACTTTATCCACTTCGTCCACATCGTCCATTTCGTCCACTTCGTCAACTTCATCCTCTTCCTCCACTTCCTCCACTTCCTCCACTTCCTCCACTATCTCCACTTCCTCTAGTTCCTCAAGTTCCTCAACTTCCTCCACTTCCTCCACTTCCTCAAATTCCTCAACTTCCTTAACTTTGTCCACCTCGTCCACCTCAACCACTTCGTCCACTTTGTCCACTTCGTCAACTTCGTCCCCTTCTTCCATTTCGTCCACTTCTTCAACTTCAACTTCTTTTTCTTCTTCTTCCGCTTCCTGCATTTCGTCCACATCGTCCATGTCGGCCACTTCGTCCACCTCCTCCAATTCGTCCACTTCGTCAACTTCAGCAACTTCGTCCACTTCGTCTATTTCGTCCACTACGCCCACTTCTTCCACTTGTTCCACTCCCTCAACTTCAACTTCTTGTTCTTCTTCCACTTCGTCCACTTCTTCCACTTTCTCCACTTTGTCCACTTCCTCACTTTTCTCCACTTTTTCCACTTCGTCTATTTCGTCAACTTCGTCCACTTCTTGCATTTAGTCCACTTGCTCCTCTTCGTCCACTATTTTCCACTTCGTGGACTTCATCCACGACGTCCACTTCGTCCACATCGTCCACTTTGTCCACTTTGTCAGCTTCTTCCACTTCGTCCACTTCTCCCACTTCTTTCACTTCGTCCACTTCGTCAACCTCGTCCATTTCGTCAGCTTCGTCAACTTCGGCGAGTTCATCCACATCGTCCATTTCCTCCATTTCGTCCACTTCTTCCACTTCTTCCACTTCTTCAACTTCTTCAACTTCAACATCGTCTTCTTCTTCCACTTCTTCTTCCACTTCGACCACATTGTCCAATTCGCCGAATTCGTCCACTTCATCCACTTCGCAACTTCGTCAACTTCGTCGACTTTGTCAACCTCGTCCACTTCCTCCATTTCGTCCACTTCTTCCACTTGTTCAACTTCAACATCTTCTTCGTCTTCTTCTTCTTCTTCTCCCCATTTCTTCATCCCTTCGTCCACTTACTCTACTTCATCCACTTCCTCCACTTTGTCCACTTCCTCCACTTCCTCCACTTCTTCCACTTCGTCCACTTCCACCACTTCCTCCAGTTCCGCAACTTCTTCCACTTCTTCTTCAACTTCGTCCACTTCCTCCACTTCCTCCACTTCCTCCAATTCCTCCACTTCCTCCACTTCCTCCAGTTCCTCCACTTCGACCACTTCTTCCACTTCTGCCACTTCTTCATCCACTTCCTTCACTCTGTCCAGTTCCTCCGCTTCCTCCACTTGCTCTACTTCGGCCACTGCCTTCACTTCGTCCTCTTCGTCAACTTCCTCAACTACCTCAACTTTGTGCACCTCCTCCAGTTCATCCAGTTCGTCCACTTCATCCACATCGTCCACTTCGTCCACTTCGTGCACTGCGTCCTCTTCCTCCACTTCCTCCACTATCTCCATTTCCTCCAGTTCCTCCACTTCGTCCACTTCCTCCACTTCGTCCACTTCGTCCAGTTCGTCAACTTCCTCCACTTCCTCCAAACAGTCCACTGCCTCCACTTCCTCCACTGCCTCCACTTCCTCCTCTTCTTCTTCCACTTCCTCCACTTCCTCCACTTCCTCCATTTCCTCTACTGCCTCAACTTCCTCCACTTCGTCCAGTTCCTCCACTTCGTCCACTTCTTCCAGTTCCTCGACTTCTTCCATTTCTTCTTCCACTTCCTCCACTTCCTTCACTTCCTACAATTCCTCCACTTCCTCCACTTCCTCCACTTCAACCACTTCTTCCACTTCCGCCACTTCTTCATCCACTTCCTTCACTTCGTCCAATTCCTCCACTTCCTCTACTTGGGCCACTGCCTCCACTTCGTCCACTTCGTCAACTTCCTCAACTTCCTCAACTTTGTGCACCTCGTCCAGTTCATCCACTTCGTCCACTTCGTCCACATCGTCCATTTCGTCCACTTCGCCCACTTCGTCCACTTCGTCAACTTCGTCCACTACGTCCTCTTCCTCCACTTCCTCCACTTCCTCCACTATCTCCACTTCCTCGAGTTCCTCCAGTTCCTCGAGTTCCTCCAGTTCCTCCACTTCCTCCACTTCGTCAATTTCCTCTATTTCCTCCACTTCCTCCACTTCCTCCACTGCCTCCACTTCCTCCACTTCCTCCTCTTCTTCTTCCATTTCGTCCACTTCATCCACTTCTTCAACTTCAACTTCTTCTTCTTGTTCTTCAACTTCTTCTTCCACTTCGTCCCTCTCGTCAGCTTCATCCAGTTCGACCACCTCGTCCACTTCGTCCAATTCGTCCACTTCGTCAACTTCGTCAACTTTGTGAACCTCGTCCACTTCCTCCACTTTGCCCACTTCTTCCACTTCTTCAACTTCAACTTCTTCTTCTTCTTCCACTTGTTCTTCCACTTCGTCACCTTCGTCAACTTTGTCCACTTCGACCACTTTATCCAATTCGTCCACTTCGTTAACTTCGCCCAATTCGTCCACTTCGTCTACTTATTCCACTTCCTCCACATTCTCCACTTCCTCTACTTCCTCCACTTCGTCCACTTCGTCCACTTCTTCTTCCACTTCGCCCACTTCCTGCACTTCGTCCGCATCCCCCATTTCGTCCACTTCCTCAACTTCCTCCACTTTGTCCACCTGCTCCACTTGCTCCCCATCGTCCAATTCCTCCACATCCTTAACTTCCCCCACTTCCTCCACTTCGTCCACTTCATACACTTCGTCCACTTCATCCAAATCCTCCACTTCCTCCACTTCGTGCACTTCCTCCACTTCGCCAACTTCGTCCACTTTTTCCACTTCTGTCACTTCTTCGTCCACTTCCTGCACTTCGTCCACTTCCTCTACTTCGTCCACTGCCTCCACTACGTCCACTTCGTGAACTTTGTTAACTTCCTCAACTTTGTGCACCTCGTCCACTTCGTACACTTTATCCACTTCGTCCACATCGTCCATTTCGTCCACTTCATCAACTTCATCCTCTTCCTCCACTTCCTCCACTTCCTCCACTATCTCCACTTCCTCCAGTTCCTCAACTTCCTCAACTTCCTCCACTTCGTCAACTTCGTCCACTTCGTCAACTTTCTCAACTTCCTTAACTTTGTCCACCTCGTCCACCTCAACCACTTTATCCACTTCATCAACTTCGTCCCCTTCTTCCATTTCGTCCACTTCTTCAACTTCAACTTCTTTTTCTTCTTCTTCCACTTCCTCCATTTCGTCCACATCGTCCATGTCGGCCACTTCGTTGACTTCGTCCACCTCTTCCACTTCGTCCACTTCGTCAACTTCGGCAACTTCGTCCACTACGCCCACTTATTCCACTTCTTCCACTCCCTTAACTTCAACTTCTTGTTCTTCTTCCACTTCTTCTTCCACTTCTTCCACTTTCTCCACTTTGTCCACTTCCTCACTTTTCTCCACTTTTTCCACTTCGTCTATTTCGTCAGCTTCGTCCACTTCTTACAATTAGTCCACTTCCTCCTCTTCGTCCACTATTTTCGACTTCGTGGACTTCATCCACTACGTCCACTTCGTCCACATCGTCCACTTTGTCAGCTTCTTCCACTTCGTCCACTTCTCCCACTTCTTCCACTTCCTCCACTTCCTCCACTTTGTCAACTTCGTCCACTTCGTCAACCTCGTCCATTTCGTCAACTTCGGCTAGTTCATCCACTTCGTCCATTTCCTCCATTTCGTCCACTTCTTCAACTTCTTCAACTTCAACATCTTCTTCTTCTTCCACTTCTTCCACTTTGTCCCCTTCGTCAACTTCATCCACTTCGACCACTTTGTCCAATTCGCCGAATTCGTCCACTTCGTCCACTTCATCCACTTCGTCAACTTTGTCAACTTCATCGCCTTTGTCAACCTCGTCCATTTCGTCCACTTCTTCCACTTGTTCAACTTCAACATCTTCTTCGCCTTCTTCTTCTTCTTCTCCTAATTTCTCCATCCCTTCATCCACTTACTCTACTTCGTCCACTTCCTCAACTTTGTCCACTTCCTCCACTTCGTCAACTTCAACCACTTCGTTCACTTCGTCCAATTCGTCCACTTCGTCCACTTCCACCACTGCCTCCAGTTCCTCCACTTCTTCGATTTCTTCTTCCACTTCCTCCACTTCCTCCACTTCCTCCTCTTCCTCCACTTCCTCCACTTCTTCCACTTCTTCTTCCAGTTCGACCACTTCGTCCGCTTCCTCCACTTTGTCAACATCGTCCACTTTGTCCACTTCGTCTACTTCTTCCACTTCTTCCACTTCTTCCACTTCTTGCACTTCTTCTTCCACTTCGTCCACTTCGTCCACTTCGTCCACTTCTTCCACTTCGTAAACTTCGTCCACTTCGTGCATTTCCTCCACCTCCTCCACTTTGTCAACTTCAGCCACTTCGTCAACCTCGTCCACTTCGTCCACTTCGTCCATTTCATCCATTTCTTCCACTTCTTCCACTTCTTCCATTTCTTCAAGTTCAACATCCTCTTCTTCTTCTTCCACTTCTTCTTCCACTTCGTCCCCTTCGTCATTTTTGTCCACTTCGACCCCTTCGTCCAATTCGTACAGTTTGTCCACTTCGTCCACTTCGTAAACTTCGTCAACTTCGTAAACTTCGCCGACTTTGTCGACCTCGTCCACTTCGTCCATTTCGTCAACTTCGTCCACCTCTTCCACTTCTTCAACTTGAAGTTCTTCTACGTCTTCTTCTTCTTCTTCTCCCCATTCCTTCATCCACTTACTCTACTTTGTCCACTTTGTCCACTTCGTCAACTTGCTCCACTTCCTCCACAAGGTCCACTGCCTCCACTTCCTCCAATTCGTCCACTTCCTCCACTTCGTCCACATCCTCCACTTCCTCCACTTCCTCCACTTTGGCACTTCCTTCACTTTGTCCACTTCGTCCACTTCGTCAACTTCGTCCACTTTTCCACTTCTTCCAGTTGTTCAACTTCAACTTCTTCTTCTTCTTCTTCTTCCACTTCCTCTACTCCGTCCACTTCCTCCACTTCCTCCACTTCCTCCACTTCCTCTACTTTGTCCACTTCTTCCACTTCAACTTGTTCTTCTTATTCTTCCACTTCTTCTTCCACTTCGACCACTTCGTCCAATTCGTCCAATTTGTCCACTTCGTCCACTTCGTCCACTTTGTCAACCTCGTCCGCTTCGTCTACTTCCTCCACTTTGCCCACTTCTTCAACTTCTTGAACTTCAACTTCTTCTTCTTCCACTTCCTCCCCTTCGTCAACTTCGTCCACTTCGACCACTTCGTCCAATTCGTCCAACTCGTCCACTTCGTCAACTTCGTCCAATTGGTCCACTTCGTCTACTTATTCCACTTCCTCCACTTCCTGCACTTCCTCCACTTCCTCTATTTCCTCCACTTCCTGCACTTCCTCCACTTCTTCTTCCACTTCCTCCACTTCGTCCACTTCCTCCATTTCGTCCGCTTCTTCCACTTCCTCCACTTCTTCCACTTCCTCCACTTTGTCCACTTCCTCGATTTCCTCCACTTTGTCCACTTCCTCGACTTCCTCCACATCGTCCACTTCCTCCACTTTCCTCCACTTCCTCCGCTTCTTTCACTTCCCCCACTTCCTCCACTTCTTCCACTTCCTCCACTTCGTCCACTTCCCCCACTTCTTCCACTTCGTCCACTTCCTCCACTTTGTCCACTTTGTCGACTTCGTCCACTTCTTCCAGTTCTGATGACTTAGGGCATGGACCCATTAGTAGAAGTATGGCTAGAAGAATCGAAGAAGAGCTTGAAGATATGGACACAACAGGGCAAGTTCTTTTCCTTCATTTTAAGTGGAATTTGGAGACACTAAGTGAAGGGAAAAATCTGTCAATATGACTGTCAAAGTTGCTAGCTGCACCACCACTCTTTGCTAAGCACACCATGGCAAGATCTTTCGTCCATCAACACCACCAGATCACGTGCTTATTTGTTTTTAGCACATTTTGGATAAGCCTTTCTAGAAGGCCTTCATATTTTACACATGGGTTACCACGTGACAGCTGATCCATAATTCTCGTATCATCACTTCCACACTGCAGCTCCATGGATAGTCTATAAATTCATGGCAGCTATCTTTGTAAAAACACTTTTGGATGAATGAAATTTCTGCTGAGATATGCCTTTGCCAACTCTCCTTCCGAAAGTCTTTCCTTACAACTTCCTTCCTTGTATGGAAGGTTGCCTGAGTTGTAATCATTCCCTAAGCACAACATTCGTCTCCATTTATCTCTAAACTACACTTCTTCCGCTGCCATGGCCATATTTTCCATTGTCGGTCATTTTGCTGGAGTTACCGAGAAGCACTCCTAGTTGAATCTTGACGATGCATTCTTGAAGTCCAGCAACATTTCAGTTTGAGAAAACTCTCTCGGTTCAGGAGATCCGTCTCCCTACCTCAGTCATCAAGTCGTATCAGAGCAAGGTTGTTGGATCCGTGAGATAAGTTTCTTCATTCTACAATTTAGATTCTGTCATCACCATTCCTTCACTGTCTTTGTTGTTCCTGTTACTGTTTCATTGGATTTTTACATTTTTTTAGGATCTTTGAGTCTTTGAACCGTGCTATTTTTTAATTGCTTCAGTCTTTTCATTTTAATCAGTTGAAATTTTGTTTGAGTCATTTTTTAATTTGAGCATCCATTCTGTTATGTCATATGTTATGTGCAATCTAAATTTTGTCAAAATTCTGGTTGAATAACCGTGTAATCTGCATTTGTACTGGAAACTCTATGAGATCCATGTTTTTCTGCACAATATATGAGCAATGACAATTGAGATGATGAGCTCATGTGCATGAATTGGTAACAAATTTTTGAGAGTCCAGTAGATCCATACAGAGCACTCTGCATCTGTTTTGAAAATCTGAATTACTGTTTCATTGGCTACAACTGCTATGAGACTAGTTTATGCATAAGTGTTGTGTTTTACATGGAAGCTAGCCATAGTAATCTTGTTTTAAGCATGGAATGATTGTGCAAAGTCATATTATGTTGATACTGGCAGTTAACCGAGCTGCAATTGGCTTAGTCATTTCTTTCTGCGTGTCCATTGGCTGAGTACTTTAGATCATGTCCAACCATCTAAATCATCTCCTGCCACCCTGAGCAAATTTCATTGACTGTCTTAAGTTCATTTTTGTGTTGTTTGAGTTGAATTACTCTTATTTGCAAAATTTAGCTATCACAGTTGCTTCAAATAGCTTGCATCAGAACTGCTATATTCAACTCTGGATATATAAAGAATTTTGGATCAAATTGTGGCTCAACAAGATTGTTTTAATCATTCAAACATGTTTGAATGAATTTAAGCTTGTTAATTGCTGTTTTGAGCAAAAAACATATGTGACTAGTTAAATTGTTGGGTCAAAATTTTGTTTAAAAAAAAATAGTAGTTGTGTAGTAATCTGGTGGAATTGTCATATTAAATGTGTTTGATCGACTAATACATTTGGATGTAGTAAAAGCTTGGTTCCATAACATACAGTTGAGAAAAAAAAAAGCTGAAAAGGACCAATGCATCCAATAGTGTGAACTGCCGAAACAACATTTTCCACTTCTACATAATTTGTTGACTGCTCTTTGAGGCAATATCACAAACAATTTGTGATATTTGCCGAACACTATTTTTTTTTATCCAATTGCTAGCTGTTATTCATTGTTGTGCGTCCAATCTAATCTAGAACTATTCATAGGATCCATTTGAAGTGCTACCGTGATTACCAACTGCTTAATTCATTGATTTTAAAATTTTTGGAATTCTTGCACATAACCTGTTTGATAAAAGGTTATGTGTTGGTGTCAATCTTTTGGTAATTACGGGCAGTATAGGGAGATAGTGTAAGTTCTGAACTAGCCTGCTGTGTAGGTGTGTTACAACTCAGACTCCATACATGCAAGGAAGCATCAAAGGAAGTGAGGAGATTGATTATACAAGCAAAAAGGTAAAGCTGACGGTGTGGTAGAGTGGTGCTGCTGTAGTAAGTCAAGCACATTGCGACTGACAGCAGATCTTTCTTCATGGTTACAGCATAGGAGAGAGAGTTCACTTTGCAACTGAAAGATTTGCATGAATCACTTCTGATTCATTATTTGTTTGAGAGCAACCAAAGCTGCCACATTAAACTATCTTTTTGTCTTCCAAATTTTGTTGTTTCCATTGTATTTTTCCTTTCCTTTCAATTTTTGTAAGTTGGCCATTTCAAGCAAGTGAAGTGGAAGAGCTCATAAGTGTTCTTCACACACTCGCACAAGTGACATAAAGTGTTTCAAGTGTCTAGGTAGGGGTCATATAGCTGCTCAATGTCCTACTAAGAGAACCATCATTTTAAAAGGAAAGGACATTTATAGCAGTGAAAGTGAATCCCCCACCAGTGAGAGTGAGAGTGAAACAGAAAAAGAAGAGGAAGTGTTTGCGGATGATTGTCAACTTCTCATGGTGAGAAGGGTGCTTAGCAGTTAACCAAGTCTAGAACAATTATCACAAATAGAGAACATCTTTCATACAAGGTGTAAAATTCAAGAAAATTATTGTTCTCTCATTATTGATAGTGGTTCTTGCTGCAATTGTTGTAGCACAAGACTGGTTAAAAAGTTGAATCTTTCTGTAATACCCCATCCCAAACCTTATAAACTTCATTGGCTAAATGAAGATGGGGACATCACAGTCAAGAATCAAGTTAAAGTGGCTCTATCGATAGGGAACTTCAAAGATGAAGTTATTTGTGATGTAGTTACCATGGAAGCTTGCCATGTGCTATTGGGAAGACCATGACAATTTGATCATAACACTATACACCATGGTCTTACCAATACCATAACTGTGCACAAAAAAGACAAGAAATTTGTGCTTCAACCTTTGACACCTACCCAGGTGGCACAAGATCAAGCACAAATGAAGTCCACTACGGACCAGGAAAAAAAACAAAAAAAAGAAAAAGAATCCAAAACAAAAGAGCGGAGTAGTCATTAGGGAAGAAAGAGAGGTGATGGAGTCTAGTGTTCCCTCCCACAAGGTCACTCAACATGAAGTTCTTTTAAATAAAAAGACTTTAAACAACACACTTCAAGTTGAGCAACCTTCATACCTTCTTCTTTGCCAAGGAACACTCACATGAACATCTAGTGAGTCTAAGACTTCTACTCTTTCTCTTTCAATACAAAAACTTTTGAAGGAATTTGATGATCTATTTCCCAAAGAAATTCCAAATGGGCTTCCACCATTAAGAGGAATAGAACATCAAATTGACTTCATTCCAGGGGCAACTCTTCCTAATAGGCCTGCCTATAGGACTAATCCCCAAGAAACCAAAGAGATTGAGTCAGAAGTCCAAGAATTACTAGATAAGGGTTTGGTTCAAAAGAGCCTAAGCCCCTGTGCTGTAGTTGTGTTGTTGGTGCCCAAAAAGGATGGGAAGTGGCGCATGTGTTGTGATTGTAGGGCTATCAACAACATCACAATAAAGTATAGACATCCCATCCCTAGACTTGATGATATGTTGGATGAACTACATGGGGCTCAAATTTTCTCAAAAATAGATCTTAAGAGCGGATATCACCAAATTCGAATCAAAGAAGGTGATGAGTGGAAAACTACTTTTAAGACTAAGTTTGGGTTATATGAGTGGCTAGTAATGCCTTTTGGTCTTACAAATGCCCCAAGTACATTCATGAGACTTATGAATCATGTTTTAAGAGATTGCATTGGGAAGTTTGTAGTTGTTTATTTTGATGACATATTGGTATATAGTCAAGATTTGCAAAATCATGAAAAACATTTGAGAGTTGTTCTAATAATTCTTAGAACCAATAAATTGTTTGCAAATCTTGACAAATGCACCTTTTGTGTTGAAAGTGTCATCTTTCTAGGTTTTGTAGTCAATAAAAGTGGGGTCCATGTTGATCCTGAGAAAATAAAGGCCATCCAAGAGTGGCAATTCCAAAGAATGTAGGAGAAGTTAGGAGTTTTCATGGATTGGCAAGCTTTTATAGAAGATTTATGCCTAACTTCTCTAGTCTAGCTTCACCTCTCAATGAGTTGGTGAAAAAGGATGTTACATTCACTTGGGGAGAAAAACAACAAAAGGCTTTTGAGCTACTTAAAGAGAAGCTCACTCAATCTCCCATTCTAGCTCTTCCAAATTTTGCCAAAACTTTTGAGTTAGAATGTGATTCTTCTGGACATGGAATAGGTGCTGTGTTATTACAAGAAGGCCACCCAATTGCTTATTTTAGTGAAAAACTTCATGGTGCTTCTTGTAATTACCCCACCTATGACAAAGAGCTCTGTGCTCTTGTGAGGGCTCTTCAAACTTGGGAACATTATCTTGTTTCCAAGGAGTTTATTATTCATAGTGATCATGAATCACTAAAATATTTGAAGAGCCAACACAAGTTGCAAAAGAGACATGCTAAGTGGCTTGAATTCATTGAACAATTCACTTATGTTATCAAATACAAGAAAGGGAAGTCTAATATAGTGGCGGATGCTTTGTCAAGGAGAAATATTTTACTAGCCACTTTAGGAGCTCAAATTCTTGGGTTTGATAACATAAAAGAATTATATACTCAAGATAGTGAGTTTGCCACCTTCTATGAGGAATGTTTGCAAAAACCACAAGGAGGATTCTATGTGAGAGATGGGTATCTTTTCAAAGAGGGCAAAATTTGTATACCCCAAGGCTCACAAAGAAAACTCCTTGTCAAAGAGATGCATGAGGGAGGGTTGATGGGGCATTTTGGGGTTGATAAAACCTTAAGCATGCTAAAAGAGAAATTCTTCTGGCCCCACATGAGGAGAGAAGTCCAAAGGCATTGTTTTAAGTGCATTACTTGTTTAGAATCCAAATCTAGAGCAATGCCTCATGGTCTTTATACTCCCTTACCCATTGCTTCAACTCCTTGGGAAGATATTAGTATGGATTTTGTCTTACGACTACCAAAAACTTCCAGGGGCTTTGATTCTATTTTTGTGGTTGTGGATCGTTTTAACAAAATGACCCATTTTATACCATGCCACAAGATAGATGATGCAAGTAATGTGGCTAGGTTATTCTTTCGAGATGTGGTTAGACTTCATGGACTACCTCGGGTCATCATTTCTGATAGAGATTCAAAATTTCTTAGTCACTTTTGGAGAACCTTATGGTCTCAATTAAGGACTAAGCTTTCTTTTTCTACTACTTGCCATCCTCAACCGGATGGTCAAACTGAAGTAGTAAATAGATCTCTATCCACTCTATTGAGAGTAGTCCTCAAGGGTAACCACAAATCTTGGGATGAGTATCTCCCACATATGGAGTTTGCTTATAATAGGGTAGTTCGTAGAACTACTAAAATCTCTCCTTTTGAAGCTGTATACGGTTTTAATCCTCTCACACCTATGGATTTAATTCCCTTACCTTCTTCACATGAGTTTGTTCATCAAAAGGGAATATCTAAATCCAAATTTATTAAAACTTTTCATGAGAGGATCAGTAATCAAATACAACAACAAAGTGAGAGATATGCTAAGTATCATAATAAGGGTAAAAAGGAAGTCATTTTCAATGAAGGTGACTTAGTTTGGCTTCACCTTCGAAAGGAAAGATTTCCTATTCAAAGGAAGTCCAAATTAAGTCCTAGAGGAGATGGTCCTTTTAAGATCCTTAAGATGGTCAACAATAATGCTTATCAATTAGACCTTCCATCAGAGTATGGTGTCCATTCTACTTTTAATGTTACTGATCTTCGTCCTTTTGCAGGATTTGATACAGATGATGATTTGGATTTGAGGACAAATCCTCTTCAAGGGGGACGAGATGATAACTTAGGGCATGGACCCATTACTAGAAGAATCCAAGAAGAGCTTGAAGATATGGACACAACAAGGCAAGTTCTTTTCCTTCATTTTAAGTGGAAGTTGGAGACACTAAGAGAAGGGGGAAATTTGTCCATATGACTGTCAAAGTTGCTAGCTGCACCACCACTCTTTGCTAAGCACACCATGGCAAGATCTTCCGTCCATCAACACCACCAGATCACGTGCTTATTTCTTTTTAGCACATTTTGAATAAGCCTTTCTAGAAGGCCTTCATATTTTACACATGGGTTACCACGTGGCAGCTGATCCACAATTCTCGGTTCATCACTTCCACACTGCAGCTCCATGGATAGTCTATAAATTCATGGTAGCTATCTTTGTAAAAACACTTTTGGATGAATGAAATGTCTGCTGAGATTTGACTTTGCCAACTCTCCTTCCGAAAGTCTTTCCTAGCTTAGATCTTTCCCTACAACTTCCTTCCTTGTATGGAAGGCTCCCTGAGTTGCAGTCATTCCCTAAGCACAGCATCCGTCTCCATCTATCTCTAAACTACACTTCTTCCGCTGCCATGGCCATATTTTCCATTGTCAGTCATTCTGCTGGAGTTACCGAGAAGCACTCCTAGTTGAATCTTGACGATGCATTCTTGAAGTCCACCAACATTTCAGTTTAAGAAAACTCTCTCGTTTCAGCAGATCCGTTTCCCTACCTCAGTCATCAAGTTACTCCACTTGCTCCACTTACTCCACTTCGTCCACTTCGTGCACTTCCTCCACTTCGTCCACTTTGTCAACTTCGTCAACTTCCTCCACTTCCTCCACATCGTCCACTGCCTCCACTTCCTCCACTACCTTGTATGTTTGTTGGGGAATCAATGTAATCTTTTGAAGCTCTCATATATGGAATCTGTTTTTACATCTTTTATTTAAGATCTATGCCTTCTTTCATCATTAGTTAGGATTTTTCCTCTTTGCTTAATGCTTGCATTGTTTAACTCATTCGATGCATGATTATTGGTTTTGTCGATACGGGCGCGTACGGGGAAGTCTAGATCCGGGGAATTTCTCCCAATATTATATTGGTTGTCGTTAAGCTCCTGCACTTATGAACTGATCATTAGGAATGCTAGGAATTGTATGAACTCGTGATTGGGGAGAAGCCTTCTTGAAAGGTACTTTAGAGAGTGGCATTAACAATGATGATTTGAATGTTGAATTCCTAAAATATATGAGAGTGGATAAGATGAAATTGACCCCGAACAACATATTCATACATATATTTCATTGAAAGTGTTTATCTTTTGCTTTTGCCATTGATCAAAACTTCATGCATACATATTTAATTTTCGTCTTTTGCATATAAAATCCAAATATTTCGTTTTTAAGTTTAGCTAATCAAGAAACCACACAACTAAACTAGGTCGTGAGTCCTTTGGGAAGAACGATACTTGGTCTTACCAAGTTTATTACTTGAACGATTCGGTCACACTTGCCGATTGTAAAACAAGTTTGTGACATCATATTTTGGTGTTCATAAATTTGTCCATCAAGTTTTTGGCGCCGTTGCCGGGGACTCGTGGTTTAACTGGTTAATTTGTGTGATTATTGATTATCTTTGACTTTAATTTTGAATTTCTGTTTTTATTTTTTCTGTTTTTATTTTTTCGGTTTTTATTTTATTTTATTTTATTTTCTGTTTTCTGTTTTTATCTTCTCCTATATCTTTTTGTGCTAACCAAATATTCTAGGGTTTTGTGTTCTTGTGTATGCAGGAGGCAATTCGAACTAGGAGCAAGAAAACAACAGAACCTCTTCTTGAAGGTATAGACGAGAGTAGACGGAGGAGAAGAATCCGAACATCTAGAGAACTTTTTCCTCCTCCGGAAACTCTGTTGCAACCATCACCACAAGGTTCTGACCATAGCATAGAAAACATGGAGAACAATAATATCAGAAGAACTCTTGCTGATTACACCAATACAGCTGGACCTCAGCACTTTAACAGTATAGCTAGACCTAGAGTCAATGCAGCTAACATGGAGGTCAAACCAGCATTGATCCAACTGGTGAAGAGCAATCAATTTAATGGGTTATCTCATGAAAGCCCATATGAGCACCTTACTACATTTAATGAGATCTGCAACACGGTGAAAATCAATGGGGTGCCAGATGAAGCGAAAAAACTTAGTTTGTTTCCTTTCTCATTAGGAGGCAATGCTAAGCTTTGGCTAAATTCTTTCCCAGAAAGAAGTTTCACAGAGTGGGAAGCAGTGGTGACAAAGTTTTTAAACAAGTACTTTCCACAATCAAAGGTGACAAAAGGCAAGCAAGAGATTTCTTCATTTAAGCAGGGCATGGAAGAATCACTGGGGCATGCATGGGATAGATACAAAAGTCTACTAAGAAAAACACCCACGCATGGCTATGAAGAACAGGAAGTAGTCTTAACTTTCCTTGGAGGTCTTGGTTCACAAACCAAGATGTTGCTTGACGCCTCAGCAGGAGGAAACATTAAATGGAAGACTCCAGAGGAAGCAACAGAAATTATTGAAAATATGGCTACTAGTGATAATGAACTCCACAGTGAAAGAGGAGCTCCTATACAACAGAAAGGAGTTCTACAATTACAGACGCATGATGCCTTGCTAGCACAAAATAAAATTCTAACTCAACAGCTGGAAACTCTGACTAAAACTCTTGCACAATTACCCAAAGAGTTGAAAACTGCTGCACAGGTACAAACCCAGTTGTGCAAATTATGTGGAGGTGACCATATCAATGGTCAATGTGCCTTTCCAGTTGAAGCTGTAGAGGACGTTAATTTTATGGCCAATCAATTTCCATACCGTCAAGGGAACTATAATCAAGGGTGGAAACCACACCCAAGCATTGGTCAAGGACAAACTGGGCAAGCTAGTCAATATAATAAGCAGCAGCAGCAACCAACCTTTTGGCAACAGTTATCTATGCTTAATGAAAGATCAACAAGGTTGGAAGAAACTCTTCAGCAATTCATACAGAAAACTGAATCTTCTCAAAAGAGCACTGAAGCTGCTATAAAGAATTTGGAGATTCAAATGGGTTAGATTACCAAGCAATTGGAAGAAAGGCCAAATAGAAATTTTGGGGCTAATACTGAGGTTAATCCCAGAGAAGAGTGCAAGATGGTAAAGAATGTGAATGAAGAGATAGTTGAGTTAGAAGGAGAAGAAACAAAAGAAAGAAGAGACATAGAGAGCAAAAATATTTTTCCTTTTCCAATAAATCAAGAGAAACAATTGGATTTCACAGAATTATTCAGAATGGTGGATAATGAAGCACATTGGGAACAGATTTTACAGAAAATCACAGCTTACACAAAATCTGATGAAGAAATCTCTACAAAGAAAAGACGTAGAGATGATGAAGCAAAGAAGTGTATAACTGTGAAAAAAGAGTCATTCCCTCCTAAAGCATCAGATCCAGGCAGTTTTTCTATCCCTTGTACCATAGGGAAGAAAAAGGTAAAGAAAGCTCTCCTTGATTTAGGTTCAAGTGTTAACTTGATACCTTACTCTTTACTGAAGCAAATCGGCAATGTTAAAGTGAAACCTGCAAAGGTTAAAATAGTAATGGCCGATGGATCTTCAAAGGAGCCATGTGGGATTGTAGAGGACATTATAGTTTGTGTTGGCAAACTTCAATTCTTGGCAGACTTTGTGGTGATGAAGATGGAGACAGAGAAGATACCTATCATACTTGGAAGACCGTTTATGAAAACGGCCAGAGCTATTATTGATGTAAATGAAGGTATAGTGGTGCTCCAGGATAGAGAGGAGAGAGTGGTGGTAGACGTCTTCAAAGATGAGATGCAAGCAAAGGAGGAAGAAGCTAGTTATAAAGCTGCATTTCAAGATGCACCCATGACTAGCCGGAAAGATGAAAATCTCATGGTTTCAGGTAACCATTGTTTGTTGTTTCAGGTACCCAAGGAAGAAAATATTGGAAGAGGAGGAGAAATTCCTAGTGATGGGGAGAAAAGAAGACTCCAACTTGGCTCACCTGTAAGAATCAAGAACAAGTTGTAGGTTGTGAAAGGCTTTAAAGAGAAGGAGATGATAGAGATAGAGTCTCCATATTCTAGAAGGACCAAGACAGTTCAGAGGAAACAGTTGAGGAGTTGGTGGAATGACAACATCAACTATAAAGAAGATGGAACTTGAACTTTATTGGGTCAAGCTAATGACATTAAAAGTGAAGTCCACTTCCTCCACTTCGTCCATTTCGTCCTCCACTTCGTCCAGTTCTTCCATTTCTTCCAGTTCTTCAAGTTCTTCAACATCAACTTCAACTTCTTCTTCTTCTACTTCCCCTTCTTCTTCCACTTCGTCCAATTCCTCCACTTCCTCCACTTCCTCATCTTCCTCCACTTCCTCCACTTCCTTCACTTCCTCCACTTCCACCACTTCCTCCACCTCCTCTAGGTCGTCCACTTCCTCCACTTCGTCAACTTCGTCCACTTCTTCCACTTCGTTCACTTCCTGCACTTCGTCCACTACCTCCACTTCCTCTACTTCGTCCACTTCCTCTACTTCGTCAACTTCGTCCACTTCGTCAACTTCCTCAACTTCATCAACTTTGACCACCTCATCCACTTCGTCCACTTCGTCAACTTCATCCACTTCCTCCACGTCCTTCACTATCTCCACTTCCTTCACTTCCTCCACTTCCTCCACTTCCTCCATTTCCTCCACTTCCTCCACCTCCTCCACTTCCTCCACCTCCTCCACTTCCTCCACTTCCTCCACTTCCTTCACTTCCTTTACTTCGTCAACTTCGTCCACTTCGTCAACTTCCTCAACTTCCTCAACTTCCTCAACTTCCACTTCCTCCATCTCTCCAAATCGTCCATGGCGTCCACTTCGTCTATTTCGGCCACTTCCTCCACTTCCTCCTCTTCCTCCACTTCTTCTACTTCGACAACTTCGTCAACTTCGTCCACTTCGTTCACTTCGTCGACTTCACCAACTTCGTCAACTTTCAACCTCTTTGTCCATTTCGTGCACTTCGTCCACTTCTTCCACTTCTTCCACTTCTTCAACTTCAACTTCTTCTTCTTCTTCTTCCACTTCTTATTCCACTCCGTCCCGTTCCTCCACTTCCTCGACTTCTTCCACTGCCTCATCTACCTCCACTTCCTCCACTTCCTCCAGTTCTACCTCTTCGTCCACTTCGTCAGCTTCGTCCATTTCGTCCAATTCGTCCACTTTTTTCCACTTCCTCGACTTCATCCACTTCGTCCACTACGTCCACTTCGTCCACATCGTCCACTTCCTCCACTTCCACCACTTCCTCCACTTCCTCTAGTTCCTCCACTTCTTGCACTTCTTCTTCCACTTCGTCCACATTGTCCACTTCGTCCACTTCGTCTACTTCCTTAACTTCAACCACTTCGTCAACTTCGTCATCTTCCTCCACTTCCTCCACATCGTCCACCTCCTCCACTTCCTCTACTTCCAACCCTTCTTCCACTTTGTACAGTTCCTCCACTCTGTCCACTTCCTCCACTTCGTCCACTTCGTCAAGTTCGTCCATTTCGTCCACTTCCTCCACTTCCTCCACTTTGTCCACTTCGTCCATTTCGTCAACTTCGTCCAGTTCGTCCACTTCGTCCACGTCCTTCACTTCGTCAAGTTCGTCCACTTCATCAACTTCCTCCACTTCGTCCACTTCTTCCAGTTCTTCAAATTCAACATCTTCTTCTTCTTATTATTCTTCTTCTTCTTCTTCTTATTCTTCTTCTTCGTCTTCTTCTTCTTCTTCTTCTTCTACTACTTCTTCTTATTCTTCTTCTTGTTATTCTTCTTCTTCTTCTTCTACTACTTCTTCTTCCACTTCGTCCACTGCGTCCAATTCGTCTAATTCATCCACTTCCTCCACTTCTTCCCCTTCCTCCACTTCCTCCACTTCGTCCATTTCCTCCACTTCGTCCACTTCTTCCACTTCTTCCAGTTCTTCAACTTCAACTTCTTGTTGTTCTTCTTCTTCTACTTCTTCTTCAACTTCGTCCACTTACTCTACTTCGTCCACTTCCTCCTGTTCGTCCACTTCCTCCACTACTCCCACTTCATCCACTACGTCCACTTCGTCAACTTGGTCAACTTGGTCTAATTCGTCCACAACGTGCACTTCCTCCACTTCCTCCACTTCCTATATTTCCTCCACTTCGTCCACTTCATCCACTTTGTTCAATTCGTCCTTTTCGTCCACTACGTCCACTTCGTTCACTTCATGTACTTCGTCCACTTCGTCCCCTTCGTCCACTTTGTCCCATTCCTCTACTTCGTCCGCTTCGTCCACTACTTCGAGTTCTTCAACTTCAACTTCTTCTTCTTCTTCTTCTTCTTCTTCTTCCACTACTTCTTCCACTTCGTCCACTTCCTCTTCTTCAGCCACTTGGTCCAGTTCGTCAAATTCATGCACTTCCTCAACTTTGTCCACTTCCTCGTCTTCCTCCACTTCCTGCACTTCCTCTACCTCGTCCATTTCGTCCACTTCGTCCACTTCTTCCAGTTCTTCAACTTCTTCTTCTTCTTCTTCTTCTTCTTCTTCCACTTCTTCTTCCACATCGTCCACTTCCTCCACTTCCTCCACTTCCACCACTTCCTCCACTTCCTCTAGTTCCTCCACTTCGTCAACTTCCTCCACTTCTTCCACTTCGTCCAATTGCTCCACTTCCTTTACCTCTTCTACTTCGACCACTTCGTCAACATCGTCTACTTCGTCCATTTCGTCTATTTCGTCCACTTCGTCCACTTCTTCCACTTCTTCCACTTCAACTTTTTCTTCTTCTTCCACTTCTTCTTCCACTTCGTCCCGTTCCTCGACTTCCTTGACTTCTTCCACTTCCTCCACTACCTCCACTTCATCCACTTCCTTCAGTTCTTCCAGTTCGTCCACTTCGTCAGCTTCGTCCACTTCGTGCATTTCGTCCACTTCATCAACTTTTTTTCAATTCGTCGACTTCATCCACTTCGTCCACTACGCCCACTTCATCCACATCATCCACTTCCTGCACTGCCACCACTTCCCCAACTTCCTCTAGTTTCTCCACTTCTTCCACTTCTTCTTCCACTTCGTCCACATCACCACGTCGTCCACTTCGTCTACTTCTTCCACTTCGACCACTTCGACAACTTTATCAACTTCGTCCACTTCCTCCACTTCCTCCACATCGTCCACTTCCTCCACTTCCTCCACTTCCCCCCTTCTTCCACTTCCTCCACTTCCTCCACTTCTTCCAGTTCTTCAACTTCAACTTCTTCTTCTTCTTCCACTTCTTCTTCCACTTTGTCCCGTTCCTCGACTTCCTCGACTTCTTCCACTTCCTCCACTTCCTTCAGTTCTTCCCCTTCGTCCACTTCGTGAGCTTCGTCCACTTCGTCCATTTCGTCCACTTCGTCAACTTTTTTCCACTTCGTCGACTTCATCCACTTCGTCCACTACGTCCACATCGTCCACTTCCTCCACTTCCACCACTTCCTCCACTTCCTCTAGTTCCTCCACTTCATCCACTTCTTCTTCCACTTCGTCCACGTCGTCTACTTCGTCCACTTTGTCTACTTGCTCCACTTCGACCACTTCGAAAACTTCGTCAACCTCGTCCACTTCCTCCACTTCCTCCACATCGTCCACTTCCTCCACTTCCTATACTTCCCCCCTTCTTCCACTTCCTCCACTTCCTCCACTTTCTCCTGTTCCTCCAATTCCTGCACTTCCTCCACTTCATCCACTTCTTCTAGTTCTTCAACTTCAAATTCTTCTTCTTCTTCTTCTTCTTCTTCCACTTCGTGCACTTCCTCTACTTCGTGCACTTCGTCCAACTCGTCCAATTCGTGCACTTCCTCCACTTTCTCCACTCCCTCATCTTCCTCCACTTCCTCCATTTCGTCCACTTCGTCCATTTCATCCACTTCTTCCACTTCTTCCAGTTCTTCAACTTCTTCTTGTTCTTGTTCTTCTTCTTCTTCTTCCACTTTTTCTTCCACTTCGTCCACTTCGTCCACTCCCTCCACTTCCACCACTTCCTCCACTTCCTCTAGTTCCTCCACTTCTTCCACTTCTTCTTCCACTTGGTCTACTTCGTCCACTTCGTCTACGTCGTCCACATCGTCCACTTCGTTCCCCCACTTCTTCCGCTTCGTCCACTTCCTCCACTTCGTCGATTTCGTCCACTTCTTCCACTTCCTCCAGTTCTTCAACTTCAACTTCTTCTTCTTCTTCTTCTTCCACTTCCTCCATTTCGTCCACATCGTCCATGTCGTCCACATCGGCCACTTTCTCCACTTTCTCCACTTCCTCCACTTTCTCCACTTCCTCCACTTCCTCCAATTCTTGTACTTCAACCACTTCGTCAACTTCGTCCACTTCGTCGACTTTTTCCACTTCGTCAACTTTGTCCATTTCGTCCACTTCTTCCACTTCTTCCACTTGTTGCACTTCTTCCACTTCCTCCACTTCCTCCACTTCCTCCACTTCCTCCACTTCTTCTACTTCGTCCACTTCGTCAGCTTCTTCCACTTCGTCCATTTTATCCACTTTGTCCCCTTTTCTCTACTTCGTCGACTTTATCCACTTCATCCACTACGTCCATTTCGTCCACTTCATCTACTTCGTCCACTTTGTCCACTTCTTCCACTTCTTCCACTTCTTTCAGTTCTTCTTCCACTTCGTCCGCGTCGTCCACTTCGTCCACTTTGTCAACTTCCTCCGCTTCGTCCACTTGTTCCACTTCCTAAACTTCGTCCATTTCGTCCATTTCGTGAACTTCGTGCACTTCCTCCACTTCATCAGCTACCTCCACTTCGTCAACTTCTTCCACTTCGTCCATTTCGTCCACTTCCTCCACTTTTTCCATTTCTTCCCCTTCTTCCCTTCTTCAACTTCATCCACTTCGTCCACTACTTCCACTTCTTCCCCTTCTTCAACTTCATCCACTTCGTCCACTACTTCCACTTCTTCCCCTTCTTCTTCTTCTTCTTCTCCTATTTCTTCATCCACTTCGTCCACTTACTCTACTTCGTCCACTTCGTCTACTTCTTCCCCTTCTTGTTCTTCTTCTTCTGCTATTTCTTCTTCCACTTCGTCGACTTATCCTACTTCGTCCACTTCCTCCGCTTCGTCCACTTGTTCCACTTCGTAAACTTCGTCCATTTCGTACACTTTGTGCACTTCCTCCACTTCCTCAGCTACCTCCACTTCCCCCACTTTTTCCACTTCGTCCACTTCGTCAACTTCTTCAAGCTCGTCCACTTCCTGGACTTTGGCCAGTTCGTCCACTTCGTCCATTTTGTCCACTTCTTCAACTTCTTCAACTTCAACTTCTTCTTCTTCTTCCTCCTCTTCTTCTTCCACTTCTTCTTCCACTTCTTCCACTTCGACTAATTCGTCCAATTCGTCCACTTCCTCAACTTCGTCCACTACGTCAACTTCGTCAACTTTGTCAACCTCGTCCACTTCGTCCATTTCCTACACTTCGTCCACTTCTTCCACTTCTTCCCCTTCTTCAACTTCATCCTCTTCGTCCACTTCTTCAACTTCTTCCCCTTCTTCTTCTTCTTCTCCTCCCATTTCTTCATCCACTTCGTCTACTTCGTCAACTTCCTCCACTTCGTCCACCTCGTCCACTTCTTCAACTTCATCCACTTCGTCGACTTCGTCCACTTCATCGACTTCCTCCACTTCCTCCACTTCCACCACTTCCTCCACTTCCTCTAGTTCATCCACTTCTTCCACTTCTTCTTCCACTTCGTCCACTACGTCCACTTCCTCCACTTCCTGCACTTCGTCAACTTCGTCCATTTCGTCCACATCATCCACTTCGTCCAGTACGTCCACCTCGTCTACTTCCTCCACTTCCTCAAGTTCCTCAATTTCTTCCACTTCTTCTTCCACTTCGTCCAATTCCTCCACTTGTTCCACTTCGTCCACTTCCTCCAGTTCCTCCACTCCCTCCACTTCTTTGACTTCTTCCACTCCCTCCACTTTCTCAACTTCCTCAACTTCCTCTTCTTCCTCCACTTCGTCCACTTCGTCAACTTCGTCCACTTCGTCGACTTCGTCAACTTCGTCCATTTCGTCCAGTTCCACTTGTTCCACTTCCTCCACTTCCTCCACTTTGTGAACTTCGTCCACTTCGTCCACGTCGTCCACTTCGTCCAAATCATCCACTTTCGTCTAGTACGTCCACTTTGTCCACTTCGTCATTTTTGTCAACCTCGTGCACTTCGTCCATTTCCTACACTTTGTCCACTTCTTCCACTTCTTCCCCTTCTTCTTCTTCTTCTTCTCCCATTTCTTCATCCACTTCGTCCACTTCGTCAACTTCCTCCACTTCGTCCACCTCGTCCACTTCGTCAACTTCGTCCACTTCGTACAATTCGTCCACTTCGTTGACTTCCTCCACTTCCTCCACTTCCACCACTTCCTCCACTTCCTCTAGTTCCTCCACTTCTTCCACTTCGTCCACTACGTCCACGTCGTCCAATTTGTCCACTTCCTCCACTTCCTCCACTTTGTCCACTTCGTCAACTTCGTCCACTTAGTCCACACCATCCACTTCGTCCAGTACGTCCACTTCGTCCACTTCGTTTACTTCCTCCACTTCCTCTAGTTCCTTAACTTCATCCACTTCTTCTTCCGCTTCGTCAACTTCGTCCACTTCGTCCACTTCGTTGACTTCCTCCACTTCCTCCACTTCCTCCACTTCCACCACTTCCTCCACTTCCTCTAGTTCCTCCACTTCCACAACTTCCTCCACTTCCTCCACTTCCTCCACTTCTTCCACTTCGTCCTCTTCCTCTACTTCGTCCACATCCTCCACTTCGTGCAATTCGTCCAATTCGTCCACTTCCTCTGCTGCTCCACTTCCTCCACTTCTTCCTCTTCATCTTCTTCTTCTTCTTGTTCGTCTTCCACTTCTTCTTCCCATTCGTCCACTTCCTCTACTTCGACCACTTCCTCCACTTCGTCCACTACGTCCACTTCGTCAACTTTGCCCACTTCGTCCAATTCGTCCAATTGGTCCACTTCCTCCACTTCCTCCACTTCCTCCACTTCCTCTACTTCCTCCACTTCCACCACTTTGTCCACTTCGTCCACTTCGGTCAACTCGTCCACTTCGTCCACTTCGTCAACTTCATCCGCTTCCTCCACTTCCTCCACTTCCTCCAGTTCGTCAACTTTGTCAACCTCTTTCACTTCGTCCACTTCTTCAACTTCTTCCCCTTCTTCAACTTCAACATCTTCTTCTTCTTCTTCTTCGTCTCCCATTTCTTCATCCACTTCGTGCACTTACTCTACTTCGTCCACTTTCTCCACTTCCTCCACTTCGTCAACTTCGTCCACTTCGTCCAATTCGTGCACTTCGTCAACTTCCTCCACTTCCTCCACATCGTCCAAATCCTCCACTTCCTCCACTTCCCCAACTTCTTCCACTTCCTCCACTTCCTCCACTTCGTCAACATCGTCCACTTCCTCCACATCGTCCACTTCCCCCCTTCTTCCACTTCCTCCACTTCCTCCACTTCTTGCACTTCCTCCACTTCCTCCACTTCTTCCAGTTCTTCAACTTCAAATTCTTCTTCTTCTTCTTCGTCCACTTCTTCTTGCACTTCGTGCACTTCCTCTACTTCGTGCACTTCGTCCAATTCGTGCAATTCCTCCACTTTCTCCACTTCCTCATCTTCCTCCACTTCCTCAACTTCCTCCATTCCGTCCACTTCTTCCACTTCTTCCAGTTCTTCAACTTCTTCTTCTTCTTCTTCTTCTTCTTCCACTTCTTCTTCCACTTCGTCCACTTCCTCCACTTCCTCCTCTTCCTCCACTTCCTCCACTTCCACCACTTCCTCTAGTTCCTCCACTTCTTTCACTTCTTCTTCCACTTCGTCTACTTCGTCCACTTCGTCCACGTCGTCCACATCGTCAACTTCATCAACTTCGTCAACTTCGTCCACCTCGTCCACCTCGTCCACTTCGTCCACTTGGTCTACTTCGTCCACTTCCCCCACTTCCCCCACTTCTTCCACTTCCTCCACTTCCTCCACTTCCCCATTTCGTCCACTTCTTCCACTTCCTCTAGTTCTTCAACTTCAACTTCTTCTTCTTCTTGTTGTTCTTCTTCTTCTTCTTCTTCCACTTCCTTCATTTCGTCCACATCGTCCATGTCGTCCAATTCGGCCACTTCGTCCACCTCCTCCACTTCCTCCAATTCTTGTACTTCGACCACTTCGTCCACTTCGTCAACGTTGTCCATTTCGTCCACTTCGTCCACTTCTTCCACTTCTTCAATTTCAACTTCTTCTTCTTCCACTTCGTCCTCTTCGTCCTCTTCCTCCACTTCGTCGACTTCTTCCACTTCCTCCACTTCCTCCACTTCCTTCACTTCTTCCACTTCGTCCACTTTGTCAGCTTCATCCACTTTGTCCACTTTGTCCATTTCGTCCACTTCGTCCACTTTTTTCTACTTCGTCGACTTCATCCACTTCGTCCACTACGTCCATTTCGTCTACATCGTCTACTTCGTCCACTTTGTCCACTTCTTCCTCTTCTTTCACTTGTTCTTCCACTTCGTCCACTTCGTCTTTGTCGTCCACTTTGTCAACTTCCTCCGCTTCGTCCACTTCTTCCACTTCCTAAACTTCGTCCATTTCGTCCATTTCGTGCACTTCGTGCACTTCCTCCACTTTGTCTATTCGTCCACCTCGTCAACTTCGGCCAGTTCGTCCACTTCGTCCATTTCGTCCATTTCGTCAAATTCTTCAACTTCAACTTCTTCTTCTTCTTTTTCTTCCACTACGTCCACTTCGTCCAATTCGTCCACTTCAACCACTTCGTCAACTTCTTCCACTTCGTCCACTTCGTCAACTTTGTCAACCTCAGCTACTTCGTCCATTTCGTCCATTTCGTCCATTTCATCCACTTCGTCCACTCCTTCCACTTCTTCCCCTTCTTCCCCTTCTTCAACTTCATCCACTACTTCCACTTATTCCCCTTCTTCTTCTTCTTCTTCTTCTCTCATTTCTTCATCCACTTCGTCCACTTACTCTACTTCGTCCACTTCGTCCACTTCTTCCCCTTCTTCTTCTTCTTCTTCTGCCTTTTCTTCATACACTTCGTCAACTTACTCTACTTCGTCCACTTCCTCCGCTTCCTCCACTTGTTCCACTTCGTAAACTTTGTCCATTTCGTGAACTTCGTGCACTTCCTCCACTTCCCCAGCTACCCCCACTTCCTCCAGCTACCTCCACTTTGTCCACTGAAATCCACTTGGTCAACTTCTTCAACCTCGTCTACTTCGTCGACTTCGGCCAGTTCGTCAACTTCGTCCATTTTGTCAACTTTTTCTTCTTTCTCTTCTTCTTCCACTTCTTCCACTTCGTCCACTTCGTCTAATTCGTCCAATTCGTCCACTTCGTCCACTTCCTCAACTTCGTCCACTTCCTCAACTTCGTCCACTTCGTCAACTTTGTCAACCTCGTCCACTTCTTCCATTTCCTACACTTCGTCCACTTCTTCCCCTTCTTCAACTTTATCCACTTCGTCTACTTCTTCCACTTCTTCCCGTTCTTCTTCTTCTTCTTCCCCCATTTCTTCATCCACTTCGTCCACTTCGTCAACTTGCTCCACTTCGTCCACTTCGTCCAATTCGGCCACTTCGTCGACTTCCTCCGCTTCCTCCACTTCCTCCACTTCCACCACTTCCTCCACATCCTCTAGTTCCTCCACTTCTTCCACTTCTTCTTCCACTTCGTCCACGTCGTCCCCGTCGTCCACTACGTCCACGTCATCCACTTCGTCCAATTCGTCCACTTCTTCCACTTCCTCCACTTCGTCCACTTCGTCAACTTGGTCCACATCATTCACTTCGTCCACCACGTCCACTTCCTCCACTTCCTCCAGTTCCTCAACTTCTTCCACTTCTTCTTCCACTTCGTCCACTTGTTCCACTCCTTCCACTTCGTCCACTTCTTCCACTTCCTCCACTTCCTCCACTTCTTCCACTTCCTTCACTCCCTCCACTTTCTCCACTTCCTCAACTTCCTCTTCTTCCTCCACTTCTTCCACTTCCTCCACTTCCTCCACTTCGTCCCCTTCGTCCACTTCCGCTACTTCGTCCATATCCTCCACTTCGTCCCAAACGTCCATTTCGTCCACTTCTTGCAATGCGTCCAATTCGTCCACTTCCTCCACTTCCCCCACTTCTTCCTCTTCATCTTCTTCTTCTTGTTGTTGTTCTCCGACTTCTTCTTCCACTTCGTCCACTTCCTCTACTTTGTCCACTTCCTCCACTTCGTCCACTACATCCACTTCGTCAACTTCGCCCACTTCGTCCAATTCGTCCAATTCGTCCACTTCCTCCAATTCCTCCACTTCCTCTACTTCATCAACTTCGTCCACTTCGTCCACTTTGTCCACTTCGTTCAATTCGTCCACTTCGTCAACTTCGTCCACTTTGTCCACTTTGTCCACTTCGTCCACTTCGTCCACTTCGTCAACTTCGTCCACTTCGTCCACTTCGTCAACTTCGTCCACTTCCTCCACTTCGTCAACTTTGTCAACCTCGTACACTTCGTCCACTGCGTCCACTTCGTCCACTTCTTCAACTTCTTCCCCTTCTTCAACTTCAACATCTTCTTCTTCTTCTTCCTCTTCTTCTCCCATTTCTTCATCCACTTCGTCTACTTACTCTACTTCGTCCACTTCCTCGAATTCCTCCACTTCGTCAATTTCGTCCATTTCGTCACCTTCCTCCACTTCCACCACTTCCTCCACTTCCTCTAGTTCCTCCACTTCTTCCACTTCTTCTTCCACTTCGTCCACTACGTCCACTTCGTCAACTTCCTCGACTTCCTCCACATCGTCCAAATCATCCACTTCCCCCACTTCTTCCACTTCCTCCACTTCCTCCACTTCCTCCACTTCGTCAACTTCGTCCACTTCGTCCACGTCATCCACTTTGTCCACGTCGTCCACTACGTCCACGTCAACCACTTCGTCCCATTCGTCCACTTCTTCCAGTTCTTCAACTTCAACGTCTTCTTCTTCAGCCACTTCTTCTTCCACTTCGTCCACTTCCTCTACTTCGTCCACTTCCACCATTTCGTGCACCTCGTCCACTTTGTCAACTTCGTCCACTTCTTCCACTTCGGCTAAGTTGTCCACTTCCTCCATTTCGTGCACTTCCCCCACTTCTTTCACTTCCTCCACTTCCTCCCCTTCCTCCTCTTCCTCCACTTCTTCCACTTCCTCCACTCCCTCCACTTTCTCCACTTCCTCAATTTCCTCTTCTTCCTCAACTTCGTCCACTTCGTCAACTTCGTCCATTTCGTCCACTTCCTGCACTTCTTCCACTTTATCCACTTTGTCCACTTCGTCCACTTCGTCCACGTCGTCCATTTCGTCCAATTCGTCCACTTCCTCCACTTCCTCCACTTCGTCCATTTCGTCCACTTCTTCCACTTCTTCTTCTTCATCTTCTTCTTCTTCATCTTCTTCTTCTTCTTTTTCTTCTTCCACTTCGTCCACTTCCTCTACTTCGTCAACTTCCTGCACTTCGTCCACTACCTCCACTTCGTTAACTTCGCCCACTTCGTCCAATTCGTCCACTTCCTCCACTTCCTCCACTTCCTCCACTTCCTCCACTTCCTCCACTTCGTCAACTTCGTCCACTTCGTCCACGTCGTCGACTTCGTCCACTTCGTCCACTTCGTTCACTTCGTCCACGTCGTCCACTTCCTCCACTTCATCCACTTCGTCCACTTCTTCTAGTTCTTCAACTACAAGTTCTTCTTCTTCTTCTTCTTCTTCTTCTTCTTCAGCAATTTCTTCTTCCACTTCGTCCACTTCCTCTACTTCGTCCACTTCCTCCAGTTCGTGCACCTTGTCCACATCGTCAACTTCGTCCACTTCTTCCAGTTCGTCCAAGTTGTCCACTTCCTCCATTTCGTGCACTTCCCCCACTTCTTCCCCTTCCTCCACTTCCTCCCGTTCCTCCTCTTCCTCCACTTCTTCCACTTCCTCCACTCCCTCCACTTTCTCCACTTCCTTAACTTCCTCTTCTTCCTCCACTTCGTCCACTTCGTCAACTTCGTCCATTTCGTCAACTTCCTCCACTTCTTCCACTTCCTCCACTTCCTCCAGTTCCTCCACTTTGTCAACTTCGTCCACTTTGTCAACTTCGTCCACTTCTTCCACTTCGTCCACTTTGTCCACGTCGTCCACTTCGTCAACTTCGTCAACTTTGTCAACCTCGTCCACTTATTCCATTTTGTACACTTCGTCCACTTCTTCCACTTCTTTCCCTTCTTCAACTTCATCCACTTCGTCCACTTCTTCCACTTCTTCGCCTTCTTCTTCTCCCATTTCTTCATCCACTTCGTCCAATTCGTCCACTTCGTCGACTTCGTCCACTTCCTGCACTTCCTCCACGTCCTCCACTTCCTCCACTTCCACCACTTACTCCACTTCCACCACTTCCTCCACTTCCTCCACTTCCTCCACTTCCTCTACTTCGTCCACATCCTCCACTTCGTCCCAAACGTTCATTTCGTCCACTTTGTGCAATTCGTCCAATTCGTCCACTTCCTCCACTTCATCCACTTCTTCCTCTCCATCTTCCACTTCTTCCAATTCGTCCACTCCGACTCCTTCTTCCACTTCATCCACTTCCTCTACTTTGTCCACTTCCTCCACTTCGTCCACTACGTCCACTTCGTCAACTTCGCCCCCTTCGTCCAATTCGTCCACTTCCTCCACTTCCTCTACTTCATCCACTTCGTCCACTTTTTCCACTTCGTCCACTTCGTTCAATTCGTCCACTTCGTCCAATTCGTCCACTTCATCAACTTCCTCCACTTCGTCCATTTCGTCAACTTCATCCACTTCGTCCAATTCGTCCACTTCGTCGTCTTCCTCCACATCCTGCACTTCCTCCACTTCCTCCAGTTCCTCCACTTTCACCACTTCCTACACTTCCACCACTTCCTCCACTTCCTCCACTTCGTCCACATCCTCCACTTCGTCCACTTCGTCCACTTCGTCCCAAACGTCCTTTTTGTCCACTTCGTGCAATTCGTCCAATTCGTCCACTTCCTCCACTTCCTCCACTTCTTCGTCTTCATGTTCTTCTTCTTGTTGTTGTTCTCCGACTTCTTCTTCCACTTCGTCGACTTCCTCTACTTTGTCCACTTCCTCCACTTCGTCCACTACGTCCACTTCGTCAACTTCGCCGACTTCGTCCAATTCGTCCAATTCGTCCACTTCCTCCACTTCCTATACTTCATCCACTTCGTCCACCACTTCGTCCACTTCGTCAACTTCGTCAACTTTATCAACCTCGTCCACTTCCTCCATTTCGTACACTTCGTCCACTTCTTCCCCTTCTTCAACTTCATCCACTTCGTCCACTTCTTCCACTTCTTCTTCTCCCTTTTCTTCATCCACTTCGTCAACTTCCTCCATTTCGTCCACTTTGTCCACTTCGTCAACTTCGTCCAATTCGTCCACTTCGTCGACTTCCTCCACTTCCTCCACTTCCTCCACTTCCTCCACTTCCACCACTTCCTCCACTTCCTCTAGTTCCTCCACTTCCACCACTTCCTCCACTTCCTCCACTTCTTCCACTTGTTCTAGTTGTTCAACTTCCACTTCTTCTTCTTCATCTTCTTCTTCTTCTTGTTCTTCTTCCATTTCTTCTTCCCCTTCGTCCACTTCCTCTACTTCCTCCACTTCCTCCACTTCGTCCACAACGTCCACTTCGTCAACTTCGTCAACTTCGCCCACTTCGTCCAATACATCCAATTCGTCCACTTCCTCTACTTCCTCCACTTCGTCCACTTCGTCCACTTTGTCCACTTCGTCCACTTCGTCCACTTCGTCCACTTCGTCCACTTCGTTCAATTCGTCCACTTCGTCAACATCATCCGCTTCCTCCACTTCCTGCACTTCCTCCACTTCGTCAACTTTGTCAACCTCGTCCACTTCGTCCACTTCTTCAACTGCTTCAACTTCTTCCCCTTCTTCCACTTTCTCCACTTCGTCAACTTCCTCCACTTCGTCCACTTCCTCCACATCGTCCAAATCCTCCACTTCGTCCACTTCCGCCACTTCTTCCACTTCCTGCACTTCCTCCACTTCTTCCACTTCCTCCACTTACTCCACTACCTCCACTTCCTCCACTTCGTCCACTTCGTCCACGTCGTCCACTTCGTCCACGTCGTCCACTTCGTCCAATTCGTCCACTTCTTCCAGTTCTTCAACTTCAACTTCTTCTTCTTCTTCATCTTCTTCTTCTTCAACCACTTCTTCTTCAGCTTCGTCCACTTCCTCTACATCGTCCACTTCCTCCACTTCTTCTACTTCCTCCACTTGCTCCACTTTGTCAACTTCGTCCAGTTCGTCCACTTCGTCCATGACGTCCACTTCGTCCATTTCTTCCACGTCGTGCACTTCGTGAAGATCGTCAACTTTGTAAAACCTCGTCCACTTCCTCCATTTCGTACACTTCGTCCACTTCCTCCACTTCATCCACTTCGTCCAGTTCTTCCACTTCTTCCCCTTCTTCTTCTCCCATTTCTTCATCCACTTCGTCCACTTCGTCAACTTCCTCCACTTCATCCACTTCTTCCACTTAGTCAACTTCGTCCACTTCGTCCAATTCGTCCACTTCCTCCACTTCCTCCACTTCCTCCACTTCCTCCACTTCCTCCACTTCCACCACTTCCTCCACTTCCTCTAGTTCCTCCACTTCCACCACTTCCTCCACTTCTTCTTCCACTTCTTCTTCAACCTATTCTTCCACTTCCTCCACTTCCTCCACTTCTTCTTCCACTTCTTCTTCAACTTATTCTTCCACTTCGTCCACTTCGTCCACTTCGTCCAAAACGTCCACTTCGTCCAAAACGTCCACTTCGTGCAATTCGTCCAATTCGTCCACTTCCTCCACTTCCTCCACTTCGTCCATTTAGTCCACTTCTTCCACTTCTTCTTCTTCATCTTCTTCTTCTTCTTTTTCTTCTTCCACTTCTTCTTCCACTTCGTCCACTTCCTCTACTTCGTCAACTTCCTGCACTTCGTCCACTACCTCCACTTCGTTAACTTCGCCCACTTCGTCCAATTCGTCCACTTCCTCCACTTCCTCCACTTCGTCCACTTCGTCCACTTTGTCAACCTCGTCCACTTCATCCATTTCGTCCACTTCGCCCACTTCTTCAACTTCTTCCCCTTCTTCAACTTCAACATCTTCTTCTTCTTCTTCTTCTCCCATTTCTTCATCCACTTCGTCCTCTTACTCTTCTTCGTCCACTTCCTCCTCTAACTCCACTTCGTCAACCTCGTCCACTTCGCCCAATTCGTCCACTTCGTCCCCTTCCCCCACTTCCACCACTTCCTCAACTTCCTCTAGTTCCTCCACTTCTTCCACTTCTTCTTCCACTACGTCCACTTCTTCCACTTTGTCCACTTCGCCAACTTCCTCCACTTCCTGCACATCGTCCAAATCCTCCACTTCCTCCACTTCCCCCACTTCTTCCACTTCCTCCACTCCCTCCACTTCCTCCACTTCCTCCACTTCGTCAACTTCGTCCACTTCGTCCACGTCGTCCAATTCGTCGACCTCTTCCAGTTCTACAACTTCAACTTCTTCTTCTTCTCCGTCTTCTTCTTCTTCTTCTTCAGCCACTTCTTCTTCCACTTTGTCCACTTCCTCTACTTCGTCCACTTCCTCCACTTCGTGCACATCGTCCACTTCGTCAACTTCGGCCACTTCGTCCAAGTTTTCCACTTCCTCCACTTCGTGCACTTCCCCCACTTCTTCCACTTCCTCTACTTCCTCCACTTCCTCCACTTCTTCCACTTCCTCCACTCCCTCCACTTTCTCCACTTCCTCAACTTCCTCTTCTTCCTCCACTTCGTCCACTTCCTCATCTTCGTCCACTTCCTCCACTTTTTCCACTTCCTCCACTTTTTCAACTTCGTCCACGTCATCCACTTCGTCCGCGTCGTCCACTTCGTCAACTATGTCAACCTCGTCCACTTCCTCCATTTTGTACACTTCTTCCACTTCTTCTCCTTCTTCAACTTCATCCACTTCGTCCACTTCTTCCCCTTCTTCTTCTTCTTCTCCTCCCATTTCTTCATCCAATTCGTCTAGTTCGTCAACTTTGTCCACTTCGTCCACTTCGTCAACTTCATCCTCTTCGTTCAATTCATCCACTTCGTCCACTTCCTCCACTTCGTCAACTTTGTGATGGAAGCTTGCTATGGGTGAGAATCATTGAACCAGGAAGCCAAACAACAAACGTTCCAGTGAGCAGAATGAAGGCAGCGGAATTCTGAAATAGATGCAGAGAATGGTATGGTTTCGGTGAAGAATGGAGTGGGTTAGAACCTCTCAGCTCAGAGGGCCTTCTACTTTGGAAGGAAGCTAGAGGTAAGGAGAAAGAAAGTGAAGAATTGGGTTGACTCAAGAGCAAAGGTAAGCTGGAATTTCATTTTTGCAGCAATTAGACTAAGCTCAAAAGTGTCTACGAAAGGAAGAGGTCTCCTATTTATAGGAAGATAAGAGCCTCAAATCTGAAATGAAATTCAATCCAAAAGCAAATGAAAAAGGCGCCAATTTGCTTCAGCTTCAAACATGCCTCATTCCAACTCAGCAGCACACGTGAAACAACACCAATTCTGAATTCTTATTCCAACTCAGCAGCACACGTGAAAGTTGGGCTAGCTAGGTTATGAGCTTTTTGATAGCTTTGGCAGCAAGCTTCTCCCTCCAAGTCTCTCTTTTCACGTGCTCAAATGCTATGTTGGTAGCTGCTCCCTCCAATTTTATTAATCCTACAAAGCAAAGAAAAAATGTGCTTTTAATTATGGGAAGAAGGATTAATGTAAATTACCTTCCATAGAAGCAAAATGGTAGGTGATCCTTTTTCCTCTTGAATCCTCTTTGCCATGGCTCTAGTAAGAGGTCCAATGTGTGTCTTAGATGGTCTTCCATCAGACCGTCCCTCTTGAAAAGGATCTGTCCTCAGATCTGATTCAACCTGTTGATCATTCCCTGTGAAAGGAATTAAGTCGCAGATGTTAAAAGTATGACTGACACCATAACTTTCAAGGAGATCTAAGGTGTATGCATTATCATTTATCCTTTTAACCACCTTGATTGGACCATCTCCTCTTGGACTAAGTTTGGATTTCCTTTGAGAGGGAAATCTTTCCTTTCTCAAATGAAGCCAAACTAGGTCTCCTTTTTCAAAAACTATTTTCTTTCTCCCTTTGTTGTTGTATTCTGCATATTTTTGAGTTTGTTTTTCAATTTGGATTTTGACTTTCTCATGTAACTTCTTGATAAACTCCACTTTAGAAGCACCTTCTTTATGAAGAAAAGAAGATGATTCTGGAAGAGGTAGTAAATCAAGAGGTGTGATAGGGTTAAAACCATAAACAACCTCAAAAGGAGAAAGATTAGTAGTCTTGTGGACTACTCTATTATAAGCAAATTCAATATGAGGTAGATGTTCATCCCAATATTTGTTATTTCCTCTTAATATTACCCTTAATAATGTAGATAAAGATCTATTGACTACTTTAGTTTGCCCATCAGTTTGTGGGTGACATGTAGTAGAAAATAGAAGTTTAGTTCCAAGCTTTTCCCATAAAGTTTTCCAAAAATGGCTTAGAAACTTCACATCTGTATCAGACACTATAGTTTTGGGTAAGCCATGCAATCTCACTATTTCTTTAAAGAAGAGTCTAGAGATATAACTAGCATCATCTACTTTGTGGCAGGGTATACAATGAGCCATTTTACTAAAACGATCTACTACCACAAATATAGAATCATACCCCTTTTGAGTTCTTGGCAATCCTAAGACAAAGTCCATGCTTATGTCCTCCCAAGGGGTATTAGCTATAGGAAGAGGTGTATAGAGTCCATGAGGCATAATTTTGGACTTAGCTTGTAAACAAGCTATACATTTAGAACAATGCCTTTGAACATCTATTCTCATGTGTGGCCAATAAAATTTACTTTTCAAAATGTTTAGAGTTTTATCAACTCCATGATGGCCCATGAGTTCTCCTCCATGACTCTCTTAGATAAGAAGTTTTCTAATGGATCCTTGGGGTATACAAAGTTTTCCTTTATTAAAAAGATACCCCTCAGAAAGATAGAATCCATCAAAAGGCTTCTTAAGACATGATGAATAAGTGGATGCAAATGTTTCATCATTTTCATATAACTCTTTTATGTCATCAAATCCTAATATTTGGGATCCTAGGGTTACTAATACTGCATGTCTTCTAGATAAAGCATCCGCAACAACATTAGTACTCCCCTTTTTGTGTTTGATGACATAGGGAAATTGCTCAAGGTATTCCACCCACTTTGCATGTCTTTTGTTTAGCTTTGCTTGCCCTTTAATGTACTTGAGAGATTCATGGTCAGTGTGTATGATGAATTCTCTAGTTACCAAGTAATGCTCCCAAGTTTTTAAACCTCTAATGAGGGCATACAACTCTTTGTCATAGGTAGGATAGTTCAAGGTAGGCCCCCTAAGTTTTTCACTAAAGTAAGCTACGGGATGTCCTCCTTGAATTAAAACAGCTCCTATACCTACCCTAGATGCATCACATTCTAGTTCAAAGGCTTTGGAAAAATCAGGCAAAACTAGAATAGGTGCATGAGTTAACTTGTGTTTCAAATCTCAAAAGACAACTCTTGCTTATCACCCCAAAGAAAAGGCATATCTTTCTTGACTAGTTCATTTAAAGGAGCAACTATGGTGGAGAAGTCTTTCACAAATCTTCTATAAAAACTTGCTAACCCGTGAAAACTTCTCACCTCTCCTACATTTTTAGGGGTTGGCCATTCTTGTATAGCCTTGATCTTCTCTGGATCAACATGTACACCTTCTTTTCCAACTTTGAAACCAAGGAAAATCACACTTTCTTGACAAAAAGTACATTTGTCAAAGTTGGCAAAGAGATTATGTTCTCTAAGAAGAAGCAAGACTTCTTTGACATGGTTAAGGTGCTCTTGAAGACTTTGACTATAAGTTAAGATGTCATCAAAATAGACCACTACAAATCTTCCTATGCATTCCCTAAGGACATGATTCATTAATCTCATGAATGTACTTGGAGCATTGGTCAAGCCAAAGGGCATGACTAATCATTCATACAAACCAAACTTGGTCCTAAAAGCAGTTTTCCATTCATCTCCTTCATGAATTCTTATTTGATGGTATTCGCTTTTGAGATCAATTTTGGTGAAAAGATTTGCTCCATGTAATTCATCCAGCATATCATCTAGCCTAGGAATGGGGTGCCTATACTTGACAGTTATGTTGTTGATGGCCCTACACTCTGTACACACTCTCCAAGTTCCATCCTTTTTAGGGACCAACAACACAGGCACAACACAAGGACTTAGACTCTTTTGGATCCATCCTTTGTTCAATAATTCATTAACTTGTTTCTCTATTTCTTTTGTTTCCATGGGGTTGGTTCTATAGGCTGGCCTATTGGGTAGGCTTGCCCTAGGCACCAAATCTATTTGATGTTCTATTCCCCTCAAAGGTGGTAATCCACTTGGTACTTCTTTGGGAAATACATCATCAAATTCCTTTAAAAGTTTTTGCAACCCCTTTGGTAGAGAACCAAGTTCTTGAGTGATTGAAACAAATGCCTCTTTGCAATAGAGAAGAAAATGAGGTTGTCCAAGAAAAAGATTTTTAGAAATGTTCAAAGTTTGAGGTTGGACAACTTCTTTATTTGAGGCATGGGTTATGGTCTTCTCCTTTCTTTCTTTCCTACTTTTCTTTTCTCCATCCAACTTCTTTTTAAGAATTATTTGGTCCTCTCTTACTTGTGAAGGTGTAAGAGGACACAAAATAATTTTCTTTCCCTTGTGTTGAATGGTGATTTTGTTGGTGACTCCATCATGTAGAGCTTGCTTATCATATTGCCAAGGTCTTCCAAGTAATATGTGCCCAGCTTCCATTGGTACTATATCACAAACAATTTGATCTTCATATTTGCCAATGGAAATGGGTACTCTTACTTGTTCTTTAACTACTATTCCATCATCCTCTTTGATCCATTGAAGTTTGTAAGGTTTAGGATGAGGAGTAGTGGTTAAGCCAAGCTTCTCTACCATTCTAGAACTACAACAGTTGCAACAAGAGCCACTATCAACAATCATTGAACATGTATTTTCCAAAACTTTGCATCTTGTGTGGAATAGGTTCTCTCTTTGTGACTGTTCTAATTCTACATGTTTGCTTTCCAGGAGTCTCCTTACCATAAGTAAGTCACCATCACAAGGTAAAGTTTCTTCTTCTTCAGAAGTGGATGTTTCAGACTCGCTATATGAAGAACCCTCATTTTCACTCTCATGCTCAAGAATGTAAGTTGACCTTTTATTGCGGCACTCAGATGCATAGTGCCCTTTTTCCCCACATCTAAAGCACTTAGTCTCCTTACTTTTATGATCTCTTGAAGGTTCTTTGAATTTTTCTTTCCCTCTCTCTTTCTCTCTAAATTCTTCATACCTTGGCTTGGTTAGACTACCCTCCCTCTTGTACTCTTTCTTATGGTTGGAACTATGAGGGTAATCTTTCTTAGTGGAGCTTTTCCTCTTGAGTTGTTGCTCCACCCTCACACAAAGTTGGACTAATTCATTGAGATCATTGTAGGGTATAAGTTCAACCCTATCTCTTATGTCATAGTTGAGTCCACTTTGGAACCTAGCAATTGTTATCCTTGGTTCCTCTCTTATTCCAGCTCTCAACATAAGCAACTCCATTTTCTGTCTATACTCTTCAACACTCATGTTTCTTTGTTGGAGTTTGTGGAGCTTATCCATTAACTCCCTATCATAATAGGCTGGTACATGTCTTCTTCTCAAGGCGGTTCTCAACTCATTCCAATACCTGATGGGAGGTAAATGTCTTAGCCTATGATCCTTGACCAAGGTTGTCCACCAAATTAAGGCATAGCCTTGAAAACTTAGAGAAGCCATGGTGACTCTCTTTTCATCATCTATCTGGTGGCACTCAAAAATTGCTCAACTTTCATTTCCCATTCTAGGTATTCTTCCACATCATCCTTTCCCTGAAAGGAAGGAAGATCAATTTTGGGCTCTCTTGGATGGTGCTCTCTAACTCTATGATGTCTTCTAGGAGGCATTTGGTAGTGGTCATCATTGTGGTGACTACTATATTGCTCAAGCTCACTATGAGAAGATGATGATTCTTCTCTTCTCCTATGGGAAGATCTCTCTTTCTTTTTGTCTTGATTAATCAAAAGTTGACTAATCATGTCTTTGAGCTCACTAATCTCTCTATCCCTTTGTTCAAATTTTTGCTCAAATTCCTCCCTTAAAGAACTCTCACTATGGGGTTTCAAACTTCCTTGCACACTTGATTGACTCATTCTTGTCAAAGGAAAAGGTTTTCACAAAGTTTTCATTATATTTGACAAGTAATGAGTGAAAAGATTTTCACAAGCTTTCTTTGTTTTTGGTGAAAAGTTTCTAAAGAGATTCTAGAGACAAAAGATGTTTCTAAGTAGCTCCCAGGAAGAAGAGGTGAGTCACAAATGGACAAGCTTAGAAACCAAGTTCTTCCTTAGCCAGAGTTTCCTTAGAGTTATCTTTTACCTTAGTTTCTAAGTAGAAATTCTTCAAATTCTTTTCAAATGTTATGAAATGAACCTAAAACCAAAGAAAGGTTGACTAAATGATATGCAATCCTATATACCACGGAGACTTAAAAAAAACAAAAAGATTAAGCAAGAAATTAAAGAAAGCAATAAAGATGCAAGAATGTAAATGCTAGACGGCCCTAAGTGAAAGTGCAAGTGACACTTGGAGCCCCTTGACACACTTCCACACTAAGAAAACGAAATTGAACTATTACAATGTTCAATTGTGAACTTGGAATTGCTTCAAGAGCATTTTTCCAAGTCACTTGGCTCAAAAACAGCAAAGAAAAAAAAATACAATTTCAAACAGCAAATTTCGTGATATTTGGTGTAAATAGACTTGAAATGAGGCCTAGAAGTAATGTGAGCTTTGTCTTCTTGCTGCTGCAGAAAGCTACTCAAAATGAAGGTGTGAGTTGCTCTTTTTCCAGGTTTGAAATGCTGCAGTAACAGAGTTTTTTTCAGCTGCTGGACAGTGGTGTTTGGGCTGCTGTTGAGTCTTCCTTCTTGCTCCACTTCCAATTCTCAAACCACTTCCTAAAAGGCTACCAAAGTAGGAGTAGGTGTCTGGTGCTGGATGCCCCAAACAACTTGCACACACACTCCAAAACTCATTAGAAATCACACCAAACATATTAAAAATCTGCACCAAATTTCTGCACACTGCACCAGTATAGGCTGCTGTATTGAACACTTTAGATGCCAAAAAAATAGACATAAACAATTGGAACAGCACACAAATGAAAGTAGGTACACAAGAGGAACTTATCAAAGGCACTAGAATGGATGAAGAAAGCAAGAAAAACACAAGCAAAGTTCAGAAATTATTCCAAATGCAAACTGTTTGATAATTTTCAGAAGTGTTTGATAAAATGCCCCAATGAATTTCAGATTTTGTGTTTTTGATTTTTCAGGGCCTGTAATCTGGATTGGTTGGTTCTAACAGCTTTTTAACACTTGATACTTCTTCTTTTGATCATGTATTTTCATTTTTAAACATTGAACCAGTTTTTTCACAATCCAGCAATGAATTTTACACTAAAATTACCAAAACAGTGGCTGGAAAAACAGAAACTACACCAGAAAAATGAACTAAAATGGTGGTTTTGGAACCCAAAATGAGTGGCAGTGATTCAAAAACTTTGATGAATGTTCAAACAACTTTTCTTGGTGAAATTAAACATGTTTAAACTCTTAAACAGCTGAAACAATGATTAATATTCAGAATCACTGATCCACTTCCATTTTTAACTCAAAAATGATGGTTTAAATATCCAATCTGCATATAAATTCATTTTTGACCAAATGAGCAGTATTAACAACTTTCAAACATCCATTTAGACTTGCTCAAGCTTTCCAAAAGCACAGAAACAACAGGATTCAAAAATCACCCTTGCTATGGCCAAATTATGCAGCAAAAACCATCAATTAACCAACCACTTTTAGTTTTTCATGGATTCAAAAACTGGACAGCAAAGGAAATGACTCTAAGAAGTGTAAAAGCACAGATCTAAGCTAGATTTAATGTGCTTAGCATGACCAAACTCAGATTAGACAATTCAAAGAAACTTAGCACGGTGAAAAGCTTGGATTAAAAGCTGAAACAGTGGAATGATATTAATTGTGAGCAACCAAGCTATGCAAATTGCATTTCATTGCTTGTAATGGTCTGCTACACTTTTAGCATCATTCAATATCATCAACCAAATTTGTATAAAGCACTAGAATAAAAAGAAATCAACTGGAAAACAGATTCATGATTTAAAAACAGAATTGAAATTTTGCAGTAGAGTTCAACACAGATTTGAAATCAAAATGGATTTCTAGTGCTTTAGCTTGTATCACCAAGGCTAGAACAAATTCTCATTGCCTTTATTGGTTGATATATGGCTTATCTAGCACTTGAACTCAAGCAAAACGAATTAAACCAGCAGAAAAAAATACCAAAGCAGTGACAGAAATTAAAACTGCAATATTCACTTGCACATGACCAAGACAACACTGAAATTGAAAATTAAAGCTGGAAATGACTCAAACAAAGAAAATTCACCGTTTAAAATAAAGGATAAACATGATAACATAATGGAAGCACACCGAACAATGATTAAACACACCAAATTAAGAAGAACAGAACCAAAACAAAATGGAAAAAGTGCTGGAACAAAAACTGGACAGAATGCAAAAACAGAAACAAAATTGGAATAAAAATGGATGAAGTAGCTTAGCTCTTGGTGCGTGGATGACCTAAGCTCAGGATACCACTTGATGGAAGCTTGCTATGGGTGAGAATCATTGAACCAGGAAGCCAAACAGCAAACGTTCTAGTGAGCAGAATGAAGGCAGCGGAATTCTGAAGTAGATGTAGAGAATGGTATGGTTTCGGTGAAGAATGGAGTGGGTTAGAACCTCTCAGCTCAGAGGGCCTTCTACTTTGGAAGGAAGCTAGAGGTAAGGAGAAAGAAAGTGAAGATTTGGGTTGACTCAAGAGCAAAGGTAAGCTGGAATTTCATTTCTGCAGCAATTAGACTAAGCTCAAAAGTGTCTACAAAAGGAAGAGGTCTCCTATTTATAGGAAGATAAGAGCCTCAAATCTGAAATGAAATTCAATCCAAAAGCAAATGAAAAAGGGGCCAATTTGCTTCAGCTTCAAACATGCCTCATTCCAACTCAGCAGCACACGTGAAACAACACCAATTCTAAATTCTTATTCCAACTCAGCAGCACACGTGAAAGTTGGGCTAGCTAGGTTATGAGCTTTTTGATAGCTTTGGCAGCAAGCTTCTCCCTCCAAGTCTCTCTTTTCACGTGCTCAAATGCTATGCTGGTAGCTGCTCCCTCCAATTTTATTAATCCTACAAAGCAAAGAAAAAATGTGCTTTTAATTATGGGAAGAAGGATTAATGTAAATTACCTTCCATAGAAGCAAAATGGTAGGTGATCCTTCTTCCTCTTGAATCCTCTTTGCCATGGCTCTAGTAAGAGGTCCAATGTGTGTCTTAGATGGTCTTCCATCACTTTGTCTACCTCGTCAACTTCGTCCATTTCGTCCACTTCTTCAACTTCTTCCCCTTCTTCAACTTCAACATCTTCTTCTTCTTCTTCTCCCATTTCTTCATCCACTTCCTCTACTTCCTCCACTTCGTCAACTTCGTCCACTTCATCCAATTCGTCCACTTCGTCCCCTTCCTCCACTTCCACCACTTCCTCCACTTCCTCTAGTTCCTCCACTACTTCCACTTCTTCTTCCACTTCTTCTTCCACTTCGTCCACTTCTTCCACTTCTTCCACTTCTTCCACTTCGTCCACTACGTCCACTTCGTCCACTTCGTCAACCTCCTCCACTTCCTCCTCTTCCTGCACATCGTCCAAATCCTTAGCTTCCCCCACTTCTTCCACTTCTTCCACTTCCTCCACTTCCTCCACTTCCTCCACTTCCTCCACTTCGTCAACCTTGTCCACGTCGTCCACTTCGTCAACTTCGTCCACTTCGTCCACGTCGTCCACTTCATCCACTTCGTCCACTTCTTCCAGTTCTTCAACTTCAACTTCTTCTTCTTCTTCTTCGTCTTCTTCTTCTTCTTCTTCTTCAGCCACTTCTTCATCCACTTCGTCCAATTCGTCCACTTATTCCACTTCATCCACTTCCTCCACTTCCTCCACTTCTTCCACTTCCTCCACTTCTTCCACTTCCTCCACTCCCTCCACTCCCTCCACTTCCTCAACTTCCTCTTCTTCCTCCACTTCGTCCACTTCGTCAACTTCGTCCATTTCATCCACTTCTTCCACTTCCTCCACTTCCTCCACTTCCCCCACTTTGTCAACTTCGTCCACTTCGTCCACGTCGTCCATTTCATCCACTTCGTCCACTTCGTCAACTTCATCAACTTCGTCAACTTTGTGAACATCGTCCACTTCCTCCATTTCGTACACTTCGTCCACTTCTTCAACTTCTTCCCGTTCTTCAACTTCATCCACTTCGTCCACTTCTTCCCCTTCTTCTTCTTCCTCTTATCCCATTTCTTCATCCACTTCGTCCACTTCGTCAACTTCGTCCACTTCGTCCACTTCGTCAATTTCGTAGTCATCGTCCACTTCTTCCAGTTCTTGAAATTCAACTTCTTCTTCTTCTTCTTGCTCTTCTTCCACTTCTTCTTCCACTTCGTCCAATTCCTCTACTTCGTCCACATCCTCCACTTCGTCCACGTCGTCCACTTCGTGCAATTCGTCCAATTCGTCCACTTCCTCCACTTCCTCCACTTCCTCCACTTCCTCCACTTCGTGTTTTTCGTCCACTTCTTCCAGTTGTTCAACTTCCACTTCTTCTTCCTCATCTTCTTCTTCTTCTTGTTCTTCTTCCACTTCTTCTTCCACTTCGACCACTTCCTCTACTTTGTCCACTTCCCCCACTTCGTCCACTTCGTCAACTTCGCCCACTTCGTCCAATTCGTCCAATTCGTCCACTTTGATACAAGAAGGCCTAGCACCAATGGGCCTATCACAAGAGGGATGATCAAGAAGCTACAAGATAAGTACTCTCCCAAAGGCCAAACCCTCTTTGCTATTTTTGGATGGAAAATTGGAGAACAAGAAGATGCTACAAATTTACCAAAACATGGAGAAGGGTAAAGTGGACATTTCCACACAAACGGGTGTGCTTATCCTTCTATGGGGTGGCATTAGTAATTGTTTTTTTCCCCATGTTAAAAATTCATTTGTCACGTTTACTGGAAGCTACACATTTAGCACATGGTTAGTTAATAGCTTTCCAAAATTAAAACGTGTAAAAAGCTTGCTCAAGCTTGGAGATTGATCTATAAAATCTCATGAGCAAAGCTTGTATCTCACTTTTGAATATATTGAGTTTTAATATGCTGAAGCATTTTTCCAGCAACCAGAACTCTGCCAAAAGTCCCCTCTTATTGAGCTTTCCTTCTCCTTCTAGCTTCCTTCCAGTGAAGGCCTTCTGAGTTAGATAGTCCACTCACCATAGAGCTCTTCCTCCATCTCTGCCTCCACCGAATTCACTATGCCACTGCTGTTAAAAACACACTTCATTCCACTGCCAGCTATCTCTCGGGATCCATCTTCAACACTGCTCATGATCCAATTCTTCATTTCCCTGCCTTCATTCCACACCTCTGCTGGAGCAACTTCATCAAGTGGTATTTAGAGCCTTGGTTCTGCATCACGCTCCAGCTGAGTATCTGTTTTCATTCGCTGCATTCTGTCAACATTTCATTCTTGTTTTCTGTATTCTGTTGCACTGTTACATTGTGTCACAGTTCCAGTAGATTTCAATTGAGAAATTTATTGTTTCCAGCTTTTAATTTCTTTATTGTTCATCATTTTAATCGGTCAATTCTTTGCTTTGAGTCTTTTAATTTTGAAATCTAATTCTATCATGTCTAGTGCTGTGTTTTGGTTTATTTTGTCAAATTTCTAAGTTGAAACTGGTTTGGGATAAATCTGCTGTGTTTGATTGGATTTTCAATAGAAGCACATGAGATGAGCAATGATTAAAGAGCTCAGTGCATCTTGAATTCTATCACAGTGCAGTGCCAATGAATGTCGATCCAAATCTGTTTTAAATTTGGTTTTTCATGTGTTTTCTCTGAAACTGCACTGTATGGAAATATCATCCCTGGCTGTGATGATATGCTGACTTTACAATATGTGCAAATCATATGAATATTGTATTGTCTAAGACCATAAAAACTGGATGCACCATTATGCAGAATCTGGAAATCCTGGTTTAAGCAGCTTGACCGAACTGCAATCATCTTTGTTTTAGTTTTTCGGATTTAAAATCTATCCAGTCTAGAACTCCCTGCTGGATTCCCTTCAAATCATTTCTAGAGTCTTGTTTAAGTTTGATTTGCTGTCCTAGAGTCAATTTAATTTATTACATATCAGTTTGATTCTTTTGCTAAAAATTGGATGGTGAATTGGCCAAATTTAGTGTGAAAGAGCAACTGCAATAGTCAAATTTTGATTTAAAAGCATTTAGCCTCTGTTGGCAGTTTGCACAAGTCATATTTGGTAAAACAAATTTGCTCAAATCATAAAATTAAGAGTCCAAATTTGTTTGTGCAAAATGACCATTCAAACCACCAATTTTTAAGCATCTTTTCTGGTATAGTTGCAGAATTTTAATTTGAAAGCTTGTTGTGATTACTGCATCAAATTTAGTTCAGAATTGGTAGCAAAAGCTTGGTTCAATTGAATTAAAAGAAGTGCACAATTCAAATCTTACCATAAACTGCATTGTAAAAAGCTGTGTGAACCAGTGCCAAGCAAAATTTAAAATCTGATGCACAGTTTTTCAGATTTCTTCTAGGCATTTTATCAAACACTTTGCCTAGTTTACATTTGGTTTCGAAATTGATCAAAGCTGCAACTTATCTTTGTTTCTTGCTTTTCAAATCTACTCTAGATCCTTTCCTAAGTTCATTTTGAGTGCCACCATTCATTGGAAACCGATTAATTGATTGATTTAAGTTGTTTGAAAATCCTGCACATAAGCTGTTTGATAAAACTACAGTTGTGCATTCTGGTTTAACAGCTTCTGGCAGTAGCAGTGTTGATTTTCTGGCTTAATAATTGATTATTGGTGGTCTGTATGAGCTCTTTTATTGGGTGCAGAATTATCTCAGGAGGTCCTACAACACTGGTAGCATCTTAGGGAGTGGATTGGAGCAAGGAAAGATCAACATTGAGGCTGAAATTTTTGGTGCAGCAGAACCAAAATTCTTCACTGGTCTGCATCAAACTGGTTGCTGCAACAGCAGCATAATTCACTTGCAGCTGAGAGAATTGCATGAATCCAAGCTGATTCATTACTTGTTTGAGAGAAACCAAAGCTGCCACACTCAACCACATCCTTGTTTTCCCAAATTTTGTTGTTTCCCTTATATTTTTGGTGTTTACTTTCTTTTTTTTTTTTCAATTTTGTAAGTTGGCCATTTCAAGCAAGTGAAGTGGAAGAGCTCATAAGTGTTCTTCCCTCATTTGCTAACTTGACTAAAAGTCTCATCACTTTAAAATTGGTAGACGGTGAGTGTGTCTTAGATCCAAAGTCTAAGCCTCACCTAGGAGACCTCACTTTAATTACTTGTTCCATTCTCGACTAGATAGCTTATATCTTGTGCGAATAGGAAGCTCTCTTAGGGGTCCGAATTTAGAGTTAGGTTGTGTCTTTTCTTTACTTTGTGATTTCTTTGTTGTCTTTAAGACTTAGGTGGATTTAAGAGTGATTTTGATCTAAGGACTCTAGTAAGTAGCAAGAAGCATATTTGGCAAGGATAAGGCTTGGTACTTAAGCATTCCTAGTGAATCACCACCCTTACCTGGAATATTGCTTCAAGTGAAAATCTCTAGTCTTTACTTCAAGAATAACATTTAAGTCCATCATAATGTCTAGAAGGCATTCTCCTAGGATTAGTGATAATGAAAAAGAACATTTTTCTCTTCAAACTTTAGTTAATGAATTCAAGGAAATAAGAAGAGAAATGAATGAAGAGAAAGTCAATAGAGAGCTTCAAAATGCTGTTTTTCAAGATGAGTTGAGAATGATAAGGAAAAGTAAGTCTAGGGGAAGTCAGAGTGACAACTCTCAAGAGGGAGGGATGACCATGAGTCTGGGTGATTATTACCCTCATCAGCCTTCTACTTCTAGAAGGCATAGGAGAAATTCTCATGCACCTCCACCCCCTAAAGAAGTCAATGTTGTGTTGCCTCACTTCCATGGGAAGGACAATGTAGAGGCTTATCTTGATTGGTTGATGAAGGTGGAACAATTATTTGAATGCCACCAAGTGAGTGAAGAGAGGAAGGTCTCTCTAGCTACCCTAAGCTTTCAAGGGTATGCAATGTACTGGTGGACTGCCTTGGTCAAAGAGAGGCTTAGACATCAAGCCCCTCCCATCCACTATTGGAATGATCTCAATTCTGCCCTTAGGAGGAGACACATTCCCTCCTACTACAATAGAGAACTCATGGATAAACTCCAAAGGTTACAACAAAGGTCCATGACAGTTGAGGAATATAGACAAAAGATGGAGTTGTATATGATGAGGGCAGGCATAGTGGAGGGTCCAGAAATTACTTTAGCTAGATTTTTAAGTGGGCTCAATTTTGACATAAGAGATAGGGTTGAACTTCTACCTTATAGAGATTTGAATGATCTTGTTCAAATGTGTATAAAGGTAGAACAACAAAACTTGAGAAAGTCTTCTTCTAAAAGAATTCAAGTTCAACCTACTTTTGAAAAGAAAATTTTTAAAGAAAAAGAGCCATTTAAACCTCTAGCCAAAATAGAAGAGAGACCCAAGAAAGAAACACCCTCACACACCAGAACAAGTGAAATCAAATGCTTCAAATGTCTAGGAAGGGGTCATGTAGCTACTCAATGTCCTACAAAAAGAAACATTATTTTGAAAGGCAAGGACATTTATAGTAGTGAAAGTGACACCCCAACTAGTACAAGTGAGAGTGAGGAAGAACAGAAGGAAGAGGAAATATATGCTGATGATGGGCAACTTCTCATGGTGAGAAGGATACTTAGCAACCAACCAAGTCTTGAACACATATCACAAAGAGAGAACATCTTTCACACCAGATGTAAAATTCAAGAAAATCATTGTTCTCTCATTGTTGATAGTGGATCTTGTTGCAATTGTTGTAGTACAAGGTTGGTTGAGAAGTTGAAGCTTGATATTATACCCCATCCAAAACCTTATAAACTTCATTGGCTAAATGAAGATGGGGATATAATAGTCAAGAATCAAGTGAAGTTGGCATTTTCCATTGGGAACTTCAAAGATGAAGTTTTATGTGATATAGTTCCCATGGAAGCATGTCATGTGTTATTGGGGAGACCATGGCAATTTGATCATCAAACTATCCATCATGGTCTAACCAATACCATCACTATCCATCAAAAAGACAAGAAGTTTGTGCTTCATCCTTTGACTCCTACCCAAGTGGCTAAGGATCAAGCACAAATGAAGTCTTTAAGAAAGCAAGAACATGCTCAAAAGAAAAAGTCAAAAAGAAAGGAGGGTATAGAAACAAGTGTGCCACCTAAGGTCACTCAACATGAAGTCCTTTTAAACAAAAAGACTTTAACCAATACACTTCAAGTTGAGCAACCTTCATATCTTCTTCTTTGTCAAGGGACACTTACATGCACATCTAGTGATTCAAAGACTTCAACTCTTTCTCCATCCATTCAAAAACTTTTGAAAGAATTTGATGATCTATTCCCACAAGAAATTCCAAAAGGGCTTCCACCCATAAGAGGAATAGAACATCAAATTGATTTCATTCCAGGGGTAGTTCTTCCTAATAGGCCAGCCTATAGGACCAACCCCCAAGAAATTAAGGAGATTGAGACACAAGTCCAAGAGTTGCTAGATAAAGGCTTAGTTCAAAAGAGTCTAAGTCCATGTGCTGTACCAGTGTTGCTTGTCCCAAAAAAAGATGGGAAGTGGCGCATGTGTTGTGATTGTAGAGCTATCAACAACATCACAATCAAGTATAGACATCCCATTCCTAGGCTTGATGATATGTTGGATGAATTGCATGGAGCACAAATATTTTCAAAGGTAGATTTAAAAAGTGGCTATCACCAAATAAGAATTAAAGAAGGTGATGAATGGAAAACTGCCTTTAAGACCAAGTTTGGATTATATGAATGGCTAGTTATGCCTTTTGGCCTTACAAATGCTCCAAGCACATTCATGAGACTTATGAATCATGTCCTTAGGGATTGCATTGGGAAGTTTGTAATTGTCTACTTTGATGACATCTTGGTATATAGTCAAAATTTGCAAACTCATGAAAATCATTTGAGAGTTGTTTTAACAATTCTTAGAAAACACAAATTGTTTGCAAACTTTGACAAGTGTACCTTTTGTGTTGATAGTGTCATATTTCTTGGATTTGTGGTCACCAAAAATGGGGTTCATGTGGACCCAGAAAAAATAAAGGCCATCCAAGATTGGCCTCCTCCAAAGAATGTAGGAGAAGTAAGGAGCTTCCATGGGTTGGCAAGCTTTTACTGAAGATGATGGAATCCTACTTGACTTAGTTTTCCTTTTGTATTTTACCTTTCCTAGCTTAGCTCTTAAGGAGTATGGGTTACTATAAATACCCAACTCCTCTCTTGTATTAGCACTTTTGAGATTAATGAGAATTAGGATTTCTGAAATAGAAACTATTCTCTCTTGAAAGTCAGGCCAGAGAGTCCAAAGACTCCCTCTAGCCACCTTCCAAGCACACTCTCTCACTTCCATTTTCCATTTTCACGGTGCTTCTCTCCTCCACGCTACATCCTTCACTGCCACATCTCCCCCATTCCACGTCATTGGCTTTTCTTCTCACGCACAGAAACGCCACTTCATTTCTCATTTTTCCAATCGCGCATCCTCATTACTCACATTTCCACTTCGAAGAAACCTCATCTGCTAGGGTTCCTCCTCTTAAACGCATCATCATCACAGTAAGCCTCTCTTCCATTTCTCTCTTCACATATTCCACATCCTTTTCACCATTTCTTCATTTTCTTTGAGTTTTGACCGATTAAACACCTTTCCAACCTTCGTTCTTTCCTTTTCACCGTTTAAAACACCATTTCCACCGATTAATCGGTCAGTTTAGTGATTCCTCACCGTTCTAGGGTTTCCTTCGTGTTTATAAGGTTTTCCACCGATTAAACCTTAGATCTTAGGGTTTTCTTGAGTCTGTTCTTAGTTTAGTAGGTTTCCTTCGAGTCAGCTCTCGCTCGATCTAGAGCTTCATTTCCATTCCGCTGCGTCTTCACTCGTTGGAGAGAGTTTCGAGGAGGTCCGGTTCGTGTTCGCGCATCTTCAATCGAGCTCTCCTCGGCGTTCGTCCATCAAGTGGTATTCAGAGCAAGGTCGAACACGCTTCGAAGATAAGTATCGATTTCCTTGTGTCTTTTCGCTTTGTTTTGATTCTGAGTTAAGTGTTTCGCGTCTCTGTTTCGAGTTTTCTGTTGTTCTTGCGTTGTTTCGCGTCTCTATTCATTCATCTTATTTTGTCTCGGTTTGATTTTGATTCTTTGCGTTTTGTTCCGTCAATTTCTGAGTTGTTCATCATTTTCCTGTACTGTCTTGTGTTTAACTTTTGTTCGTCATTGAATCAATTCCATATGTTTGTTCTGGTTTGAAGTTGAACTATTGTGCATCTTATTCAGTGATATGTGTTTTCATGTGTTTAGGTTTCCAATTTCTGATTCTGTGCTTAAATTTGTGCTTTGAGTCTTATATCATTTTATTCGGTGAATCCAATTTGTTTGAGTCTTTTATTTTCTGAATCTTATTCTGTCATGTTCTAGTCTTGTAGTTTGTTTTTAATTGTCATTTGAATTCGAGCTTAACTAGTTGTTGCTTATGTTTTGTGATTCATTTGAGTTGCCTGCACTGAGTAAGTTCTGCTCACCATATATAAGCTATGACATTGTATTAATGAGCTTGGTGGCAGATTTCAGTGGTAGAGATAATGAATCTCATGTTTTTTTTTTAATCTGTTAATGTTTGTTGATAGCTTTGCATTGGTTCACAGCACTAATTTAGTGCCTAATTTGTTTCTGGTTAATTCTGCACTTGACTGAGAATTTGGCATTGAGATGCATCTGATTGATTGAGCCAGTACCACGTGCATACTATATAAGCAATGAATTGCTTTGGCAAAGCTTGGTTGCACTGAGAAAACTCTAGTAGAGTCTTTTTTGCAGTTGGCCGAACTGCATATTTCCTTGCTTGAGTCATTTGCTTTATTTTTGTTCATTTCAGTAGTAGATCATTGCTGGAATTCGGTGTATTCAACTCTAGAGTCATTTGTGTCTTGCATTTGGTGTTGTTTAAAATTCTGTAATTTTTTTTTTGAGTTGAATCATTTGTTTCTATCATGACTTATATCTTGTGAAGTTGAATTGAAATAGAAGTCAAATTCTATGTTGTGAATTGTAGCAAAAGAAAGTGAAAGTATAAAAAAGCATGAGTTCTTATGATTTGAAAAAGAAAAAGCAATTAGAAAAGAAGTATTGATTGAACCACATAAAGAGTCAAGTGGCAAGTGCAATTCACAACACAGTTTCACTCCTAATGTTTCTCTCCTTTTTCTGGTTTATCATATAATTGGATTGGAGTGAACATTTTAGAGCAATTGGCAATGCATTATTCTATTTCAGTTGCAAATCTGTGTGGTCATGTATGATTCAACTTGAAGTGATTTTTATTGTTTTTAAAATCTGTTCTAGTTCTATTCTTTAGGTTCTATTTGTTATGCTTACTTTGATCAAAGCTTTGTTTCTTGTTTGTCTTAATTGAATTTCCTGGTTTTGTCTCAATGCATGTGCATTCTATTCTGCTGTTCTTTAATTGAGCTTTTGTTTGCTTTCATAATCTGATCTTGAGTCAGTTTCTCTGCTGTGTTGTCAGTTTCATTATCTGGTGCTTACATTATTGGTGGTTGTCATGTTCTGTCCATTACTTTGCCTTAGCATAGCCTTGTCTAAAATTGAGAAGTTTTTACACTTTGGTTTATGGAGTTTGAAAGAGGTTTGTGTGCTTGGTAGCATCTTAGGTGGTGGTGGTCTGAAAGATTCTTCAGCTGTGTACTGCCAAGGGAGAATCTCCCTTCCAAACCTTTCCATTTTGAGTGCTTTAAGTTTTCAAAGTGAAGCCTGAGTGTAGTGAGTTTCGTGAGGCTAATTTGGCCTAATTCCTTGGCACTTTGAAATAGAGAATTCGTTGTTAATCTAACTGTTGTAATTGTTCATTGTGCAGGGAAAAGGAGTTGAGTGAGTAAACTAGAGCAACTATGATTTGTTGCAACTGGAACTGCAATTACTGTTGTTTTAATTGATTATTGATTTCCTGGAACTGTTATTTGTGCTTGTGAATCTTTAAACTGTCATTGCATTCATTTTAGTTAAAACATTGCTTGCTGAATTTATGATGTATTCACTGTTTTGAAAATGAATTGTGATTTCATGGTTTAATTGGCATGTTGAATGTTGATTCTGATTTGATAAGACCTATGGGAACTTGGTAGAGGCATAGGATTTTCAAATAATGTGCTGATTGTTTTATGAGCATTTCTGGAAGTGTATCAACATTGTTTTAACTGCCAATTTCTGTATTGCATCATGTTAATCTTTCTCCATTGATTTGATTAGCTTGTGGTGGTTGTCTAATCAGTTGGACTAAGGTTTGAACTTCATATATTTGAATCTGATGAAAATTGAGTACATTGACCTATGTGTGCATATCAGAATTTCAATGAAATTATTTGAGAACTTAAATAGCTGAGATTTATTTGTGCAGATTTCCATTCTGTTTAAATTCATTGTTTAATGTTAGCTGAATTTTCTGCATTACATCATATCACTCTTTGTCCATTGGTTTGATCAGGTTTGATTAATTTGGAATTATTGTTTAATCAGTTTGGTGTCAGCCTTGAATTACACCCATTTGCATCTGGTTTAATATCCATGTTTATGTGTATTTTTGCTGGAATTGGTGTAATTTCAGTGTGCAGATTTGAACTAAATCAGTGCAGGGATAAAGTGCAGACTAGGAGTGTTGTGTGCAGAGTTGATAAACATTTGGAGTCAAGAATTTTAAGCAGCAGCAGAATCTCAATAGAGTTTACAGCAAGATAGACCAACCATTTAATTAGGGGAGTTGTTTAATTTTGTTGCTTTGAATTGCTTAAGTGTTTCTGTCTTAGCTGGTGATAGCATTTATGGTTGCTTTGAATTGCTTAAGTGTTTCTGTCTTAGCTGAATTGAGTGGGAATATTTGATTGCAGTTTGTCATTTGAAAAAAAAAAGAAATTTATATAGCTGCATCAAGTGCACGAGACTAGGAGAAAAAGGGAAGAATCTTTTATATTGTGTGAAGTTAATCATCTTGATATCTGTGTGTAGATAAGGTACATTGATTACAATTGTGAATTGTGATTGTAGGATTATACTGGCCCGGAGATTCCAAAGTTTTGATTCCAGAAGCACAAAGTGGAACAACAAAGCTGAATGAAGTGGACAGGACCGTCGCAGGGGGCATGTTTTGTATTTCTTTTGTTCCATTTGATGTGTAATAGGTTGATAGGCTAGCTTTCTTTTAGTTTCATTTTTGTTTGTAAAAAGGCCTTTTATAAAGTCCAAGTATTTGGAAGAGTCCTTGGTGCTCTTTCAAACTCTTGGCAACTTTACTTGCTTTAAATTTAGCATAGGTAGATAGATGAATGTGTGATTTGATTTGTGTTTCTCGTAGGGGTCATTAGAGTCCGGTGAATTCTTAAGTGTTGTGTTTGTTTAATTTTGTGTTCACGTTTAGGGTTGATTAGGCTAAAAGGGATTAAAATCTAAGCCTTTTCACATTAGAGTCCGAGAGTCTAGTCTTTTATTTGTGCTTAATTGTTTGAGTTGTGTACTTTGTTTCTAAAGGTGATTTTAATTTAAGGGGTAATTAGTTAGTAGCCTAAGACATTTCTGGCAAGGCAAGACTTGGTACTTAAGCAGCTCTTTAGCTCACCTCTCTTACCTGGGACTTGTCTAAGTGAAAGTTTTGAACCCTTTAGATTAAGAAAATTTTTAAAAACAAAGATGTCTTCTTATGGTTCATATAGGTCTTCTAGGTTAGATAAAGTTGATGAAATGTTTAAACAAGCTAGGAATCTTCCATCATTTGGTAAAGACATAGGTGCATTAACATACCTAGCTTGGGAAAAAGAAATTGATAAAATAAATCCTTGGCTTTATGAAGAGAGTGAATATTATGTTCTTAGTATATATCTCTCTAAGTTAGAAGTGCATTGCATGCAAGAGAGTGGTGGAATGAAAGACAATATCATGTTAGGAAAGGTAGAAAGTCCTCCATATGTGATTGGCATGATTTAAAAGCTTGCATGAGAAGAAAGTTTGTGCCTTCAAGTATTAAAGAAACCTAGAACTAATTAGGGATTGCATTGAAGATGGAAAATCATTTCTTGAGAGTTTAAATGATCATGGGTTTCTTCGTAGAGAATTAGAATTTAGGGCAAGACTTAAAGAGATCAAGGATAAGAAAAGAGAAAGACAGATTGAGAGAAAAGAAAAGGAAGAAAAGAAAGAAGAGAAGAAAGAGAGAGAAGAAATAGAGAAAAGAGAAGAGAGAAGAAGAGAGGAATTAAGAAGAAAAGAAGAAAGAAGAGAAGAAGAAAAGAGAGAAAGGCAAGAAAGTGAGAAGAAGGAAAAGGAGAAATTGTTCCTTATGGCAAATCCTATTCTTCCAAAGACCATAGAACTTAAAAGGGAAGGTTTCCAAATCTTTACTTCTTTTCCAATAATTGATTATTTTTCAAATTTTAACTTCTCTTTCAAACAAATTGTCATCTCAAATTCTATGCAAACTTTTTCAAAATATGACAATTTAAATCTTGAATTATTCAAATCTTTTAGGAAAGAAATAACTCAAGATGAAAGTGAATTTGGACTTCTAGAATTTCCAAATGTGATAACACAAAATATTAGAAGTCCTTCTTGCCTTGTTTTTATAAAAAAATTCTTTCTTGGATTGGTATTAATTGAAAATATATTTGATGTTTATTGCAGATTTGTGTTTGTTCCAGGAGGAAGAAAAAGTTAATATAAAAGAATAAGGCCACTCCAAGATGGCCATGCTTCCAAAGATTGTGTGGAGTTTCTTCATAAGGGGATTGCCAGATTTGAGGACAAATCTTTTCTTAAGAGGGAGGGCATGATGGAATCCTACTTAGTTTTCCTTTTGTATTTTTACCTTTCCTAGATTAGCTCTTAAGGAGTATGGGTTACTATAAATACCCAACTCCTCTCTTGTATTAGCACTTTTGAGATTAATGAGAATTAGGATTTCTGAAATAGAAACTATTCTCTCTTGAAAGTCAGGCTAGAGAGTCCAAAGACTCCCTCTAGCCACCTTCCAAGCACACTCTCTCACTTCCATTTTCCATTTTCACGGTGCTTCTCTCCTCCACGCTACATCCTTCACTGCCACATCTCCCCCATTCCACGTCATTGGCTTTTCTTCTCACGCACAGAAACGCCACTTCATTTCTCATTTTTCCAATCGCGCATCCTCATTACTCACATTTCCACTTCGAAGAAACCTCATCTGCTAGGGTTCCTCCTCTTAAACGCATCATCATCACAGTAAGCCTCTCTTCCATTTCTCTCTTCACATATTCCACATCCTTTTCACCATTTCTTCATTTTCTTTGAGTTTTGACCGATTAAACACCTTTCCAACCTTCGTTCTTTCCTTTTCACCGTTTAAAACACCATTTCCACTGATTAATCGGTCAGTTTAGTGATTCCTCACCGTTCTAGGGTTTCCTTCGTGTTTATAAGGTTTTCCACCGATTAAACCTTAGATCTTAGGGTTTTCTTGAGTCTGTTCTTAGTTTAGTAGGTTTCCTTCGAGTCAGCTCTCGATCTAGAGCTTCATTTCCATTCCGCTGCGTCTTCACTCGTTGGAGAGAGTTTCGAGGAGGTCCGGTTCGTGTTTGCGCATCTTCAATCGAGCTCTCCTCGGCGTTCGTCCATCAGAAGATTTGTTCCTAACTTCTCTAGTCTTGCTTCACCTCTCAATGAGTTGGTGAAAAAAGATGTTACATTCCATTGGGGGGATAAACAACAAAAAGCTTTTGAGCTGCTCAAAGAGAAGCTCACACAAGCACCCATTCTAGCTTTGCCAAATTTTTCCAAAACTTTTGAGCTAGAATGTGATGCTTCAGGATTTGGCATAGGTGCAGTATTATTACAAGAAGGACATCCAATTGCATACTTTAGTGAAAAACTTCATGGTGCCTCTTGTAATTACCCCACCTATGACAAAGAACTCTATGCACTTGTGAGGGCTCTTCAAACTTGGGAACATTACCTTGTTGCCAAGGAGTTTATCATTCATAGTGATCATGAATCACTTAAGTATTTGAAGAGTCAACACAAGTTACAAAAGAGGCATGCTAAGTGGTTGGAATTCATTGAACAATTCACTTATGTTATTAAATACAAGAAAGGAAAATCCAATGTGGTGGCTGATGCTTTGTCAAGAAAAATTAATCTATTAGCCACATTGGGAGCTCAAATTCTTGGATTTAATAACATTCTTGAATTATATTCACAAGATCTTGATTTTGCTCATATCTATGAGGAATGTCTCAATAAGCCTCAAGGAGGATTCTATGTGAAAGAAGGTATCTTTTTAAAGAAGGAAAAATTTGTATTCCCCAAGGTTCACATAGAAAACTCCTTGTTAAAGAGACACATGAGGGAGGATTAATGGGGCATTTTGGGGTAGAAAAGACCCTTGGCATGTTGAAAGACAAATTCTTTTGGCCTCACATGAGAAGGGATGTTCAAAGGCATTGCTTTAAGTGTGTCACTTGTTTAGAAGCTAAGTCTAAATCAATGCCTCATGGACTTTATACTCCTTTGAATGTTGCTTCCACCCCTTGGGAAGAGATAAGTATGGATTTTGTGTTAGGTCTTCCCAAAACTTCTAGGGGTTTTGATTCTATCTTTGTGGTGGTAGATAGATTTAGCAAAATGGCTCATTTTATACCTTGCCACAAAGTAGATGATGCAATCAACATTGCAAAGTTATTCTTTAGAGATGTGGTTAAACTTCACGGTCTACCTAAGGTAATAGTTTCGGATAGAGATACAAAATTTCTTAGTCACTTTTGGAGGACCTTATGGTCTAGATTAGGGACTAAGTTATCTTTTTCTACTACTTGCCATCCTCAAACATATAACTGAGGTAGTGAATAGATCTCTTTCCACTTTACTAAGGGTAGTTCTAAAAGGCAATCACAAATCTTGGGATGAGTATCTTCCTCATGTTGAGTTTGCATACAATAGAGTAGTTCATGGAACTACTAAATTGTCTCCTTTTGAAGTTGTTTATGGTTTTAATCCTTTGACACCCATGGATTTAATACCCCTTCCACATTCTAGTGATTTTGTTCATCAAGATGGGGTATCTAAATCTAAGTTTATCAAAGAATTACATCACAAGGTTAAAAATCAAATTCAACAACAAAATGAGAAATATGCCAAGCAACACAACAAGGGCAAGAAAGATTTAATCTTCAATGAAGGTGATCTAGTTTGGGTTCATCTTAGAAAGGAAAGATTTCCTCAACTAAGAAAATCCAAACTCAATCCTAGAGGAGATGGACCTTTTAGAGTGATAAGGAGGATAAATAACAATGCATATCAAATTGATCTTCCTCCTAAATATGGTGTTCATGCTACCTTCAATGTATCTGACCTTAAACCTTTAGCAGGTTATGCAAGTGAAGATGAAGACCCTATGGATTTGAGGGCAAATCCCTCTCAAGAGGGAGGGGATGATACAAGAAGGCCTAGCACCATTGGGCCTATCACAAGAGGGATGATCAAGAAGCTACACGATAAGTACTCTCCCAAAGGCCAAACCCTCTTTGCTATTTTTGGATGGAAAATTGGAGAACAAGAAGATGCTACAAATTTACCAAAACATGGAGAAGGGTAAAGTGGACATTTCCACACAAACGGGTGTGCTTATCCTTCTATGGGGTGGCATTAGTAATTGTTTTCTTCCCCATGTTAAAAATTCATTTGTCACGTTTACTGGAAGCTACACATTTAGCACATGGTTAGTTAATAGCTTTCCAAAATTAAAACGTGTAAAAAGCTTGCTCAAGCTTGGAGATTGATCTATAAAATCTCATGAGCAAAGCTTGTATCTCACTTTTGAATATATTGAGTTTTAATATGCTGAAGCATTTTTCCAGCAACCAGAACTCTGCCAAAAGTCCCCTCTTATTGAGCTTTCCTTCTCCTTCTAGCTTCCTTCCAGTGAAGGCCTTCTGAGTTAGATAGTCCACTCACCATAGAGCTCTTCCTCCATCTCTGCCTCCACCGAATTCACTATGCCACTGCTGTTAAAAACACACTTCATTCCGCTGCCAGCTACCTCTCGAGATCCATCTTCAACACTGCTCATGATCCAATTCTTCATTTCCCTGCCTTCATTCCACACCTCTGCTGGAGCAACTTCATCACACTTCATCTACTTCCTCCACTTCCTCCACTTCCTCTACTTCGTCCACTTCCTCAACTTTGTGCACTTCGTCCACTTCGTTCAATTCGTCCACTTCGTGCACTTCGTCCACTTCGTTCAATTCGTCAACTTCCTCCACTTCCTCCACTTCGTCAACTTTGTCAACCTCGTCCACTTCGTCCATTTCGTCCACTTCTTCAACTTCGTCCCCTTCTTAAACTTCAGCATCTTCTTCCTCTTCTTCTTCTTCTTCTTCTCCCATTTCTTCATCCACTTCGTCCACTTACTATACTTCGTCCACTTCCTCCACTTCGTCAACTTCGTCCACTTCATCCAATTCGTCCACTTCGTCCAGTTCGTCCAGTTCGTTCCCTTCCTCCACTTCCACCAATTCCTCCACTTGCTCTAGTTCCTCCACTTCTTCCACTTCGTCCACTTCGTCAAATTCCTCCACCTCCTCCACTTCCTGCACATCGTCCAAATCCTCCACTTCCCCTAATTCTTCAACTTCGTCCACTTGCACCACTTCCTCCACTTCCTCCACTTCTCAACTTTGTCCACTTAGTCCACTTCCTCCACTTCGTCCACGTCATCCACTTCGTCCACTTCGTCCAATTCGTCCACTTCTTCCAGTTCTTCAACTTCAACTTCTTCTTCTTCGTCTTCTTCTTCTTCTTCTACCACTTCTTCTTCCACTTCGTCCACTTCCTCTACTTCGTCCACTTCCTCTACTTCGTCCACTTCGTCCACTACGTCCATTTCGTCAACTTCGCCCACTTCGTCCACTTCGTCCAATTCGTCCACTTCCTCCACTTCCTCCATTTCCTCCACTTCCTCTACTTCGTCCACTTCGTCCACTTTGTCCACTTCGTCCACTTCGTTCAATTCGTCCACTTCGTCCAATTCGTCCACTTGATCCACTTCGTCAACTTCCTCCACTTCCTCCACTTCGTCAACTTTGTCAACCTCGTCCACTTCGTCCATTTCGTCCACTTTGTCCAATTCTTCAACTTCTTCCCCTTCTTCAACTTCAACATCTTCTTCTTCTTCTCCCATTTCTTCATCCACTTACTCTACTTTGTCCACTTCCTCCACTTCCTCCACTTCGTCAACTTCGTCCACTTCATCCAATTCGTCCATTTCGTCCCCTTCCTCCACTTCCACCACTTCCTCCACTTCCTCTAGTTCCTCCACTTCTTCGACTTCTTCTTCCACTTTGTCCATTACGTCCACTTCTTCCACTTCGTCGACTTTGTCAACTTGCTCCACTTCCTGCACATCGTCCAAATCCTCCACTTCCCTCACTTCTTCCACTACCACCACTTCCTCCACTTCCTCCACTTCCTCCACTTCCTTCACTTCGTCAACTCCGTCCACTTCGTCCACGTCATCCACTTCGTCCACTGCATCCACTTCGTCCAATTCGTCCACTGCTTCCAGTTCTTCAACTTCAACTTCTTCTTCTTCTTCGTCTTCTTCTTCTTCTTCAACCACTTCTTCTTCCACTTCGTCTACTTCCTCTACTTCGTCCACTTCCTCCACTTCGTGCACATCGTCCACTTCGTCAACTTCGTCCACTTCGTCCACTTCATCCACTTCGGCTAAGTTGTCCACTTCCTCCACTTCGTGCACTTCCCCCACTTCTTCCACTTCCTCCACTTCCTCCACTTCCTCAACTTCTTCCACTTCCTCCACTTTCTCCACTTCCTCAACTTCCTCTTCTTCCTCTATTTCATCCAATTCGTCAACTTCGTCCATTTTGTCCACTTCCTCCACTTCCTCCACTTCCGCCATTTTGTCAACTTCGTCCACTTCGTCCACTTCGTCAGCTTCGTTCACAACGTCCACTTCCTCCACTTCGTCCACTTTGTCAACTTCGTCCACTTTGTCCACTTCGTCCACATTGTCCACTTCGTCCATTTCATCCACTTCATCGATTTCGTAGATGTCGTCCACTTTTTCCAGTTCTTCAACTTCAACTTCTTCTTCTTGTTCTTCTTGTTCTTCTTCCACTTGGTCCACTTCCTCTACTTCGTCCACATCGTCCACTTCGTCCACTTCGTCCAATTCGTCCACTTCCTCCACTTCCTCCACTTCATCCATTTCGTCCACTTCTTCCACTTCTTCCAGTTGTTCAACTTCCACTTCTTCTTCTTCATCTTCTTCTTCTTCTTCTTCTTCTTCCCCTTCTTCCACTTCGTCCACTTCCTCTACTTCGTCCACCTCCTCCGCTTCGTCCACTACGTCCACTTCCTCCACTACGTCCACTTCGTCAACGTCGCCCACTTCGTCCAATTCGTCCACTTCCTCAACTTCCTCCACTTCCTCCACTTCCTCTACTTCCTCCACTTCCTCCACTTTGTCCACTTCGTCCACTTTGTTTAATTCGTCCACTTCGTCCAATTCGTCCACTTCGTCAACTTCCTCCACTTCCTCCACTTCGTCAACTTTGTCAACCTCGTCCACTTCGTCCATGGCGTCCACTAAGTCCAGTTCTTCAACTTCTTCCCCTTCTTCAACTTCAACATCTTCTTCTTCTTCTTCTTCTTCTCCCATTTCTTCATCCACTTCGTCCACTTACTCTACTTTGCCCACTTCCTCCACTTCGGCCAAGTTGTCCACTTCCTCCACTTCGTGCACTTCCCCCACTTCTTCCACTTCCTCCACTTCCTCCACTTCCTCCACTTCCTCCACTTCCTCGGCTTCGTCCACTTGTTCCACTTCGTTAACTTCATCCATTTCGTCCACTTCGTCCACTTACTCCACTTCGTCCATTTCCTCCACTTCGTCCACTTGTTCTAGTTCGTAAACTTCGTCCATTTCGTGCACCTCGTGCACTTCCTCCACTTCCTCAGCTAACTCCACTTCCTCCAGTTCCTCCACTTCCTCCACTTTGTCCACTTCCTCCACTTCGTCAACCTCGTCCACTTCGTCAACTTCGGCCAGTTCGTCCACTTCGTCCATTTCGTCCACTTCTTCAACTTCTTCTTCTTCTTCTTCTTCTTCTCTTCCACTTCTTCTTCCACGTCGTCCACTTCGTCCCCTTCGTCCACTTCGTCCACTTCGTCAACTTCCTCCACGTCGTCAACTTCGTCGACTTTGTCCACGTCGTCCACTTCGTCCACTTTGTCAATTAGGTCTACTTCATCCACTTTGTCATCTTCGTCCACGTCGTCCACTTCATCTGTCCGCTTCTTCCGTTTTGTCTACATCGTCCCCTTCGTCGACGTCGTCCACGTCATCCACTTCGTCAAAGTCGTCCACTTCGTCCACTTTGTCCACTTCGTCCATATCCTCCACTTTGTCCACTAATTCAACTTCGTCCTCTTCGTAAACTTCGTCCAATTCGTCCACTTCCCCCACTTCCTCCACTTCGTCCATTTCGTCCACTTCTTCCACTTCTTTCAGTTCTTCAACTTCCACTTCTTCTTCATCTTCTTCTTCCTCATCTTCTTCTTCTTCTTCTTCTTCTTCCACTTCTTCTTCCAGTTCGTCCACTTCCTCCACTTCGTCCACTATGCCCACTTCGTCAACCTCTCCCACTTCGTCCAATTCGTCCACTTCCTCCACTTCCTCTACTTCCTCCACTTCGTCAACTTCATCCACTTCGTCCAATTTGTCCATTTCGTCGCCTTCGTCCCCTTCCTCCGCTTCCACCACTTCCTCCACTTCCTCTAGTTCCTCCACTTTTTCCATTTCTTCCACTTCATCCACTACGTCCCCTTCGTCCACGTCGTCCACATCATGCACTTCGTCCACTTCGTCAAATTCCTCCACTTCCTCCACATCGTCCACTTCCTCCACTTCCTCCACTTCCCCCACTTCTTCCACTTCCTCCAGTTCCTCCAGTTCCTCCACTTCCTCCACTTCGTCCACTTTGTCCACGTCGTCAACTTCATCCAGTTCATCCATATTGTCCAATTCGTCCACTTCTTCCAGTTCTTCAACTTCAACTTCTTCTACTTCTTCTTCTTCTTCCACTTCCTCTATTTCGTCCACTTCCTCCACTGCGTGCACATCGTCCACTTCGTGAACTTCGTCCACTTCATCCAATTCGTCCAATTTGTCCACTTCCTCCACTTCCTCTACTTCATGCAGTTCCCCCACTTCTTCCACTTCCCCCACTTCATCCACTTTGTCAACTTCGTCCACTTCCTCCATTTACTCAACTTCCTCAACTTCCTCCTCTTCGTCCACTTCGTCCATGTCGTCCACTTCGTCCACTTCGTCCACTTCATCCACTTCGTCCACGTCGTCCACTTCGTCCACTTCGTAGCTGTCGTCCACTTCGTCCACGTCGTCCACTTCGTCAAAGTCGTCCACGTCATCCACTTCTTCCGCTTCGTCCATTTCGTTTACTTCGTCCACTTCGTCCACTTCATCCACTTCGTCCACTTCGTAGACGTCGTCCACTTCGTCCACTTCGTAGACGTCGTCCACGTCGTCCACTTCGTCCAAGTCGTCCACTTCGTCCATTTCGTCAACTTTGTCAAGCTCGTCCACTTTGTCCATTTTGTCCACTTCGTCCATTTCGGCCAATTCGTCCACTTCCATCACTTACTCTACTTCGTCTACTTCGACCATTTCGTCCAATTCGTCCAATTCGTCCCCTTCTTCTTCTTCTCCCATTTCTTCATCCACTTCGTCAACTTCCTCCACTTCCTCCACTTCCTCCACTTCCTCCGCTTCGTCCACTTGTTCCACTTCGTTAACTTCATCCATTTCGTCCACTTCGTCCACTTACTCTACTTCGTCCACTTCCTCCACTTCGTCCACTTGTTCTAGTTCGTAAACTTTGTCCATTTCGTGCACCTCGTGCACTTCCTCCACTTCCTCAGCTAACTCCACTTCCTCCAGTTCCTCCACTTCCTCCATTTTGTCCACTTCCTCCACTTCGTCAACCTCGTCCACTTCGTCAACTTCGGCCAGTTCGTCCACTTCGTCCATTTCGTCCACTTCTTCAACTTCTTCTTCTTCTTCTTCTCTTCCACTTCTTCTTCCACTTCGTCCACTTCGTCCCCTTCGTCCACTTCGTCCACTTCGTCAACTTCCTCCACGTCGTCAACTTCGTCGACTTTGTCCACGTCGTCCACTTCGTCCACTTTGTCAATTAGGTCTACTTCATCCACTTTGTCATCTTCGTCCACGTCGTCCACTTCATCTGTCCGCTTCTTCCGTTTTGTCTACTTCGTCCCCTTCGTAGACGTCGTCCACGTCATCCACTTCGTCAAAGTCGTCCACTTCGTCCACTTCGTCCATATCCTCCACTTCGTCCACTAATTCAACTTCGTCCACTTCGTCCTCTTCGTCAACTTCGTCCAATTCGTCCACTTCCCCCACTTCCTCCACTTCGTCCATTTCATCCACTTCTTCCACTTCTTTCAGTTCTTCAACTTCCACTTCTTCTTCTTCATCTTCTTCTTCCTCATCATCTTCTTCTTCTTCTTCTTCTTCCACTTCTTCTTCCAGTTCGTCCACTTCCTCCACTTCGTCCACTATGTCCACTTCGTCAACCTCTCCCACTTCGTCCAATTCGTCCACTTCCTCCACTTCCTCTACTTCCTCCACTTCGTCAACTTCATCCACTTCGTCCAATTCGTCCATTTCGTCGACTTCGTCCCCTTCCTCCACTTCCACCACTTCCTCCACTTCCTCTAGTTCCTCCACTTTTTCCATTTCTTCCACTTCATCCACTACGTCCCCTTCGTCCACGTCGTCCACATCATGCACTTCGTCCACTTCGTCAAATTCCTCCACTTCCTCCACATCGTCCACTTCCTCCACTTCCTCCACTTCCCCCACTTCTTCCACTTCCTCCAGTTCCTCCACTTCCTCCACTTCGTCCACTTTGTCCACGTCGTCAACTTCACCCACTTCATCCACTTCATCCACATTGTCCAATTCGTCCACTTCTTCCAGTTCTTCAACTTCAACTTCTTCTACTTCTTCTTCTTCTTCCACTTCGTCCACTTCCTCTATTTCGTCCACTTCCTCCACTGAGTGCACATCGTCCACTTCGTGAACTTTGTCCACTTCATCCAATTCGTCCAATTTGCCCACTTCCTCCACTTCCTCTACTTCATGCAATTCCCCCACTTCTTCCACTTCCCCCACTTCATCCACTTTGTCAACTTCGTCCACTTCCTCCATTTACTCCACTTCCTCAACTTCCTCCTCTTCGTCCACTTCGTCCACGTCGTCCACTTCGTCCACTTCATCCACTTCGTCCACGTCGTCCACTTCGTCCACTTCGTAGACGTCGTCCACTTCGTAGCTGTCGTCCACTTCGTCCACGTCGTCCACTTCGTCAAAGTCGTCCACGTCATCCACTTCTTCCGCTTCGTCCATTTCGTTTACTTCGTCCACTTCATCCACTTCGTCCACTTCGTAGACGTCGTCCACTTCGTCAACTTTGTAGACGTCGTCCACGTCGTCCACTTCGTCCAAGTCGTCCATTTCGTCAACTTTGTCAAGCTCGTCCACTTTGTCCATTTTGTCCACTTCGTCCATTTCGGCCAATTCGTCCACTTCCACCACTTACTCTACTTCGTCTAGTTCGACCATTTCGTCCAATTCGTCCCCTTCTTCTTCTTCTCCCATTTCTTCATCCACTTCGTCAACTTCCTCCACTTCCTCCACTTCCTCCACTTCCTCCGCTTCCTCCGCTTCGTCCACTTGTTCCACTTCGTTAACTTCATCCATTTCGTCCACTTCGTCCACTTACTCTACTTCGTCCACTTCCTCCACTTCGTCCACTTGTTCTAGTTCGTAAACTTTGTCCATTTCGTGCACCTCGTGCACTTCCTCCACTTCCTCAGCTAACTCCACTTCCTCCAGTTCCTCCACTTCCTCCACTTTGTCCACTTCCTCCACTTCGTCAACCTCGTCCACTTCGTCAACTTCGGCCAGTTCGTCCACTTCGTCCATTTCGTCCACTTCTTCAACTTCTTCAACTTCAACTTCTTCTTCTTCTTCTTCTCTTCCACTTCTTTTTCCACTTCGTCCACTTCGTCCCCTTCGCCAACTTCGTCTACTTCGTCTACTTCGTCCACGTCGTCAACTTCGTCCACTTTGTCCACGTCGTCCACTTCGTCCGATCCGTCCACTAGGTCTACTTCGCCACTTTGTCATCTTCGTCCACGTCGTCCACTTCATCCGTCCGCTTCGTCCCTTTTGTCTACTTCGTCCACTTCGTCCCCTTCGTAGACTTCGTCAACTTCTTCCACTTCTTCCACTTCGTCAACCTTTAAGACTTAGAAACTAGCTTGAACTCATATTTTTTCTTTAGTTTTGTGAATAAGAGAGTTAAAAGCGAATTTAATGGTTTTATGCAAGATTCCCTTGATTTTGTAGGCTAATTGAATGATTTGAAAGAAGAATTGAAGTACCGAAAGATTGGAATGCTGAAAAGTCAACCAGAAACAAGAAAAATCAACCAGTCAACCAGAAAAGTCAACCAGTCAACCACAATGCTGAAAAGTCAACTTGGTTCCAAAATCACCACTGAGGGGCAAAAACAGCAGCTGGGGGCAAAATGGATCATGCGCATTTACCGCTCAACGGTAAAATACCGCTGAGCGCCATTCTAAGTGGGCTTGGACCGGTTTTCTTTTGTTTTTATGGGCTTGGGCCTAATTTTTTGTATTTTTAGAATAATATATAACCTTTAGGACATCCTAGGGTTTGTATCTTTGGCTGGGAGGAAGCAGAAACACACTTTTTCACCCCTTGGGGGTAGATTGGGAGATGGTGACGGCTCTCCTCTTCTCTTTCTAGGGTTTTTCTATCTCTTTCATTCTTTCATTATTGTTCATCTAGTTTCACCATGAATATGGTGAACTAAACCTTGTATTGTTGTTGGAGAATCAATGTAGTCTTGTGAAACTCTCATATATGAAATTTGTGTTTTAACATCTTATTTTAAGATATATGCTTTCTTTCATCATTAGTTAGGGTTTTTCCTCTTTGCTTAAAGCTTGCTTTGTTTAACTCATTCAATGCCATGATTATTGATTTTGTCGATTTGGGAACGTACGGGAAAATCTAGATCCGGGGAAATTCTCCCAATAGCATATTGCCTAGACATAGGAATATGAGGGTTGGTTGTCGTTAAGCTTCTGCACTTCAGAATTAATTATTAGGAATGCTAGGAATTGTATGAACTCGTAATTAAGGATAGACCTTCTTGCAAGGTGATTTAGAGAGTGGCATTAGCAATTGTTGAAAAGAATGATGAATTCCTAAAAGTATATGAGAGTGGATAAGATGAAATTGATAACCCCAACAGCATACTCATCCATCTAATTCATTAAAGTGTTTGTATTCCTCTTTTCCATTGATCAAATTCATGCATACATGTTTAATTATAGTCTTTTGCATTTAAACCCTACAATCAATTGTTAACAAGTCTTAAATAATCAACAAATCATATAGCTAACTAGGCCGTGAGTCCTTTGGGAAAACGATACTTGGTCTTACCTAGTTTTATTACTTCATACGATTCGGTCACACTTGCGATTATTAAACAAGTTTTTGGCGCCATTTTTCGGTGTTCATAAATTTGTCATCAAGTTTTTGGCGCCGTTGCCGGGGACTTCGTGGTTTAACTGTTTTTTATTTTTTCTGTTTTTATTTTATTTTATTTTATTTTATTTTATTTATTTCATTTTATTTTAGTTTATTTTATTTTATTTTATTTTATTTTATTTTCTGTTTTTATTTTTTTTTCGGTTATTATTTTATTTTATTTTTCTGTTTTTATTATTTTTCTGTTTTTATTTTTATTTTTTTATTTTATCTTCTTATCTCTTATTTTATATCTTCTCTATCTTTTTGTGCTAACAATTGTTTTTAGGGATTTTTGCCTAATGCTTGCAGGATGCAATTCGGACAAGAATTTAACTATATGGGCACTCAATTCTACCAAAGTAATCTCAACCACTGGTGGGAACCTCACTCAAGCATGGATCAAAGTCAATTTTGGCAAGTTGCCAGACAATTTGAGAATCAACCACAACAACAATGGCAACAACAACCCTCTCTATCGGCAAGAATGCCAACATTGGAGGACACACTTCAACAGTTTTTGCAGGTGGCCAGCTCCACTCAGAAAAACATTGAAGCATCATGTAAAAGGATGGAGATGAACCTTCGTTACATTAGTCAGAGATTGAACGATTTTAAGGTTAATACTGAAGTTAACCCTAAGGAGGAAGGTCAAGTCATTGTCACTGAAAGTGACAAGATTTTTGATGAGAAAAAAATAGGGAGAGATGAGGAAAAGATAGAGAGAAAAGAAAAAGAAGAGTTGAGTGAGAAAGATAAAGATGAAGAAAAAGAAAAAGAAGTGGTTGAGAGAAAAGAGAGAAAGAAAATTTGTGTGAAAATAAAGAAGTTGAGAAGAAAAAGAGAAGGGAAGAAAAAAATAAGAGAAAAGAAAAAGAGCAAAAAGAAAGTGAGAGAAAAGAAAAAGAGGACGAGAGAAAAAAAGAAAGAATCATATGAAAAACCTCTTCCTCATTCAAAGAAGTATCATAGGAAGAAGAAATTTGAGCGCTTTATGGAAATCTTCAAGAAATTGGAGATTAAAGTTCCTATGATTGAGACATTGCAACAGGTTCCTGGTTTGATCAAATTTCTGAAGAAGTTCAGTAGAAAGAAGAAGAAAAAGAAGATGGAACTTGAAGCTTTATTGGGTCAAGCTAGTGACGTTAAAAGAGCGCTTGCTGGGAGGCAACCCTGTGATTTAAGAACTCTTAATTTTTGGTTTGGTGATGTAATTTTGAACTTTTGGGTATCTTTGTTTTTGTTATAAGTTTGTTATAGGGTTTACATCTACTGATGGATGTTAGGCGAAAGAGTATCTACTGAAGGAAACTATGTATGTATACACCTACTGATGGGTGTTGGTAAGAAAGGTTTGCATCTACTGAAGGGTGTTGGAGGATTTTGGGTCAGGCTCGTGACGTTAAACAAGCACTACCTGGGAGGCAACCCAGTTGATTGATTTTATCTGTATTGTTTGTTTTGATTCTACTTTAGTTGCATGATAGGGATTGAATGTTTGAGTGATCTGATAACTTAAATGCAGGGAGCTAGTGAGGGGCATGAGTAGGAGGCACCTAGGTTAAGCTAGGAAGAAGAAGAGCACTTCCCGAAAGTACCGCTGAGCGGCAAACTGCTGCTGAACGGTAGTGTCGCAGAATGGGCTTAGGTTGCCCATTAGCGGAACCCGAGCCCATTGGGGTATTTTTATACCCTAGGGCGCGCTTTGGCCTCTATTTTCATATTCTTCTCTGCACACACACTCCTAAACACTTTTCCAAAGGTTCTCTACATTTTTCCTTTCATTCCTCTTTAGAAAATCTCCCTTCCACTCATTTTCTCACTAGTTTTCCATCTAAGTTTGGGGTTGGGAGAGAGTATCATTGATGGGGCTGGTTGAGTTTTTCAAAGCATTAGAGCAGGATTTGTTTTATCAATCATTTTTGTTTTTAGAATAGGGTTTGATGTACTCAATTGGAAACTTTGTCTGTTATGATGGTTTGCTTATGATTGTTGTTTGATAAGTAATGCCTGATGATGCTTTGATATTGATTGATGTTGAGATGTCCACATTAGATGCTTATACAGGTGATTCACAAGCTTTGTGAACAAATGCAAGATGTTGTGATTGTGATTATGATGCTAAGCAGGATGTGTATGTGGAATGAGAATGAGCCTATTTGTGAGGTTTTGAGCTCCAGAGTTTTTGAGATTGAATGCTATTACTTTGAAAGCATGAATGATTTTGCCCAGGTTTTCTATGATTGAATCAATTGCTTGTTTTGCATCATATGATCAAGGCCATTTGTTGGTAACCTTTTTATTAGCCAAATTCATGAATTTAGCCCACTAAAAGAGAGCACTTTGTGTTCCATCATTTGAACCCTTAGCCTTGAACATAATTTGAAACCCTTGTGAAAAGCTAGCTTTACCTTGAGTTAAGTAGAAAATATTTTGTGGTATTAATAAATGTTCAAGTTTGGGGTTGTTGGGAAGTTATGAAAGGAAAATTGAAAGCATTGAGCTAAGAGCTAAGAACTAAGTATGTGAAAAGAAAAAGAAAAAGAGAAAGAAAAGAGAAGAAAAAGCAAAGCTCAATGCAAAGGAAAGTTGGGAATAAGTAAGAATGGTTGTGTTTATATGATTCTCTTAACTCAAGGGTTTTGTGATCTAGAAAAACCAATTTTCTTGTTAGCCCAGCCACATTATAAGCCATTGAAAAGTCCTTGTGATGATGTGTGCTTGTAAGTGTTTTTGATTATGGTTAAATGAAAGGCAAAGTTGATTCATGTGACATTGTAATAGTAGAGTGAATGAGTGAATATCTCCTATACACTTGTGTGTTTGAGTGAAACACTTTATCTAGTGAGGATAGATTCCATGAACACATAAGAACATCTTTGCTTAGTTAATTGATCATTCATGAAAATAACATTTGTTGGATAGTATGTGTTTGAGTGATCACTAAAAGCATGTGCATCTCTTGATTGAAGTCTTAATGATGAGCTAAATTGAGTATTTACTTGTCTTGAAAGAAGGATTTTTGAATGTGGTGAACCATTATATGAATTGATGGAATATTGAGTTACATCTTGTTTGCTTGAGGACAAGCAAAGTTTTAAGTTTGGGGTTGTGATAACGGTTGAAAAACCGTTATTTTTATGCTTAAAATTCATACCAAAAGCAACCTTTAAGACTTAAAAACTAGCTTGAACTCATTTTTTCTTTAGTTTTGTGAATAAGAGAGTTAAAAGTGAATTTAATGGTTTTGTGCAAGATTCCCTTGATTTTGTAGGCTAATTGAATGATTTGAAAGAAGAATTGAAGTACCGAATGATTGGAAAGCTGAAAAGTCAACCAGAAACCAGAAAAGTCAACCAGTCAACCAGAAAAGTCAACCAGTCAACCAGAATGCTGAAAAGTCAACCAGAATACAGAAAAGTTCCGCTGAGCGCCATTCTAAGTGGGCTTGGACCGGTTTTCTTTTGTTTTTATGGGCTTGGGCCTAATTTTCTGTATTTTTAGAATAGTATATAAGCTTTAGGACATCCTAGAGTTTGTATCTTTGGCTGGGAGGAAGCAGAAACACACTTTTTCACCCCTTGGGGGTAGATTGGGAGATGGTGACGGCTCTCCTCTTCTCTTTCTAGGGTTTTTCTATCTCTTTCATTCTTTCATTATTGTTCATCTAGTTTCACCATGAATATGGTGAACTAAACCTTGTATTGTTGTTGGGGAATCAATGTAGTCTTGTGAAACTCTCATATATGGAATTTGTGTTTTAACATCTTATTTTAAGATACATGCTTTCTTTCATCATTAGTTAGGGTTTTTTCTCTTTACTTAAAGCTTGCTTTGTTTAACTCATTCAATGCCATGATTATTGATTTTGTCGATATGGGAACGTACGGGAAAATCTAGATCCGGGGAAATTCTCCCAATAGCATATTGCCTAGACATAGAAATATGAGGGTTGGTTGCCGTTAAGCTTCTGCACTTCAGAATTAATTATTAGGAATGCTAGGAATTGTATGAACTTGTAATTAGGGATAGACGTTCTTGCAAGGTGATTTAGAGAGTGGCATTAGCAATTGATGAAAAGAATGATGAATTCCTAAAAGTATATGAGAGTGGATAAGATGAAATTGATTCCCCAACAGCATACTCATCCATCTAATTCATTAAAGTGTTTGTATTCCTCTTTTCCATTGATCAAATTCATGCATACATGTTTAATTATTGTCTTTTGCATTTAAACCCTACAATCAATTGTTAACAAGTCTTAAATAATCAACAAATTATATAGCTAACTAGGCCGTGAGTCCTTTGGGAAAACGATACTTGGTCTTAACTAGTTTTATTACTTGATACGATTCGGTCACACTTGCCGATTGTTAAACAAGTTTTTGGCCTCAATTTTCGGTGTTCATAAATTTGTCATCAGTCCACTTCCCCCACTTCTTCCACTTCCCCCACTTCTTCCACTTCCTCTACTTCGACCCACTTCTTCCACTTCCCCCACTTCTTCCACTTCCTCTACTTCGACCACTTCCTCCATTTCGTGCATATCGTCCACTTCGTCAACTTCGTCCACTTCATCCAATTCGTCCAATTTGTCCATTTCCTCCACTTCGTGCAGTTTCCCCACTTCTTCCACTTCCTCCACTTCCTCCACTTTGTCAACTTCGTCCACTTCCTCCACTTCCTCAACTTCCTCCTCTTCGTCCACGTCGTCCACTTCGTCCACGTCGTCCACTTCGTCCACTTCCTCCACTTCCTTCACTTCCTCAACTTCCTCCACTTCGTCCACGTCGTCCACTTCCTCCGCTTCGTCCATTTCGTCCATTTCGTCCACTTCGTAGACGTTGTCCACTTCGTCAAAGTCGTCTACTTCGTCCACGTCGTCCACGTCGTCCGCTTCGTCCATTTCATATACTTCGTCGACTTCGTCCACTTCGTAGACGTCGTCCACTTCGTCTATGTCGTCCACTTCGTCCAAGTCCTCCACTTCGTCCACTTCGTCAATTTTGTCAACCTTGTCCATTCCGTCCACTTCGTACACTTCGTCCACTTACTCTACTTCGTCCACTTTGCCTACTTCGTCCACTTCGTCAACTTTGTCCACGTCCTCCGCTTCGTCCACTTCTTCCCCTTCTTCTTCTTCTTCTTCTTCTTCTCCCATTTCTTCATCCACTTCGTCCACTTACTCTACTTCGTCCACTTCGTCCACTTCGTCCACTTCGATCACTTCGTTCACTTCGTCCACGATGTCCACTTCGTCCACGTCGTCCACTTTGTCCCCTTCGTCCATTTCGTCTACTTTGTCCCCTTCGTCCACTTCGTAGACGTCGTCCACGTAGTCCACTTCGTCCACGTCGTCCACTTCGTCCACTTCCTCAACTTTGTCAACCTCGTCCATTTCGTCCACTTCGTCCATTTCGTCCACTTCTTCCCTTTCTTCAACTTCATCCACTTCGTCCACTACTTCCACTTCTTCCCCTTCTTCCCCTTCTTCTTCTCCCATTTCTTAATCCACTTCGTGCACTTCGTTCACTTACTCTACTTCGTCCACTTCGTCCACTTCGTCAACTTCATCCACTTCCTCCGCTTCGTCCACTTCTTCCCCTTCTTCTTCTTCTTCTCCCATTTCTTCATCCACTTTGTCCACTTACTCTACTTCGTCCACTTCCTCCGCTTCGTCCACTTGTTCCACTTCGTAAACTTCGTCCATTTCGTGCACCTCGTGCACTTCCTCCACTTCCTCATCTAACTCCAGTTCCTCCACTTCCTCCACTTTGTCCACTTCCTACACTTCGTCAACCTCGTCCACTTCGTCAACTTCGGCCACTTCGTCCACTTCGTCCATTTCGTCCACTTCTTCAACTTCTTCAACTTCAACTTCTTCTTCTTCTTCTTCTCTTTCACTTCTTCTTCCACTTCGTCCCCTTCGTCAACTTCGTCCACTTCGTCGACTTCGTCAACTTCGTCCACGTCGTCAACTTCGTCAACTTTGTCAACCTCGTCCATTTCGTACACTTCATGCACTTCTTCCACTTCTTGCCCTTCTTCTTCTTCTTCTTCTCCCATTTCTTCATCCATTTCGTCCACTTCGTCCACTTCCTCCACTTCGTCAAATTTGTCCACTTTGTCCAATTCTTCCACTTCGTCGACTTCCTCCACTTCCTCTACTTCCTCCACTTCCTCTACTTCCTCCACTTCCTCCACTTCCACCACTTCCTCTAGTTCCTCCACTTCTTCGTCCACTTCCTCCACTTTCTCCACTTCCTCCACTTCCTCCACTTCGTCCACTTTGTCCACTTTGTCCACTTCCTCCACTTCGTCAACTTCGTCCACTTCGTCCACTTTGTCCACTTCGTCCATGTCGTCCACTTCGTCCACTTTGTCCATTTCCTCCACTTCGTCCATTTCGTCGACTTCATAGACGTCGTCCACTTCTTCCAGTTCTTCAACTTCAGCTTCTTCTTCTTCTTCTTCTTCTTCAGCCACTTCTTCTTCCGCTTCGTCAACTTCCTCTACTTCGTCCACTTCCTCCACTTCGTGCACATCGTCCACTTCGTGCACATCGTCCACTTCGTGCACATCGTCCACTTCGTGCACATCGTCCACTTCGTGCACTTCGTCCACATCGTCTACTTCGTCCACTTCGTGCAATTCGTCCAGTTCCTCCACTTCCTCCACTTCCTCCACTTCGTCCATTTCGTCTACTTCTTGCAGTTCTTCAACTTCCACTTCTTCTTATTCATCTTCTTCTTGTTCTTCTTTTCTTCTTCCACTTCTTCCTCCACTTTGTCCACTTCCTCTACTTCGTCCACTTCGTCAACTTCGCCCACTTCGTCCAATTCGTCCAATTCGTCCACTTCATCCACTTCCTCCACTTCCTCCACTTCCTCCACTTCCTCTACTTCGTCCACTTCATCCACTTCTTCAACTTGTTGCCCTTCTTCAACTTCAACATCTTCTTCTTCTTCTTCTTCTTCTTCTTCTCCCATTTCTTAATCCACTTCCTCCACTTCCTCCACTTCCTCCACTTCGTCTACTTCGTCCACGTCGTCCACTTCGTCCACGTAGCCCACTTCGTCCACGTCGTCCACTTCGTCAACTTCGTCCACTTCGTCCACTTTGTCGACTTCGTCCACTTCGTCCATTTCGTCCTCTTCGTCCATTTCGTCCACTTCGTCCATTTCGTCCACTTTTTCCACTTCTTCCCCTTCTTCAACTTCATCCACTTCGTCCACTACTTACACTTCTTCCCCTTCTTCTTCTTCTTCTTCTTCTACCACTTCTTCATCGACTTCGTCCACTTACTCTACTTCGTCCACTTCGTCCTCTTCATCAACTTCGTCAACTTCGTCCACTTCCTCTGCTTCGTCCACTTCTTCCCCTCTTCTTCTTCTTCTTCTCCCATTTCTTCATCTACTTTGTCCACTTACTCCGCTTCGTCCACTTGTTCCACTTCGCAAGGTTCGTCCATTTCGTGCACTTCGTGCACTTCCTCAGCTACCTCCACTTCCTCCAGTTCCTCCAGTTCCTCCACTTCCTACACTTCCTCCACTTTGTCCACTTCCTCCGCTTCGTCAACATCGTCAACCTCGTCCACTTCGTCAACCTCGGCCAGTTCGTCCACTTCGTCCATTTCGTCCACTTCTTCAACTTCTTCAACTTCAACTTTTCTTCTTCTTCTTCTCTCCACTTCTTCTTCCACTTCGTCCACTTCGTCCCCTTCATCAACTTCGTCCACTTCGTCCAATTCGTCGGATTCGTCCACTTCGTCAACTTCGTCAACTTTGACAACCTCGTCCACTTCGTCCATTTCGTACACTTCGTACACTTCATCCACCTCTTCCCCTTCTTCTTCTTCCTCTCCATTTCTTCATCCATTTCGTCCACTTACTCTACTTCGTCCACTTCCTCCACTTCGTCAACTTCCTCCACTTCCTCCACTTCGTCCATTTCGTCCAATTCGTCCACTTCATCGACTTCCTGCACTTCCTCCACTTCCTCCACCTCCATCACTTCCTCCACTTCCTCTAGTTCCTCCACTTCTTCCACTTCTTCTTCTACTTCGTCCACTTCGTCCACTTAGTCCACTTCGTCCACTTCGTCCACTTCGACCATGACATCCACGTCCTCCACCTCGTCCACTTCGTTAACTTCGTCCACTTTGTCCACTTCATCCATGTCCTCCATTTCGTCCACTTCGTCCATTTCGTCCATTTCGTCCATTTCATCCACTTCGTCGACTTCGTAGACGTCGTCCACTTCTTCCACTTCTTCTTCTTCTTGTTTCTTCTTCATCCACTTCTTCTTCCACTTCGTTCACTTCCTCTACTTCGTCCACTTCCTCCACTTCGTCCACATCGTCCACTTCATCCAAATCCTCCACTTCGTGAACTTCGTCCAATTCGTCCACTTCCTCCACTTCCTCCACTTTGTCCATTTCGTCCACTTCTTCCAATTCTTCCACTTCTTCAACTTCCACTTCTTCTTCTTCATCTTCTTCCTATTCTTCTTCTTCTTCTTCGTCCACTTCTTCTTCCACTTCGTCCACTTCCTCTACTTCGTCCACCTCCTCCACTTCGTACACTACATCCGCTTCGTCAACTTCGCCCACTTCGTCCAATTCGTCCAATTCGTCTACTTCCTCCACATCCTCCACTTCCTCTACTTCCTCCACTGCTTCCACTTCTTCCACTTCTTCCACTTCGTCCACTTCGTCCACTTCGTCCACTTCGTCCACTTCGTACAATTCGTCCACTTCGTCCACTTCGTCCACTTCGTCATCTTCGTCACCTTCCTCCACTTCCTCCACTTCGTCAACTCTGTCAACCTCGTCCATTTCGTCCAGTTCGTCCACTTGTTCAACTTCTTCCCCTTCTTCAACTTCAACTTCTTCTCTTCTTCTTCTTCTTCTCCCATTTCTTCATCCACTTCGTCCACTTACTCTACATCGTCCACTTCGTCCACTTCGTCAAGTTCGTCCACTTCGTCGAATTCGTCCACTTTGTTCCCTTCCTCTACTTCCACCACTTCCTCCACTTCCTCTAGTTCCTCCACTTCTTCCACTTCTTCTTCGCCTTCGTCCACTACGTCTACTTCGTCCACGTCGTCGACTTCGTCCACTTCGTCAACTTCCTCCACTTCCTCCACATCGTCCACTTCCCCCACTTCTTCCACTTCCTCCATTTCCTCCACTTCCTCCACTTTGTCCACGTCGTCCACATCGTCGACTTCCTCCACTTCATCCATTTCGTCCAATTCGTCCACTTCTTCCAGTTCTTCAACTTCAACTTCTTCTTCTTCTTCTTCCAATTCTTCTTCCACTTCGTCCATTTCCTCTACTTCGTCCACTTCCTCCACTTCGTGCACATCGTCCACTTCGTTAACTTCGTCCAATTCGTCCACATCCTCCACTTCCTCCACTTCCTTAACTTCGTCAATTTTACCACTTCGCGCACTTCTTCCACTTCTTCAAGTTCTTCAACTTCAACTTCTTCTTCCAGTTCTTCTTCAACTTCGTCCACCTCCTCCACTTCCTCATCTTCCTCCACTTCCTCCACTTCCTCCACTTCGTCCATTTCGTCCACTTCCTCCACTTCCTCCACTTCCTCCACTTCACCCATTTCCTTCACTTCCTCTACTTCCTCCACTTCTTCCACTTCTTCTTCCACTTCGTCTACTCCGTCCACTTCGTCTACGTCGTCTATGTCGTCCACTTCGTCAACTTCGGCCATTTCGTCCACTTCCCCCACTTCTTCCACTTCCTCTACTTCCTCTACTTCCTCCACTTCGTCCATTTCACCACTTCGTGCACTTCTTCCACTTCTTCCACTTCTTCCAGTTCTTCAACTTCAACTTCTTCTTCTTCTTCTTCTTCTTCTTCTTCGTCTTCTTCTTCTTCCACTTCTTCTTCAACTTCGTCCACTTCATTTACTTCGTCCACTTCCTCCACTTCGTCCACTTCCTCTTCATCCACTTCGTCCATTACATCCACTTCGTCAAATTCATCCACAAGGTCCACTTCCTCCACTTTTCCAACTTCCTCCACTTCCTCCACTTCCTCCATTTCCTCCACTTCCTCCACTTCGTCCACGTTGTCCACGTCGTCCACTTCGTCCCCTTCGTCCACTTCTTCCAGTTCTTCAACTTCAACTTCTTCTTCTTCTTCTTCGCCACTTCTTCTTCCACTTCGTCCACTTCCTCTACTTCATCCACTTCCTCTACTTCGTGTACATCGTCCAATTCGTAAAATTTGTCCACTTCCACCTCTTCATCCACTTCCTCCACTTCCTTCACATCGACCACTTCGTCAACTTCGTCCACTTCCTCCAGTTTGTCAACTTCGTCCACTTCGTCCGCTTCCTCCACTTCGTCAACTTCCTCAACTTCATCCACTTCGTCGATTTCTTCCACGTCGTCCACTACGTCGACTTCGTTCGCTTCATCCATTTCATCTACTTCGTCCACTTCGTCCACTTCGAAGACGTCGTCCACTTCGTCCACGTTCTCCACTTCGTGTCAACTTAGTCCACTGTGTCCACTTCATCCACATCCTCCACTTCGTCCATTTCGTCCAGATCGTCCAATTCGTCCAATTCGTCCACTTCCTCCACTTCCTCCACTTCCCCCACTTCCTCCACTTAGTCCATTTCATCCACTTCTTCAGTTCTTCAACTTCCACTTCTTCTTCTTGTTCTTCTTCTTCTTCTTTTCTTCCACTTCTTCTTCCACTTCGTCCACTTCCTCCACTTCATCCACTACGTCCACTTAGTCAACTTCGCCCACTTCGTCAACTTCGCCCACTTCGCCCACTTCATCCAATTCGTCCAATTCGTCCACTTCCTCCACTTCCTCTACTTCCTCCACTTCGTCAACTTCATCCACTCCGTCCAATTCGTCCACTTCGTCCGCTTCCTCCACTTCCTCCACTTCCTCTAGTTCCTCCACTTCTTCAACTTCTTCTTTCACTTCGTCCACTACGTCCACTTCGTCCACTTCCTCCACGTCGTCCACTTCGTCCACTTCCCCCACTTCTTCCACTTCCTCCACTTCTTCCACTTCCTCCACTTCCTCCACTCCCTCCACTTCGTCCACTTCATTCACTTCGTCCACTTCGTCGACGTCGTCCAATTTGTCGACTTCTTCCAGTTCTTCAACTTCAACTTCTTCTTCTTCTTCTTTAGCCACTTCTTCTTCCACTTCGTTCGCTTCCTCTACTTCGTCCACTTCCTTCACTTCGTGGACATCGCCCACTTTGTCCACTTTGTCCAATTTGTCCAATTTGTCCACGTCCTCCACTTCCCCCACTTCTTCCACTTCCTCCACTTCCTCCACTTCCTCCACTTCCTCCTCTTCCTCCACTTCCTCCACTTCGCCATCTTCGTCCATTTCGTCCACTTCCTCCACTTCGTCCATTTCGTCCACCTCATCCACTTCGCCCTTTTCTTCCATTTTTTCCAGTTCTTCAACTTCAACTTCTTCTTCTTCTTCTTTTTCTTCTTTTCTTCCACTTCTTCTTCCACTTCGTCCACCTCCTCCACTTCCTCATCTTCCTCCACTTTCACCACTCCCTCCAGTTCGTGCACAGCGTCCACTTCGTCAACTTCGTCCATTTCATCCAATTCGTCCAATTCGTCCACTTCCTCCACTTCCTCCACTTCGTCATCTTCCTCCACTTCGTCCACTTCTTCCACGTCGTCCACTTCATCCACTTAGTCCACTTCGTCCACTTTGTCAACTTCGTCCACTTCCTCCACTTCCTCGACATCGTCCACATTCTCCACTTCCTCCACTTCTTTCACTTCCTCCACTTCCTCCACTTGATCCATTTCGTCCACTTCATCTACTTCCTCCCCTTTCTCCACTTCCTCCACTTCCTCCTCTTCCTCCACTTCGTCCATTTCGTCCATTTCGTCCACTTCGTCCACTTTGTCTTCTTCGTACACGTCGTCCACTTCATACACGTCGTCTACTTCGTCCACTTCTTCCATCTCTTCAACTTCAACTTCTTCTTCTTCTTCTTCATTTCTTCTTCCACTTCGTCCACTTCCTCTACTTCGTCCACATCGTCCACTTCGTCCACTTCGTCCACATCCTCCACATCCTCCACATCCTCCACGTCGTCCACTTCGTCCAATTCGTCCATTTCTTCCAGTTCTTCAACTTCAACTTCTTCTTCTTCTTCTTCTTCCACTTCTTCTTCTACTTCGTCCACTTCTTCCACTTCCTCTACTCCGTCCACTGATAACAGTTGAAAAACTGTTATTTTCATGCTTAAAATTGACACAAAAAGCAACCTTTACACTTAGAAACTAGCTTGAAATCATGCTTTTATCCATATTTTCAGAAATAAGAAAGCTGGACAGGTTTATGCTTGATTTCAGTGTTTTTGTGCAGGTTTTAAGGTGAATTTAGTGAAAGAAGTGAAGAAGGAGAGAGATGAAATCAGAAAAGTCAACTAGAAACCAGAAAAGTCAACCAGTCAACCTAAAAAGTCAACCAGTCAACCAAAAAGTCAACCAGTCAACCAGAATACGAAAAAAGTCAACCAGACGAGTTTTGGGCCAGTTTTATGCGATTGTATGATCTGTTTGGGCCTGGACCCGTTTTCTATTATTTTTATGTCCTATTTAAAGACCTAGATGTCTTAGGATTGGTATCTTTGCCAGAAACAAAGTAAACACTCTCTCTTTCACCCCTTTGAAGGAGGATCTTGGATGCTCAGGCTACCTCTTCACCTTTCTAGGGTTTTATCTTTCATTCTTTCATTATTGTTCATCTAGGTTCACCATGAATATGGTGAACTAAACCTTGTATGTTTGTTGGGAAATCAATGTAATCTTTTGAAGCTCTCATATATGGAATTTGTGCTTGCATCTTAATCCAAGATTTATGCTTTCCTTCATCATTAGTTAGGGTTTTTCCTCTTTGCCTAATGCTTGCTTTGTTTAACTCATTCAATTCATGATTATTGATTTTGTCGATACGGGAACGTACGGGGAAGTCTAGATCCGGGGAATTACTCCCAATATTATATTGGTTGTCACTAAGCTCCTGTGCTAAGAGAACTAATTATTAGGAATGCTAGGAATCGTATGAACTCGTAATTAGGGATAAGCCTTCTTGACAAGGTAATTTAGAGAGTGGCATTAACAATGATGATTTGAATGTTGAATTCCTAAAATATATGAGAGTGGATAAGATGAAATTAACCCCCAACAACATATTCATATATATATTTCATTGAAAGTGCTTGTCTTTTGCTTTTGCCATTGATCAAAATCTCATGCATACATGTTTATTTTCTGTTTTGCATATTAAACTTCAAATATTTCGTTCTTAAGTCTTAGCTAATCAACAACCACACAACTAAACTAGGCCGTGAGTCCTTTGGGAGAACGATACTTGGTCTTACCGAGTTTATTACTTGAAACGATTCGGTCATACTTGTCGATTGTTCAACAAGTTTGTGACATCATATTTTGGTGATCATAAATTTGTCCATCAAGTTTTTGGCGCCATTGCCGGGGACTCTGGTTTAACTGGTTAATTTGTGTGATTATTGATTATCTTTGACTTTAATTTTGAATTTCTGTTTTTATTTTCTGTTTTTATTTTTTCGGTTTTTATTTGATTTGGTTTTATTTTATTTGATTTATTTGATTTTATTTTATTTGATTTGATTTGATTTGATTTGATTTTATCTTATTTGATTTGATTTTATTTTATTTTATTTTATTAGATTAGATTTGATTTGATTTGATTAGATTAGATTTTATTTTATTTTATTTTACTTCATATTATTTTATCTTATCCTCTGAATCTTTTATCTTCTGAATCTATATCTTCTCCTATATCTTTTTGTGCTAACAAATCTTTTCTAGGGTTTTGTTTTCTTGTGCATGCAGGAAGCAATTAGAACAAGGAGCAAGAAAACAACAGAACCTCTGCTTGAAGGTCTAGACGAGAGTAGACGGAGGAGAAGAATCCGAACATCTAGAGAACTTTTCCCTTCTCCAGAAACTCTCTTACAATCATCACCACAAGGTTCTGTTCATAGCACAGAAAATATGGAGAACAACAATGTTAGAAGAACTCTTGCTGACTACACCAATATAGCTGGACCTCAGCACTTTAACAGTATAGCTAGACCTAGAGTCAATGCAGCTAATATGGAGGTCAAACCAGCACTGATTCAACTGGTGAAAAGCAACCAATTTAATGGGTTATCTCATGAAAGCCCATATGAGCACCTCACTACCTTCAATGAGATTTGCAACACAGTCAAAATTAATGGGGTGCCAGACGAAGCTATCAAACTTAGCTTGTTTCCTTTCTCATTGGGAGGCAATGCTAAGCTTTGGTTGAATTCTTTCCCAGAAGAAAGTTTCATAGAGTGGGAAGCAGTGGTCACAAAATTTTTAAACAAGTACTTCCCACAATCTAAGGTGACAAAAGGCAAGCAAGAGATTTCTTCATTTAAGCAGGGTATGGAAGAATCACTGGGGCATGCATGGGACAGATACAAAAGCTTGCTAAGAAAAACACCCATGCATGGCTTTGAAGATCAAGAAGTAGTCTTAACTTTCCTTGGAGGGCTTGGTTCACAAATCAAGATGATGCTGGACGCCTCAGCAGGAGGCAATATTAAATGGAAAACTCCAGAGGAAGCAACAGAGATTATAGAAAACATGGCTCCTAGTGATAATGAGCTACACAGTGAGAGAGGAGCTCCTATGCAAAAAGGAGTCCTCCAATTACAGACACATGATGCCCTGCTAGCTCAAAACAAAATTCTAACTCAACAGCTGGAGACTCTGACTAAAACTCTTGCACAATTACCTAAAGAGTTGAAAACTGCTGCACAGGTACAAACCCAATTGTGCGAATTGTGTGGAGGCGACCATATCAATGGTCAATGTGCCTTTGCAGTTGAAGCCGTAGAGGATGTAAACTACATGACCAATCAGTACCGTCAAGGAAGCTACAATCAGGGGTGGAAACCACACCCAAGTATTGGTCAAGGGCAAACTGGGCAAGCTGGTCAATATAATAAGCAGCAGCAGCAACCCACCTTATGGCAACAATTATCTATGCTTAATGAAAGGTCCATGAGGATGGAGGAAGCTCTCAACAATTTCATACAGAAAACTGAGTCTACCCAAAAGAGCACTGACGCTGCTATCAAAAATTTGGAGATTCAGATGGGGTAGATCACTAAACAGGTGGAAGAAAGGCCAAATAGAAATTTTGGGGCTAATACTGAGGTTAACCCCAGAGAAGAGTGCAAGGTGGTAGAGAGTGTTGATGATGAGAAAGTTGAGTTAGATACAGAAGAGAGAAGAGAAATAGAGAGCAAAAGCACTTTTCCTTTTCCAATCCATCAAGGGAAACAACTAGACTTCACAGAATTATTCAAAATGATGGATAATGATGCACCTTGGGAACAGATTCTACAACAGATTACGGTTTACACTAAATCTGATGAAAACATCTTTACAAAGAAAAGACGTAGAGATGATGAAGCAAAGGAGTGTATAACTATTAAAAAAGAGTCATTCCCTCCTAAAGCAACAGACCCAGGCAGTTTTTCTATCCCTTGTACCATAGGGAAGAAAAGGGTAAAGAAAGCTCTTCTTGATCTAGGTTCAAGTGTTAACTTGATACCTTACTCTTTACTGGACCAAATCGGCAAGGTTAATGTGAAACCTGTAAAGGTTAATCTAGTAATGGCCGATGGATCTTCAAAGGAGCCATGTGGGATTGCAGAGGACATTATAGTTTGTGTTGGCAAACTTCAGTTCTTGGCAGACTTTGTGGTGATGAAGATGGAGACAGAGAAGATACCTATCATACTTGGAAGACCGTTTATGAAAACGGCCAGAGCTATCATTGATGTAAATGAAGGTATAGTGGTGCTCCAGGACAGGGAGGAGAGAGTGGTTATAGACGTCTTTAAAGATGAGACGCAAACACAGGAGGAAGAAGTTAGTTATAAAGCTGCATTTCAAGATGCACCCATGACTAGCCGTAAAGATGAAAATCTCAAGGTTGCAGGTAACCATTGTTTGTTGTTTCAGGTACACAAGGAAGAAAAGATTGGAAGAGGAGGAGAAATTCCTGGTGACTGGGAGAAAAGAAGACTCCAACTTGGCACACCTGTAAGAATCAAGAACAAGTTGTGGGTTGTGAAGGGCTTTAAAGAGAAGGAGATGATAGAGATAGAGTCTCCACATTCTAGAAGGACCAAAACAGTTCACAGGAAACAGCTGAGGAGTTGGTGGAATGACAACATCAACTATAAAGAAGGAACTTGAGCTTCACTGGGTCAAGCTAATGACGTTAAAAGAGCGCTTGCTGGGAGGCAACCCAGTGATTTTAGAACTTTTAAATTTTACTTTGGTTTGTAATTTTTTAATCTGTTGAACATGATTTTGTGAATATTTTGCTGAACATAGCATCTACTGATGGATGCTAGGTGGTTAAGTATCTACTGAAGGATACTAAGTGTGTAACACCTACTGATGGGTGTTGATGAGAAAATTTTGCACCTACTGATGGGTGTTGGTAAGTTTTAAACACCTACTAATGGGTGTTGGTGGACTTTGGGTTAGGCTCGTGACGTTAAACAAGCGCTACCTGGGAGGCAACCCAGTTGATTGATTGTTTTTGTTTGTTTCATTTTAGTTAGGGTTTGCATAAGTATTTTAAGCATTGAATTGCAGGGAACCAGTGAGGGGCATGTCTAGGAGGCACGTAGGATAAGAAAAGAAGGAGAAGAGCACATCACGAAAGTGCCGCTGAGCGGTACTCTCGTAGATGGGCTTTGGTTACCCTTTAGCGGAACCCGAGCCCATTAGGGTATTTTTATACCCTAAGCTGCGCAAATGCTTTTATTTTCAGGCTCTTCTCTACACACACACTCCTACATACCTTTTCAAAGGTTCTCTACAACTTTTCCCTCATCCCTCTTTAGAAAATCTCCCTTCCACTCACTTGCTCACTAGTTTTCCATCTAAGTTTGGGGTTGGGAGAGAGAATCATTGAAGGGGCTGATTTCTTCATTGTGGTTTACTAATGCTTAACAATCTATCTTTTGGTTTTGTGAATTATGTTTGATGCAGGGATGGCCTCCTCATCGGGCAAAAAGAATCAAGACTAGAAGATCCAAGAAGAGGAAGATACAAAGGACAGCTCAGATTGATGAGGAGCTGAGATAGCATTTACGGATGAATGCTATCATATGCTTATGCTTTTGTTGGTTTAAGTTTTCTAAACTTATTTATTTTTTGTTTTAGATTAGGGTTTGATGTACTCTATTGGAAACCTGGTTTCTTGTGATGGTTTGCTATTAACTGTGATTGTGTGATAAGTAATGCTGAATGATGCTTATTGATTGATTGATTGATGTTGAGATGATGTGCACATTAAAATGCTTATACAGGTGATTCACAAGTTTTGTGAACAAATGCAGGATATCATGATTGTGGTTGTGAGATTAAGCAGGATATGTATGTCAAATGTGAATGAACTTATATGTGAGGTTTTGAGCTCCAGAGTTGTTATGTTTGAATGCTATTACTTTGAAAGCATGAATGATTTTGCCCAGGTTTTCTATGATTGAATCAATTGCTTGTATTACATCATCTGATCAAGGCCGTTTGTTGGAACCCTTTTTATTGGCCAAATTCATAAAGTTAGCCCACTAAAAGAGAACACTTTGTGTTCTATCCTTTGAACCCTTAGCCTTGAACATACACTGAAACCCTTGATTGAAAATCTTTACCTTGAGTTAAGTAGAAGATCTTGTGTGGTATTGTTAAATGTTCAAGTTTGGGGTTGTTGGGAAAACATGAAAAAGGAAAAGCATTGAGCTAAGAGCTAAAAAGTAAGAATATGCAAAGAAAAAAAAAGAAAAAGAAAAGAAAAGAAAAGAAAAAGAAGCAAAGCTCAATGCAAATGCAAAGGCAAGTTGGGAAGAATAAGAAAAATTGTGTTGTTTTTGATTCTCTTAACTCAAGGATTTTGTGATCCAGAAAAACCAATTTTCTTGTTAGCCTAGCCACATTATAAGCCATTGAAAAGTCCTTGTGATGATGCATGCTTGTGAATGTTTTTGATTGTGGTAAAATGAAAGGCAAAGTTGATTCATGTAACATTGTGATAGTGGAGTGAATGAGTGAAACACTTTACCTCTTATACACTTGTGTGTTGAGTGAAACACTTTACCTAGTGAGGAAATATTCCATAAGCACATGAACATCCATGCTTAATTGATTGATCATTCATGAAAAATAGCATTTGTTGGAATTTAAATGACTTTGTAAACACTAAAGCATGTGCACATCTTGATTTAACTCTTGGTCATAAGTTTGAGTGAAGTTGTTACTTATCTTGAAAAAGAGGATTTTGAATGAGTGAACCATCATATGAATTGGTTGAAGATTGAGTTACATCTTGTTTGCTTGAGGACAAGCAAAGTTCTAAGTTTGGAGTTGTGATAACAGTTGAAAAACTGTTATTTTCATGCTTAAAATTGACACAAAAAGCAACCTTTACACTTAGAAACTAGCTTGAAATCCTGCTTTTATCCATATTTTCATAAATAAGAGAGCTGGACAGGTTTATGCTTGATTTCAGTGTTTTTGTGCAGGTTTTAAGGTGAATTTAGTGAAAGAAGTGAAGAAGGAGAGAGATGGAATCAGAAAAGTCAACCAAAAAGTCAACTAGTCAACCAGAATACGAAAAAAGTCAACCAGACGAGTTTTGGGCCAGTTTTATGCGATTTTATGATCTGTTTGGGCCTGGACCCGTTTTCTATTATTTTTATGTCCTATTTAAAGACCTAGATGTCTTAGGGTTGGTATCTTTGGCAGAAACAAAGCAAACACTCTCTCTTCCACCCCTTTGAAAGAGGATCTTGGATGCTCAGGCTACCTCTTCACCTTTTTAGGGTTTTATCTTTCATTCTTTCATTATTGTTCATCTAGGTTCACCATGAATATGGTGAACTAAACCTTGTATGTTTGTTGGGGAATCAATGTAATCTTTTGAAGCTCTCATATATGGAATTTGTGCTTGCATCTTAGTCTAAGATTTATGCTTTCCTTCATCATTAGTTAGGGTTTTTCCTCTTTGCCTAATGCTTGCTTTGTTTAACTCATTCAATGCATGATTATTGATTTTGTCGATACGGGAACGTACGGGGAAGTCTAGATCCGGGGAATTACTCCCAATATTATATTGGTTGTCGTTAAGCTCCTGTGCGAAGAGAACTAATTATTAGGAATGCTAGGAATCGTATGAACTCGTAATTAGGGATAGGCCTTCTTGACAAGGTAATTTAGAGAGTGGCATTAACAATGATGATTTGAATGTTGAATTCCTAAAATATATGAGAGTGGATAAGATGAAATTGACCCCCAACAACATATTCATATATATATTTCATTGAAAGTGCTTGTCTTTTGCTTTTGCCATTGATCAAAATCTCATGCATACATGTTTATTTTCTGTTTTGCATATTAAACTTCAAATATTTCGTTCTTAAGTCTTAGCTAATCAACGAACCACACAACTAAACTAGGCCGTGAGTCCTTTGGGAGAACGATACTTGGTCTTACCGAGTTTATTACTTGAAACGATTCGGTCATACTTGCCGATTGTTCAACAAGTTTGTGACATCATATTTTGGTGATCATAAATTTGTCCATCAAGTTTTTGGCGCCGTTGCCGGAGACTCTGGTTTAACTGGTTAATTTGTGTGACTATTGATTATCTTTGACTTTAATTTTGAATTTCTGTTTTTTATTTTCTGTTTTTATTTCTTCGGTTTTTATTTGATTTGGTTTTATTTTATTTGATTTATTTGATTTTATTTGATTTGATTTTATTTTATTTGATTTGATTTTATTTTATTTTATTTTATCTTATTTGATTTGATTTGATTTTATTTTATTTGATTAGATTAGATTTTATTTGATTTGATTTGATTAGATTTGATTTGATTTTATTTGATTTGATTTGATTTGATTAGATTTTATTTTATTTTATTTTACTTTATATTATTTTATCTTATCCTCTGAATCTTTTATCTTCTGAATCTATATCTTCTCCTATATCTTTTTGTGCTAACAAATCTTTTCTAGGGTTTTGTTTTCTTGTGCATGCAGGAAGCAATTAGAACAAGGAGCAAGAAAACAACAGAACCTCTGCTTGAAGGTCTAGACGAGAGTAGACGGAGGAGAAGAATCCGAACATCTAGAGAACTTTTCCCTTCTCCAGAAACTCTCTTACAATCATCACCACAAGGTTCTGTTCATAGCACAGAAAATATGGAGAACAACAATGTTAGAAGAACTCTTGCTGACTACACCAATATAGCTGGACCTCAGCACTTTAACAGTATAGCTAGACCTAGAGTCAAAGCAGCTAATATGGAGGTCAAACCAGCACTGATTCAACTGGTGAAAAGCAACCAATTTAATGGGTTATCTCATGAAAGCCCATATGAGCACCTCACTACCTTCAATGAGATTTGCAACACAGTCAAAATTAATGGGGTGCCAGACGAAGCTATCAAACTTAGCTTGTTTCCTTTCTCATTGGGAGGCAATGCTAAGCTTTGGTTGAATTCTTTCCCAGAAGAAAGTTTCACAGAGTGGGAAGCATATCGTCCACTTCGTCAACTTCTCCCAATTCGTCCAATTCGTCTACTTCCTCAACTTCCTCCACTTCCTCCACTTCGTCCATTTCATCCACTTCCTCCACTTCTTCCACTTCTTCCAGTTCTTCAACTTCAACTTTTTCTTCTTCATCTTTTTTTCTTCTTCTTCTTCTTCACCTTCTTCTTCCACTTCGTCCACCTCGTGCACTTCCTCCACTTCCTCATCTTCCTACACTTCCTCCACTTCGTGCACATCGTCCACTTCGTCAACTTCGTCCACTTCGTCCAATTCGTCCAATTCGTCCACTTCCTCTACTTCCTCCACTTCGTCATCTTCCTCCACTTCCTCCACTTCATCCACTTCCTCCAATTCGTCCAATTCGTCCACTTCCTCCACTTCGTCATCTTCCTCCACTTCCTCCACTTCCTCCAGTTCATCCACTTCATCCACTTCCTCCACTTCGTCCATTTCGTCCACTTCCTCCACTTACTCCACTTCCTCCACTTACTCCACTTCCTCTACTTCGTCCACTTCCTCCAATTCCACCACTTCCTTCTCTTCCTCTAGTTCCGCCATTTCTTCCACTTCTTCTTCCACTTCGTCTACTTCGTCCTCTGCGTCCACGTCGTCAAGTTCGTCATCTTCGTCCATTTCGTCCACTTCCCCCACTTCTTCGACTTCCTGCACTTCCTCCACTTCCTCCACTTCGTCCATTTCGTCCATTTTGTCCACTTCATCCAGTTCTTCCACTTCTTCCAGTTCTTCAACTTCAACTTCTTCTTCTTCTTCTTCTTCCACTTCTTCTTCAACTTAGTCCACTTCCTGTACTTCGTCCACTTCCTCCACTTCGTCCACTTCGTGCACTAGGTCCACTTCGTCAAATTCGTCGAATTCATCCACACTGTCCACTTCCTCTACTTCCTCCATTTCCTACACTAACTCCACTTCCTCCATTTCCTCTACTTCCTCTACTTCCTCCACTTCGTCCACTTCGTTCAATTCGTCCACTTCCTCCACTTCCTCCTTTTCGTCCACTTCGTCAACTTCATCCACTTCCTCCACTTCCTCCACATCGTCCACGACCTCCACTTCCTCCACTTCCTCCACTTTGTCCGCTTCTTCCACTTCCTCCACTTTGTCCACTTCCTCCACTTCCTCCACTTCGTCAACCTCGTCCACTTCGTCAACCTCGTCCACTTCGTCAACTTCGTCCTTTTATTCCACTTCTTCCAGTTCTTCAAATTCAACTTCTTCTTCTTCTTCTTCTTCTTCCACTTCTTCTTCCACTACGTCCACTTCCTCTACTTCGTACACTTCCTTCACTTTGTCCACTTCCTCTACTTCCTCCACTTCCTCCACTTTGTCCACTTCTTCCACTTCTTCAACTTCAACTTCTTCCATTGCTTCTTCCACTTCATCCCCTTCGTCAACTTCATCCACTGCGTCAACTTCATCCACTGCGTCAACTTCGTCCACTTCGTCCATTTCGTCCACTTCGTCTACTTCTTCCACTTCTTCAACTTCAACTTCTTCTTCTTCTTCTTCTTCTTCTTCTTCTTCTTCTTCAACTTCTTCTTCCACTTCGTCCACTTCTACCATTTATTCCACTTCGTCCAATTCGTCCAATTCGTCCACTTCCTCCACTTCGTCATCTTGCTCCACTTCCTCCACTTCAACCACTTCCTTCACTGCCTCTAGTTCCGCCACTTCTTCCGCTTCTTATTCCATTTCGTCGACTTCGTCCACGTCGTTCACTTCGTCAACTTCGTCCATTTCGTCCACTTCCCCAACTTCTTCCACTTCCTCCACTTGCTTCACTTCCTCCACTTCCTCTACTTCTTCCTCCACTTCCTCCTCTTCCTCCACTTCGTCCGCTTCCTCAACTTCGTCCATTTCATCCACTTCCTCCTCTTCCTCCACTTTGTCCACTTCGTCAACTTTGTCCACTTTGTCCACTTCGTCCATGTCATCCACTTCGTCATCCACGACGTCCACTTCGTCCGCTTCGTCAACTTCATCCACCTTGTCCACATCGTCCACTTCGTCCGCTTCGTCCATTTCGTCTACTTCGTCCACATCCTCCACTTCGTCGAGATCTTCCATTTCGTCAACTTCGTCCACTTCGTGCAATTCGTCCAGTTCGTCCATATCGTCCACTTCTTCCACTTCTTCCACTTCTTCAACTTCCACTCCTTCTTCTTCATCATCTTCTTCTTCTTCATCATCTTCTTCTTCTTCATCATCCACTTCTTCTTCCACTTCGACCACTTTCTCCACTTCGTCCACTACATCCAATTCGTCAACATCGCCCACTTGGTCCAATTCGTCCAATTCGTCCTCTTCGTCCACTTCCTCCACTTCCTCCACTTCGTCCACTTCGTTCAATTTGTCCACTTCGTCCACTTCATCAACTTCGTCCGCTTCCTCCACTTCCTCCACTTCGTCAACTTTGTCAACCTCGTCCACTTCGTCCATTTCGTCCACTTCGTCCACTTCTTCAACTTCTTCCCCTTCTTCAACTTCAACTTCTTCTTCTTCTTCTTCTTCTTCTTCTTCTCCATTTCTTCATCCACTTCGTCCACTTCGTCCATTTCGTCAACTTCGTCCACTTCGTTCCCTTCCTCTACTTCCACCACTTCCTCCACTTGCTCTAGTTCCTCCACTTCTTCCACTTCTTCTTCCACTTCGTCCACTTCGCCAACTTCCTCCACTTCGTCCACCTCCTCCACTTCATCAACTTCCTTCACTTCCTCCACTTCCTCCGCATCGTCCACATCCTCCACTTCCTCCACTTCCCCCACTTCTTCCATTTCGTTCACTTTCTCCACTTCCTCCACTTCCTTCACTTTGTGCACTTCGTCAACTTCGTCCACTTCGGCCACTTCGTCAACTTCGTCCACTTCGGCCACTTCGTCCACTTCCTCAACTTCGCCAACTTCGTCCACTTCCTCCACGTCGTCCACGTCGTCCACTTCATCCACTTCGTCCAATTCGTCCACTTCTTCCAGTTCTTCAACTTCAACTTCTTCTTGTTCTTCTTCTTCTCCTTCTTCCACTTCCTCTACTTCGTCCACCTCCTCCACTTCGTCCACTTCCTCTACTTCGTCCAATTCCTCCACTTCTTTCACTTCTTCTTCCACTACGTCAACTTCGTCTATTTCGTCAACGTCGTCCACTTCGTCCACTTAGTCCACTTCGGCCCCTTCGTCCATGTCGTCCACTTCGTCCACTTCGTCAACTTCCTCCACTTCCTCCACTTTCTCCACATCGTCCACTTCCTCCACTTCCTCCACTTCCCCCACTTCTTCCACTTCCTCCACTTCCTCCACTTCCTCCACTTCGTCAACTTCCTCCACTTCGTCAACATCGCCAACTTCGTCCACTTCGTCCACGTCGTCCACTTCGTCCACTTCATCCACTTAGTCCACGTCGTCCACTTCGTCCACTTCATCCACTTCGTCCAATTCGTCCATTTCGTCCACTTCTTCCAGTTCTTCAACTTCAACTTCTTCTTCTTCTTCTTCTTCTTCTTCTTCTCCTTCTTCCAGTTCTTCTTCCACTTCCTCTACTTCGTCCACTTCCTCCACTTCGTGCACATCGTCCACTTCGCCAACTTCGTCAACTTCGTCCACTTCGTCCAATTCGTCCACTTGCTCCACTTCCTCCACTTCCCCACTTCTTCCACTTCCTCCACTTCCTCAACTTCCTCCACTTCCTCCACTTTGTCAACTTCGTCAATTTCGTTCACTTTCTCCACTTCCTTCACTTTGTGCACTTCGTCAACTTCGTCCACTTCGTCCACGTCTTGCACGTAATACACTTTTCTTCTTCCACTTCGCCGTCTTCCTCCAATTCGTTTAATTCCTCCACTTCCTCCACTTCCTCTACTTCCTCTACTTCGTCCACTTCATACAATTCGTCCACTTCGTCAACTTCGTCTGCTTCCTCCACTTCCTCGACTTCCTCCACTTCGTTAACCTCGTCCACTTCGTCCATTTCGTCGACTTCGTCCACTTGTTCAACTTCTTCCCCTTCTTCAACTTCAACTTCTTCTTCTTCTTCTTCTCGCATTTCTTCATCCAGTTCGTCCACTTACTCTACATCGTCCACTTCGCCAAGTTCGTCCAATTGTCCACTTCGTCCCCTTCCTCCACTTCCACCACTTCCTCCACTTCCTCTAGTTCCTCCACTTCGTCCACTACGTCAACTTCGTCCACTTCGTCCACGTCGTCCACTTCCTCCACTTCCTCCACATCGTCCACTTCCCCCACTTCTTCCACTTCCACCACTTCCTCCACTTCCTCCACTTCCTCCACTTCGTCCATTTCGTCCACTTCCTCCACTTCCTCCTCTTTCTCAACATCCTCCACTTCGATCACTTCCTCAACTTCGTCCACTTCCTCCACTACGTCCACTTCGTCCAGTGCGTCCACTTCGTCCACTTCGTCCAATTCGTCCACTTCTTCCAGTTCTTCAACTTCAACTTCTTCTTCTTCTTCTTCTTCTTCTTCTTCTTCCACTTCTTCTTCTACTTCGTCCACTTCTTCCACTTCCTCTACTTCGTCCAATTCCTCCACTTCGTGCACATCGTCCACTTCGTCAACTTCGTCCAATTCGTCCAATTCGTCCACTTCCTCCACTTCCACCACTTCCTCCACTTCCTTTAGTTCCACCACTTCTTCCAGTTCTTTTCCTCTTCGTCTACTTCGTCCACTTCGTCCACGTCGTCCACTTCCCCACTTCCTCCACTTCGTCCACTTCGTTCATTTCGTCCACTTCAACCACTTCTTCCACTTGTTCCAGTTCTTCAACTTCAACTTCTTCTTCTTCTTCTTCTCTTCTTCTTCCACTTCTTCTTCAACTTCATCCACTTCCTCGACTTCCTCCACTTCGTCCACATCCTCCACTTCCTCCACTTCGTCCATTTCGTCCCTTTCGTCCACTTCCTCACTTCCTCCACTTCCTTCACTTCCTCAACTTCCACCACTTCCTTCACTTCATCTACTTCGTCCACGTCGTCCACTTCGTCCACTTCGTCAACTTCATCCACTTCCCCCACTTCTTCCACTTCCTCCACTTCCTCCACTTCCTCCACTTCGTCCATTTCGTCCACTTCATCCACTTCTTCAACTTCTTCCAGTTCTTCAACTTCAACTTCTTATTCTTCTTCTTCTTCTTCTTCTTCTTCCACTTCTTCTTCAACTTCGTCCACTTCCTCTACTTCGTCCACTTCCTCCACTTCGTCCACTTCCTCCACTCCGTCCACTACGTCCACTTCGTCAACTTCGTCCACTTCGTCCAATTCGTCCAATTCATCCACAACATCCACTTCCTACACCTCCTCCACTTCCTCCACCTCCTCCACTTTCGCCACTTCCTCCACTTCGTTCACTTCGTCCACTTCGTCCACTTCCTAAACTTCCTCCTTTTCGTCCACTTCCTCCACTTCATCAACTTCATCCACTTCCTCTCCACATCATCCACTGCATCCACTTCCTCCACTTCCTCCACTTCCTCTACTTCGTCCACATCCTCCACTTCGTTCACTTCCTACACTTTCTCCACTTGCTTCACTTTGTCCACTTCGTCCACTTCGTCCAATTCGTCAAGTTCGTCCACTTCGTCAACTTCGTCAACCTCGTCCACTTCGTCCACTTCATCAACTTCGTCCACTTCCTCCACTTCATCAACTTCATCCACTGCATCCAGTTCCTCCACTTCCTCCACTTCCTCTACTTCGTCCACATCCTCCACTTCGTTCACTTCCTACACTTTCTCCACTTGCTTCACTTTGTCCACTTCGTCCAATTCGTCAAGTTCGTCCACTTCGTCAACTTCGTCAACCTCGTCCACTTCGTCCACTTCATCAACTTCGTCCACTTCTTCCACTTCTTCTAGTTCTTCACTTCAACTTCTTCTTCTTCTCTTCTTCTTCCACTTCTTCTTCACTTCGTCCATTTCCTCTACTTCGTACACTCGCTCCACTTCGTCCACTTCCTCCCTCTATTTCCTCCACTTCGTCGACTTCCTCTACTTTGTCCACTTCCTGCACATCGTCCACTTCTTCTACTTCGTCCACTTCTACCACTTACTCTACTTCGTCCACTTTTACCACTTACTCTACTTCGTCCAATTCCTCCATTTCCTCAACTTCGTCCACTTCATCACTTCCTCCACTTTGTCCACTTCGTACACTTCGTCCACTTCGTCCACTTCCTCCACATCCTTTACTTCCCCCACTTCCTCCACTTCGTCCACGTCCTCCACTTCCTCCACTTCGTCCCTTTCGTCTACTTCCTCCACTTCCTCCACTTCCTCCACTTCCACCACTTCCTCCACTTCCTCTAGTTCCTCCACTTCTTCCACTTCTTTTCCACTTCGTCCACTTCGTCCACCTCGTCCACTTCGTCAACTTCGTCCACTTCTCCCACTTCTTCCACTTCCTCCACTTCCTCCACTTCCTCCGCTTCCTCTACTTCGTCCATTTCGTCCACCTCATCCACTTCTTCCAGTTCTTCAACTTCAACTTCTTCTTCTTCTTCTTCTTCTTCTTCCAGTTCTTCTTCAACTTCGTCCACTTCCTCTACTTCCTCCACTTGCTCCACTTCGTCCACTACGTCCACTACTTCCACTTCGTCAACTTCGTCCACTTCCTCCAATTCATCCAATTCGTCCACAACATCCACTTCCTCCATTTCCTCCACTTCCTCTATTTCCTCCACTCCGTTCACTTCGGCCACTTCGTTCAGTTCGTCCACTTCGTTCAGTTCGTCCACTTCCTCCACTTCCTCCTTTTCGTGTACTTCGTCCACTTCGTCAACTTCATCCACGTCCTCCACTTCCTGTCCACATCATCCACTGCCTCCACTTCCTCCACTTCCTCCACTTCCTCCACTTCCTCCACTTCCTCTACTTCGTCCACTTCCCTCACTTCCTCCACTTCCTCCACTTCCTCCACTTCCTCCACTTCTTCCACTTCTTCCAGTTCTTCAACTTCAAATTCTTCTTCTTCTTCTTCTTCCACTTCTTCTTCCACTTCTTCCACTTCGTCCACTTCCTCTGCTTCGTACACTTGCTCCACTTCGTCCACTTGCTTCCTCTACTTCCTACACTTCGTCAAATTCGTCCACTTTGTCAACTTCCTAAACTTTGTCCACCTCGTCCACCTATACCACTTTGTCCACATTTCCTCTTCGTCCACTTCTTCCATTTCGTCCACTTCTTCAACTTCAACTTCTTCTTCTTCTTCTTCCACTTCCTCCATTTCCTCCACATCGTCCATGTCGTCCACTTAGTCAAAATCGTCCAATTCGTCCACTTCGTCCACTTATTCCACTTCCTCCACTTCTTCCACTTCTTCTTCCATTTCGTCCACTTCCACCACTTCATCCACTTCGTCCGCTTCCTTCACTTTCTCCACTTCCTCCACTTCCTCCACTTCGTCAACTTCGTCCACTTCCTCCACTTACTTCACTTCCTCCACTTCCTCCACTTCGTCAACTTCATCCACTTTGTCCACTTCATCCACTTCGTCCACTTCATCCTAGTCGTCAACTTGCTCCACTTCCTCCACTTCCTCCACTTCCTCCACTTCGTGCACTTCCTCCACTTCCTCCACTTCGTCAAATTCGTTCATTTCTTCCAGTTCGTCCACGTCTTCGTCCACTTCCTGCACTTCGTCCACTACATCCACTTCCTCTACTTCGTCCACTTCCTCCACTTCGTCAACTTCGTCCAGTTCATCAAGTTCCTCAACTTCCTCAACTTTGTCCACCTTGTCAACTTCGTCCACTTCATCAACTTCCTCAACTTTGTCCACCTTGTCAACTTCGTCCACTTCCTCCACTTCCTCCACATCTTCCACTTCATGCACTTCGTCCACTTCGCCAACTTCGTCAACTTCCTCCACTTCCTCCATTTCCTCCACTTCCTCCACCTCCTCCACTTCCTCCATTTCCTCCACTTCCTCTACTTCCTCCACTTCCTCCACTTCGTCAAATTCGCCCACTTCCTCAACTTCCTCAACTTTGTCCACCTTGTCCACCTCGACCACTTTGTCCACTTCGTCTACATTTCCTCTTCGTCAACTTCGTCCAGTTCGTCCACTTCTTCATTTTGTCCACTTCTTACACTTCAACTTCTTCTTCTTCTTCTTCCTCCACTTCCTCCACTTCTTCTACTTCGACCATTTCGTCAACTTCGTCCACTTCGTCAACTTCGTCCATTTCGTTCACTTCGTCCACTTCTTCCACTTCTTCAATTTCAACTTCTTCTTCTTCTTCTTCCACTTCCTAATTTTCTGTATATTTTAGAATAGTATATAAGCTTTAGGACGTCCTAGGGTTTGTATCTTTGGCTGGGACGAAGCAAACACTCTCTTTTCCACCCCTTGAAGGAAGATCTTGGATGCTCAGGCTACCTCCTCATCTTTCTAGGGTTCTATCTTTCTTTCATTCATTATTGTTCATCTAGTTTCACCATGAATATGGTGAACTAAACCTTGTATTGTTGTTGGGGAATCAATGTAGTCTTGTGAAACTCTCATATATGGAATTTGTTTTAACATCTTATTTTAAGACTTATGCTTTCTTTCATCATTAGTTAGGATTTTTCCTCTTTTCTTAAAGCTTGCTTTGTTTAACTCATTCAATGCCATGATTATTGATTTTGTCGATATGGGAACGTACGGGGAAATCTAGATCCGGGGAATTTCTCCCAATAGCATATTGGTTGCCGTTAAGCTTCTGCACTTCAGAATTAATTACTAGGAATGCTAGGCATTGTATGAACTCGTAATTAAGGATAGACCTTCTTGCAAAGTGATTTAGAGAGTGGCATTAGCATTGATGAAAAGAATGATGAATTCCTAAAAGTATATGAGAGTGGATAAGATGAAATTGATAACCCCAACAACATACTCATCCATCTAATTCATTAAAGTATTTGTATTTCTCTTTTCCATTGATCAAATTCATGCATACATGTTTAATTACTATCGTTTGCATTTAAAACCTACAATCAATTGGTCACAAGTCGCAAATAATCAACAAATCATATAGCTAATTAGGCCGTGAGTCCTTTAGGAAAACGATACTTGGTCTTACCTAGTTTTATTACTTGATACGATTCGGTCACACTTGCCGATTGTTAAACAAGTTTGTGGCGCCGTTTTTCGGTGTTCATAAATTTGTCATCAAGCTTTTGGCGCCGTTGCCGGGGACTCGTGGTGTAACTAGTTTATTTGTGTGATTATTGATTATCTTTCACTTGAATTTTGAATTTTGAAATTTGAATTTTTGTTTTTATTTTTTCTGTTTTTATCTTTTTATCTCTGAATCTTATATCTTCTCTTATATCTTTTTGTGCTAACCAATTCTTCTAGGGATTTGTTTGTTTGTGTATGCAGGAAGCAATCCGAACTACGAGCAAGAAAACTGCAGAACCTCTTCTTGAAGGTTTAGACGAGAGTAGACGGAGGAGAAGAATCCGTACATCTAGAGAACTTTTTCCTTCTCCGGAAACTCTGTTACAACCATCACCACAAGGTTCTGACCATAACACTGAGAATATGGAGAATAATAATGCTAGAAGAACTCTTGCAGATTACACTAATATAGCTGGACTTCAGCATTTTAATAGCATAGCAACACCAAGAGTCAATGCAGCCAACATGGAGGTGAAGCCAGCATTAATCCAACTGGTGAAGAGTAATCAATTTAATGGGTTGTCTCACGAAAGCCCATATGAGCACCTCACAACTTTTAATTAGATCTGCAACACGGTGAAAATGAATGGGGTGCCAGATGAAGCAATAAACTTAGCCTGTTTCCATTCTCATTAGGAGGCAACGCTAAGCTTTGGTTGAATTCTTTTCCAGAAGGAAGTTTTACAGAGTGGGAAGCAGTGGTGACCAAGTTCCTAAACAAGTACTTTCCACAATCAAAGGTAAATAAAGAAAAGCAAGAGATTTCATCATTCAGGCAAGGCATGGAGGAATCACTGGGTCATGCATGGGAAAGATATAAAAGCTTATTAAGAAAGACTCCCACGCATGGATTTGACGAAGTGGAAGTAGTCATAATCTTTCTTGGAGGTCTTGGTTCACAAACCAAGATGATGCTTTGATAAGTGTGAAAAAGAGTTGTTTTTATACTTATAAATGAGCTCAATCTTGTAATTATTCATGTTGTTCCTCATTGAAAAGTTGTAATAGGTAGTAGATTGTTATGTAAAATATTGTACAGGAAATGGTGTATTATTTAGACTCTGTCAACCAATTTTCGCAAAGCGAAAGCCAAAATTCGCACTGCCAGAAGAAGAAAATTCGCATAGCGCACCAGTACCTGTCCGTTGAGTGAATTAATGAATTTAAGTGGCTTTAAAAGACGTGACAGAGCGACAGAAACATCCTCTTCTAACAAAAGTTCCAGACAAAAGAAAGAAACGAAAACATCTCAGGAACTTCCGGAGACTACTTCAAGGCATCAAGACACCATTGTTGCAAGGGTTTGCTTCAAATGTGTACGTTTTAGATGACTAGAAGTAGTTAAATTTCTCTTTCGTTGGGATTGGATGTAATGAACTCATTGTGATTTAATTTTCCTGCTCAATATATCGTTGTTCGTTCATATGCTCTTTCTTGAATTTATTATCATTGTATGAAAATATAATGTTATTTGAATGTCTTTGATTACTGGAAAGTAACTTTGAACATGAACGTAGATAGAGAGCACTTAAGTGATTTGGGATCTAGGGATAGACTCAATAACTTGATCATTCTTAACATCAGACTTAATGCAAATTGTATATTAAATTGACTAAGGGATTATCATTTTAATATATTAATTTAGAACTAGTTGCTAAGGGATTAGGACTAGTATGCCTTGATGTGAATGTTTGAATGAAGTAATGAAATATTGAACAGAATTTTATATTCATATGATTCATGAAACTCAATTCCAACGAAGTTTTTTATAAATATAAATTCCTTGCACACCAACTGTTTGATAAAATACCAAAAATAGTTTCTTGTGTTGTTTTGTGCATTTTGATGTCTAATTGAGTTATAAAAGGAAGAATTGCCATGTGTTGCACAAGTCCCTTGGGAGACGATACTTTTACTTATTCACTGTATTACTTAGAACGATTTGGTATACTTGCCAAAAAGTTATCAAGTTTTTATCGCCGTTGTCGGGGACTTGTGTTCCAACACAAGACAATTTGGGCATTTATGACTCTTTTAGACTTTGTTGTGTATGCAGTTGGCTTTAATTTTTTAAGACTTTCCATTGATTTAGTTTGAACTTAATGCCTGTCTCGGGGTATGCTTTAGAGCTTGATGTTGGTATTGAAAGTTCTTAGGAATAAGATTTCAGTAGCGGAACTAACTAAATCAAACCAGATGTGCAAATCACCAGGGATGGGGTTGTGTGTTTGGATTCACTGTTTTGGAACTTAAGGCAAGTTTGATGGACTTCTTACACCAAGGGATTGAGTGAGGGTTTGTCATACTTAGGTAGGCACAACAAGAGGGCTCTGAGTGTTCTAACATCAGAAAACAGGGAAAGTGGAATTCTTTGCCAATTGTATGTCTCTTTTGTTTGAATTTCTTTTATGCAGTTTGCCTGCAGATGTTTCTAGTTGTTGGAAGATCCTAGGGATGGGATTTCAACAGTTGAAAGGGGGAGTACTAAGTGATCTTGCAACAAGAGGGATTTGAGTGAGGTTATTTAGGAAATCCATTTCAATCATTTTGCATATTGGAATTGTTGGTTGGTTGGTGTGCTCACGTTCTGCAATTTTGTTTCTTCTTTTCCTTATTTCTTTGTTTGTGTTTTTATTTTATTTTTCTATTTCACTTCTCTATATGTTACTTCTAATTTTATCTTTATGTTTTAGTTTTTGTAAGAAATTGTAAAGACAGGTGACTTTTTGATTTAATGGTTATGCATTATCTTGATTAAGTTGATGTGATTCTTGAAAATGATAACACGTATGACTGTGGTTGCAATGTGCTTCATATATTTTTATTTGTGTGTTAGTATGTATGACCAGATCTGTTGAGAGTTGAGAACATGTGTTGAGAGTAAGAAATATGATGAGTTGTCTAGATATGGAGTTAACTTTTGCATGATTGTGATTCTACATACATACACACCTGTGTGGTTAAGGATGAGAGAGGCATTGTTTGATATTGATTATACAGCTACTTGGTCAAACAACCAACCTTAACATATCATGATACATTTGTGAACCCTTTTGAGCCTTGAAAATTTTTTCCTTCCACCTTGAGCCTATTAGATGATATCCACCTTACACCTTAGAAGAGAACATGTATTATGCTTTAAGAGAGGTTAAGGTTGAATTCAAGTTTGTGGGAAGAAAAAAATCAATAAAAAAAATGTGATAAAAAGAAAGCTCAAAATGAAAAAGAAGGTTGAGCTGTGAAAGAAAATGATATGTGATGAATGATATATTTTGGGATTTGAGTACTGGATTGGGAATTGAAGTTGTTCTCTTCTTACTAGGTGTCTTTTGAATCCAAGAAAAACCATGATTATTTTTCTAGCCAAGCTAAGCCTTAACCTGAAAAGACCTTTGGACTTAACCAATAGTGTGTGAAGTGTGTGAATCAAATGAAATGCAAAAGCTGATGAAGTTCTGTGTCAATTCTAATGTCATGTGAGGACAAACACTTGAGTGTGAGTAATGATAAATGCTGATCTGGTTGTTCATATTCTATGCACATATGATTTTGTAAGTGATGCACTATGTCATACTTGTTTGAAATCTTTGGGAATGCATGTGATTATTATGATGTGTAGAGTCATTTTATCAAAATGTCAAATGTCTGTTGTGATGTTCATTTTCTTATGTGATTTCATGAGGGCATGAAATAGTTCAAGTTTGGGAGAGTTGGTAAGTGTGAAAAAGAGTTGTTTTTATACTTATAAATGAGCTCAATCTTGTAATTATTCATGTTGTTCCTCATTGAAAAGTTGTAATACGTAGTAGATTGTTATGTAAAATATTGTATAGGAAATGGTGTATTATTTAGACTCTGTCAACCAATTTTCGCAAAGCGAAAGCCAAAATTTGCACTGTCGAAGAAGAAAATTCGCATAGCGCACCAGTACTTGTGCGCTGAGCGAATAACATCAGTTAAAGTGCAGTAGTTAAAAAAATTCGCATAGCGCACCAGTACATGTGCGCTGAGCGAATTAATGAATTTAAGTGGCTTTAAAAGACGTGACAGAGCGACAGAAACATCCTCTTCTAGCAGAAGTTCCAGACAAAAGAAAAAAACGAAAACATCTCAGGAACTTCCGGAGACTACTTCAAGGCATCAAGACACCATTGTTGCAAGGGATTGCTTCAAATGTGTACGTTTTAGATGACTAGAAGTAGTTAAATTTCTCTTTCGTTGGGATTGGATGTAATGAACTTGTGATTTAATTTTCCTGCTCAATATATCGTTGTTCGTTCATATGCTCTTTCTTGAATTTATTATCATTGAATGAAAATATAATGTTATTTGAATGTCTTTGATTACTGGAAAGTAACTTTGAACATGAACGTAGATAGAGAGCACTTAAGTGATTTGGGATATAGGGATAGACTCAATAACTTGATCATTCTTAACATCAGACTTAATGCAAATTGTATATTAAATTGACTAAGGGATTATCATTTTAATATATTAATTTAGAACTAGTTGCTAAGGGATTAGGACTAGTATGCCTTGATGTGAATGTTTGAATGAAGTAATGAAATATTGAACAGAATTTTATATTCATATGATTCATGAAACTCAATTCCAACGAAGTTTTTTATAAATATAAATTCCTTGCACACCAACTGTTTGATAAAATACCAAAAATAGTTTCTTGTGTTGTTTTGTGCATTTTGATGTCTAATTGAGTTATAAAAGGAAGAATTGCAATGTGTTGCACAAGTCCCTTGGGAGACGATACTTTTACTTATTCACTGTATTACTTGGAACGATTTGGTATACTTGCCAAAAAGTTATCATGCTTGACGCCTCAGCATGAGGAAATATCAAATGGAAAACTCCAGAGGAAGCTACAGAAATCATTGACAATATGGCTACTAGTGATAATGAGCTAAACAGTGAAAGAGGAGCTCCTATTCAACAAAAAGGAGTTCTACAATTACAAACCAATGATGCCTTGCTAGCACAGAACAAGATACTAACTCAACAACTGGAGACTCTTACAAAAACACTTGCACAACTGCCAACAGAGTTAAAGATTGTTGCACAGGTTCAATCATAGTTGTGTGAATTATGTGGAGGTGACCATATCAATGGTCAATGCGCTTTTCCAGCAGAAGCCTTAGAGGATGTTAACTTCATGACCAATCAATACCGTCAGGGGAATTTTAATCAAGGGTGGGAACCACACCCAAGCATTGGTCAAGGACAAAGTGGGCAAGCCGGACAAACTGGGTCACTTAACAAGCAACATCAACAACCAACCTTATGGCAACAGATTTCTATACTTAATGAAAGATCAATAAGGATGGAAGAAACTCTTCATCAGTTCATACAGAAAACTGATTCAAACTCAAAAGAGCACTGAAGTTGCTATTAAGAATTTGAAGATTCAAATGGGTCAGATTACCAAGCAGTTAGAAGAGAGGCCAGACAAAAATTTTGGGGCTAATACTGAGGTTAACCCCAGGGAAGAATGTAAAGTGTTGGAGAGTATAAATGATGAGACAGTTGAGTTAGAAAAAGGAGAGATAGAAAAACAAGAGAGAGAAAAGAGAGAAAAAGAAAAAGAAGAGAGAAAAGAGAAAGGAGAGAGAAGAAAGATAAAGAGTAATGATATTTTTCCTTTTCCAATAAATCAAGAGAAACAATTTGATTTTACAGAATTATTCAAGATGATGGACAATGATGTACCTTGGGAGGAGATATTACAACAAATAGCAGTTTATACTAAACCTGAGGAAGAAATCTCTACAAAGAAAAGACGTAGAGCTGATGATACAAAGAAGTATAAAGCTGTTAAAAAGGAGTCATTCCCTCCAAAAGCAAAAGATCCAGGAGGTTTTTTCATTCCAAGCACAATAGGGAAGAAAAGGATAAAAAAAGCTTTACTTGATTTAGGATCAAATGTTAACTTGATACCTTATTCTTTATTGGAGCAGATTGGTGATGTTGATGGGAAGCCTATAAAGGTTAACTTAGTAATGGCAGATGGATCTTCAAAGGAACTGATAGACGGGGCCCAAGCCCAATTAGTTCAGTGTAGGATTTCTTTTACTTTTATTAAAACATGTGTAAAAGGTGTTAGACATGTGCTAGATAGGAGGGACTTTTAGTCCTATATATAGACATGTCACCACCTCTTGTAAAACACTTTTTGAGCATAATGAATTGTTATTCTGTTGAGAACACTCCAGAACAATTCTACCTTCAAAGTCAAGGCTAGAGAATCCAAAGGATCTCCTCTAGCCACCTTCCATTCACGCTTCTTCTTTCATTTCCTTTTACAGTTCAGATATCTCTCACCTCCACGTAACTATTTTCTACACCACTCTGCATCAGCCGCGTGGATTGCTTACGCCATCACTGCCACGCGAGCTTATTCCCTCGCGAGTTCCGTCAGCACAATACCACATCTTCATTTCGCAAAATCTTCCTCTACGTTCTCTCTCGATGACTCTCTTCCACCACGAACCCCATCGTTTTCGCATACCTCCCCGTAAATCATTTTCCACCGATTAATTCCCTTATCGCCGACTAAAATCACTTTCCCATCGTTCAAATCCGCTTCCGCATCAAACCCTAGGTTTTCCACCGAACAAACCTCCAATCCTCCAATCCTAGGGTTCCTAGTTCTTCCGCTGCCTCATCTGTTTCTCCTTGGCAGAATCTGAGGATTCACGGGTCAAATCGTTTCTTTAGCTGCTTCTCGGTACTTCAGCTCAAGCGAATCTCCGATTTCCTCCTTCTCGTTGATGTGCCTCGAACCGCCGTCTATCAAGTGGTATTCAGAGCCTAGGTTAGGCGCGTCCGCTTAAGCTAAGTATCTCGTTTCTCTCTGATCTGAGTTACTCTTCGTCGATTCTCAAATTTTCTGTTTCGATCTGTTCTCTGTTCTTGAGATTCAATCTGTGCGTTTGGTTTTTTTTCAAATTTTTCGTGTTGTTGATTATCATTCGTGTAATGTCTTGAGTATTTTACTTTGTCTTGTTTATTGTTTGGTTTCTGTACATCAATTGCTGCTTACAGTAGGTTCTGGTTGAGTCAATTTGTGTGTACCAGATTTATTGAGTGTTTTCTTCATCTTAATCGGTCCAAAATTTTGTTTGAGTCATTTTATTTGAGCATCATATTCTGTTTTTTTTGTCAAAGTCATGTTGAGTTGCTTATTTGTCATAAATTCTGGGTTGAAACCGTGTTTTGATTGAGCTGAGCAATCTGATTGAATGTTCCTTATCTGTACTCCATATGAGCTATGACAAACTCGCTTAGAGCTCGAGTGCATGATGGATGACATCAGATTCAGCTTTCATTTTTTTGCAGTATTATAATTGCCTTTGTGTTGATTTGCAAGTGAACGAGAGTTGAACTCTGTGAGACATTTGAGCAAGTACCATGTGCATACCATATAAGTAATGACTTGCTTAGGCAATGCTTGGTTGCACTGAGAAAACTCCAGCAGAGTTCAAATTGCAGTTGGCCGATTTGCACATGCTTTGCTTGAGTCCTTTTTTTATGGTTGTTAAATCTGTTTGGCATTTAGATCATTGCTGGACATCTTGCATTAATTTTCTAGTGTTTTGTTCAAGAATTTCTTGTGTCCAGAAAACTGTGAAAAAGCTTTTTGAATCATTGAGTCAAATTTTGGTGAGTTGATTTGCTTGTTTTGAATGAATGTGGGAGGCTGGAACATCAAAGTCAAGAAGTAATTTGTTTCTGCATCATTAATCTATTTAAACCAGTTTGAAGTATGCATTAAACTTACTGATGCAAAAAAAATAAATAGTATGAGTTCTAGCTGCCATATATATTTTCATGCTTTAAACCACCATATTTTTGACATGTTTCATTCACAAGTTGCTGCAGCAGATGTATAATTCTGATTCTGGTTTTGAGCGTTGTAATTGGATTGTAGCAAAAGGAATGGTCACATTATCTATAGCCTAAAAATATTCTTCAAAAGATCAAGAAAAAGTTCTGAAAAGCCAAATAGGCATGTGCAATCCATATTTAAAAAAAAAAAAAACTAAAACACAGAATCAGACTTTGGAAATTGGACCTAGGTTTATCTTGGGCAGTCCAGCAGCTTCTTGTTTGTCTTTTCTTGCTTTAAAAATCTGATCTAGCTCTATTCATTAAGTTCCATTTGAGTGCTCACTTTGATCAAAAGCTGTGTTTCTTGCTTGTCAGTTGATTGATTATCTAGTTTGTCTGCAATGTATGTGCAATCTACTCTGCCCATCTTTAATTGAAGCTTTTCATTGCTTATTTCATCTGGTATAGAGTTTCCTTGAGAAGAGTTTAATCTGCTGTCATTTCCATTACTTTATGATTTGTTTTGTCCTTCACTTTTCCTTGTTTATCCTAACCATTTTCCTGATTGAAAAATCTGTTTCCATTCTGGGTTTTTCTTTTGGGATTTGAAAGAAGGTAAGTGTGAATGGTAGCATTTTTAGGTGGTGGTGATCCACAGGATTCTCTGGCTTAGACTGAAAATTTCATTTGAGTGCCTTAAAATGTTTTAAAGAGAACTCTGGGTGCTGTGAGATTAGCGGCTATTGGCATTTACAAGAGTTCAGTTTCAACTAACCATTTGTTGATTGTTCATTGTGCAGGAAACGAAAATGAGATTATCAGAGTGGAGAGTTGTGACTGTTTAAGAAGTTATTGAAATCAATTTAGTTCATAAACTGTTTGATGAAGTCAATGAGATATTAAATGCTTGAATGTGATTGCTGATTTGCTAGTGATGCTAATTGTGCTTGTGAATGTTTAAACTGTCATTGCATTCACTTTATTGTCAAACATTGCCTGCTGAATTAATTGATCTACTCACTGTTTGTCAGTGAAATGTTGATTTCATGGGTTAATTGGGCATGTTGAATGATGATGTTGATTTGGTAAGATTTCTTTGAACTTGGTAGATGCATAGGAATTGCAAATAAGGTGTTGATTGTTTTATGAGCATCTTTGGAAGTGCAACAACACTGTTTTAAAACTGCCAATTTCTGATTTGCCTCACATTATTTTTTTCCATTGATTTGATTAGCATGGTCCACTGATTTCTGAATTAGTTTAGGACATGGTTTTTGACTGGGTTGGTCCATTGTTTCTGCCTAGTGTAGTTCATTGAGTTGCTGAAAAGGTTGTTCTTGTCATAATCAGTTGTGCATCAATTTGTTTTTAATTGCCAATGCATCCTCCCATTTTAGGAAGTGATTAAAGCACCTAAATTCTAGTTTTAACTTGGTGGGTGAATTAATTAGGTGGTTAAATGCTGCATTGAATTATACCCAATCTGAAGTTAATTCACTGTCCATTTGCAATTGCTGGATTTTGTTGAGAATATGCGTGCAAAGCTGATGTTTGAGAGTTTAGTTTGAGCAGATGTTTACTGAGAAAACAGCAACCTAAGCACTTCAGGTTTTCTCTGTGCAACACATAGTACTGGACAGTCAATAGGAACCTTTCTCTGCATCAAGTGTACAAGCCCAAGAAAAGGGAATACTCATTTAATTGTAAATTCCCTCTTCCAATATGTTCGTTAACAGCTCTCTGATCCAGTTTTGTACATTTGTGATTGTAGAGTTGAACCCAAGAGCTAGGAGACTCCAACGTTGTCATGAAGCAACCAAAAAGTGGAGCACTAGATCCTTCATGCGGATTTGAATCAGGACCAGGATGGAAGCATAGCTGTTATTTGTTTTTTTAATTGTTTCTTAATCTGGTTTTGTAATAGGCTCTATTGTTAGTTTTCTTAATTGCATTGTAAAAGGCCAATCAAAGTCCAAGTGTCTTGGAAGAGTCCTTGGTGCTCTTTCAACTCTTGGCAAAACTTTTCTTGTTTGTGTTTAATTTTTGTGTCTTACGTTTAGGGGTGATTTAGGCTAAAAGGGATTAAACTCTAAGCCTTGTCACATTAGAGTCCGAAGAGTTTCGTCTTTTAGTGTTTAATTGTTGTGATTGTTTGAGTTGTGTCCTTTGATTTTAAAAGTGATTTTAGTTTAAAAGGTAACTAGTAGTAACCGAAGACATTTCTGGCAAGGCAAGACTTGGTACTTAAGCAGTCTTCATGACTCACCTCTCTTACCTGGGACTTGTCTAAGTGTGAATCTTGTATATCTTTTACACTAGAAAAACTTTTAGAAACAAAGATGTATTGTTATTCATATAGGTCTTCTAGGAATTTTAATTTTGATAAGCAACTTAGTTACAAAGACATCAAAAGAGAACATGATAAAGCTAGAAGGAAGTCTTGTTCATTTTATGAATTTGATAGGATTGAAAATGATTTGTATAAACAAGCTAGTGAAAATATTCCATTCTTTGGTGATGATATGGGTGCATTAACATACCTAGCTTGGGAAAAGGAAATTGATGACATGCATTCATTCATGGTTAGAAAAAGTAAATCTGAATCCTTCTATTCTAGAGATAATGAATCTTATATTCTTAGTCTCTACACTTCTAGTTTTGAAAAGCATGCAAGAGAGTGGTGGGATGATAGGCAATATCATGTTAAGATAGGTAGAAAATATCCCATTCATGATTGGAATGAATTGAAAGCTTGTATGAGAAGAAAGTTTGTGCCTCGAGAAATTGAAAGGAACTTAGAACTTATGAGAGAGCTTATTAGAGAAGGTGAGTCATTCATTCAAAATTTAAGTGGGTTCTCTCGTAGGGAAAGTGAGTTTCTAGAAAAACTTAAGAGGCTATGGGAAGAGACAAGCAAATATAGAATTGAGAGATTAAAAAGAGAAAAACAAAAGCAAGAAGTAAGAGAGAGAAGAGAAAAAGAAAGAAGAGAAGAAGAGAAAAGAAGAAAGCAAGAGAGAAGAGAAGAAGAAGAAAACAAGAGAAGAGACGAGGAAGAAAGAGAAAGAAGAGAAGAAGAGAAAAGAAGAGAGAAAGAGAGAAAAGAAGCACAAAGAAGAGAAAAGGAAGAAGTTGAAAGAATAGAAATGGAAGAAAAAAAAAAGCAACTAAGGGCCACGTCTCCTCCTACCCTAGAAGCTAGATTCTTAAGGGGAGGTTTTCTATCTTCTCACTTTTCTCCATTTATCTTTGAATTTTCCCAATTTCACTTTTCTTTCAAAGACTTTGCCACTCCATCTTTAAAAATCTTATCACTTTCAACACATGCAAAGTCACAACTTGGGTTATGGTTACCTTTATGGTTACCAATAACTCAAGATACAAATAAAATTTCAAATGAAGAAAGGTTTCTTTGTTATATTAAAATTAAAAATTTCAAAATTAGGAAACCTTCTTCTACACATATTCTTTTATATATCTTATTTGATCAAAGAAAAGTAATTAAAGATATGTTTGATGCTTATTGCAGATGGATATTTGACCCAGGAGGAACCTTTGTGAAGCCAACAAAAATAAGTCTTCAGAAGCACCATCAGATTTGAGGACAAATCCTTTCCAAGGGGGAGGGGATGATAGACGGAGCCCAAGCCCAATTACTTTTATTAAAACATGTGTAAAAGGTGTTAGACATGTGCTAGATAGGAGGGACTTTTAGTCCTATATATAGACATGTCACCACCTCTTTTAAAACACTTTTTGAGCATAATGAATTGTTATTCTGTTGAGAACACTCCAGAACAATTCTACCTTGAAAGTCAAGGCTAGAGAATCCAAAGGATCTCCTCTAGCCACCTTCCATTCACGCTTCTTCTTTCATTTCCTTTTACAGTTCAGATATCTCTCACCTCCACGTAACTATTTTCTACACCACTCTGCATCAGCCGCGTGGATTGCTTACGCCATCACTGCCACGCGAGCTTATTCCCTCGCGAGTTCCGTCAGCACATTACCACATCTTCATTTCGCGAAATCTTCCTCTACGTTCTCTCTCGATGACTCTCTTCCACCACGAACCCCATCGTTTCCGCAGACCTCCCCGTAAATCATTTTCCACCGATTAATTCCCTTATCGCCGACTAAAATCACTTTCCCATCGTTCAAATCTGCTTCCGCATCAAACCCTAGGTTTTCCACCGAACAAACCTCCAATCCTCCAATCCTAGGGTTCCTAGTTCTTCCGCTGCCTCATCTGTTTCTCCTTGGCAGAATCTGAGAATTCACGGGTCAAATCGTTTCTTCAGTTGCTTCTAGGTACTTCAGCTCAAGCGAATCTCCGATTTCCTCCTTCTCGTTGATGTGCCTCGAACCGCCGTCTATCAGGAACCCTATGGAATAGTAGAGGATATTGTAGTGTGTGTGGGCAAACTCCAGTTCTTGGTAGACTTTGTGGTGATGGAGATGGAGACTGAAAAGATACCCATTATTCTTGGAAGACCGTTTATGAAAACGGCCAAAGCCATCATTGATGTGAACGAAGGTATAGTGGTGCTCCAAGACCAGAAGAAAGAGTTGTTGTAGATGTCTTCAAAGAAGAGAGGCAGATGCAGGAAGAAGAAGCTAATCATAAAGCTGCATTTCAAGATGTACTCATGACTATCCCTGAAGATGAAAAGCCCAAGGTTAAAGGTAAACATTGTTTGTTGTTTCAGGTACAGGAAAAAGAAAAGATTGGAAGAGGAAGAAAAGTTCTTGATGACTGGATGAAAGAACGACTCCAACTTGGTACACCTGTGAGATTCAAAAACAAGTTGTGGGTTGTGAAAGGCTACAAAGAAAAGGAGATGATAAAGATAGAGTCTCCACATTCTAGAAGAGTCAAAAAAGTACACCGGAAGCAGTTGAGGAGTTGGTGGGATATGGACATCAACCATGAAAAAGGAACTTGAACTTTATTGGGTCAAGCTAATGACGTTAAAAGAGCGCTTGCTGGAAGGCATTCCAGTGATTTGAGGACAATATTTCTTTTGATTTTATTTTGATTTTGTAATTTTTAATCAGTTGGACATTATTTCTGTAAATGTTTTTGGATATAGCATCTACTGAAGGATGCTAGGTGGTTAAGTATCCACTGAAGGATACTAGGTTTGTTACACCTACTGATGGGTGTTGGTAAGAAAGTTTTGCACCTACTGATGGGTGCAGGTGGATTTTGGGTCAGGCTCGTGACGTTAAACAAGCGCTACCTGGGAGGCAACCCAGTTGATTGATTTTATCTGTATTGTTTGTTTTGATGCTGCTTTAATTGCATGATAGGATTGAATGTTTGAGTGATCTGAGAACTTAATTACAGGGAGCAAGTAAGGGGCATGAGTAGGAGGCACCTAGGTTAAGCTAGGAAGAAGAAGAGCACTTCACGAAAGTGCCGCTGAGCGGTAGTGTCGCAGAATGGGCTTAGGTTGCCCCTTAGCGGAACCCGAGCCCATTAGGGTATTTTTATACCCTAAGTCACGCTTTGGCTTCTATTTTCAGATTCTTCTCTACACACACACACTCCTAAACACTTTTCCAAAGGTTCTCTACATTTTTCCTTTCATTCCTCTTTAGAAAATCTCCCTTCCACTCACTTTCTCACTAGTCTTCCATCTAAGTTTGGGGTTGGGAGAGAGCATCATTGATGGGGCTGAGTTTTTCAAAGCACTAGAGTAGGATTTGTTTTATCAATCACTTTTGTTTAGGATTTGATGTACTCAATTGGAAACTTTGTCTGTTATGATGGTTTGCTTATGATTGTTGTTTGATAAGTAATGTGATAACAGTTGAAAAACTGTTATTTTCATGCTTAAAATTGACACAAAAAGCAACCTTTACACTTAGAAACTAGCTTGAAATCATGCTTTTATCCATATTTTCAGAAATAAGAGAGCTGGACAGGTTTATGCTTGATTTCAGTGTTTTTGTGCAGGTTTTAAGGTGAATTTAATGAAAGAAGTGAAGAAGGAGAGAGATGGAATCAGAAAAGTCAACCAGAAACCAGAAAAGTCAACCAGTCAACCAGAAAAGTCAACCAGTCAACCAAAAAGTCAACCAGACGAGTTTTGGGCCAGTTTTATGCGATTTTATGATCTGTTTGGGCCTGGACCCATTTTCTATTATTTTTATGTCCTATTTAAAGACCTAGATGTCTTAGGGTTTGTATCTTTGGCAGAAACAAAGCAAACACTCTCTCTTCCACCCCTTTGAAGGAGGATCTTGGATGCTCAGGCTACCTCTTCACCTTTCTAGGGTTTTATCTTTCATTCTTTCATTATTGTTCATCTAGGTTCACCATGAATATGGTGAACTAAACCTTGTATGTTTGTTGGGGAATCAATGTAATCTTTTGAAGCTGTCATATATGGAATTTGTGCTTCCATCTTAATCTAAGATTTATGCTTTCTTTCATCATTAGTTAGGGTTTTTCCTCTTTGCTTAATGCTTGCTTTGTTTAACTCATTCAATGCATGATTATTGATTTTGTCGATACGGGAACGTACGGGGAAGTCTAGATCCAGGGAATTACTCGCAATATTATATTGGTTGTCGTTAAGCTCCTGTGCTAAGAGAACTAATTATTAGGAATGCTAGGAATCGTATGGACTCATAATTAGGGATAGGCCTTCTTGACAAGGTAATTTAGAGAGTGACATTAACAATAATGATTTGAATGTTGAATTCCTAAAATATATGAGAGTGGATAAGATGAAATTGACCCCCAACAACATATTCATATATATATTTCATTGAAAGTGCTTGTCTTTTGCTTTTGCCATTGATCAAAACCTCATGCATACATGTTTATTTTCTGTTTTGCATATTAAACTCCAATTATTTCGTCCTTAAGTCTTAGCTAATCAACAAATCACATAACTAAACTAGGCCGTGAGTCCTTTGGGAGAACGATACTTGGTCTTACCGAGTTTATTACTTGAAACGATTCGGTCATACTTGCCGATTGTTCAACAAGTTTGTGACATCATATTTTGGTGATCATAAATTTGTCCATCATAATGCCTGATGATGCTTTGATATTGATTGATAGAGAATGTGCACATTATATGCTTATACAGGTGGTTCACAAGCATTGTGAACAAATGCAAGATGTTGTGATTGTGATTATGATTCTAAGCAGGATGTTATGTATGGAATGTGAATGAGCTTATATGTGAGGTTTTGAGCTCTAGAGTTTTTGTAATTGAATGCTATTCCTTTGGAAGCATGAATGACTTTGCCCAAGTTTTCTATGATTGAATTACTTGCTTGTTTGCATTATATGATCAAGGCCATTTGTTGGTAACCTTTTTATTAGCCAAAATCATGAATTTAGCCCACTAAAAGAGAGCACTTTGTGTTCTATCATTTGAACCCTTAGCCTTGAACATGATTTGAAAACCCTTATTGAAAAGCTTTACCTTGAGTTAAGTAGAAAATATTTTGTGGTATTGATAAATGTTCAAGTTTGGGGTTGTTGGAAAATAGATAGGGAAATTGAAAGCATTGAGCTAAGAATTAAGAAGTAAGTATGTGAAAAGCAAAAGAAAAAGAGAAAGAAAAGAAAAGAAAAAGCAAAGCTCAATGCAAAGGAAAGTTGGGAATAAGTAAGAATGGTTGTGTTTATAAGCCATAGAAAAACCAATTTTCTTAACTCAAGGATTTTGTGATCTAGAAAAACCAATTTTCTTGTTAGCCCAGCCACATTATAAGCCATAGAAAAGTCCTTGTGATGATGCATGCTTGTGAATTTATTTGATTGTGGTTAAACGAAAGGCAAAGTCAATTCATGTGACATTGTGATAGTAGAGTCAATGAGTTATTACCTCTTATACACTTGTGTTTGAGTGAAACACTTTACTTAGTGAGGAAATATTCCATGAGCACATGAACATCCATGCTTAGTTGATTGTTCATTCATGAAAAATAGCATTTGTTGGATATTAAGTGACTTTGTGAACACTAAAGCATGTGTATGTCTTGATTGAAGTCTTTGTCATGAGCTTAATTGAAGTTTGTACTTATCTTGAAAAGAGAATTTTTGAATGAGTGAACCATTGTACAGATTGGTAGAAGATTGAGTTACATCTTGTTTGCTTGAGGACAAGCAAAGTTCTAAGTTTGGGGTTGTGATAACAGTTGAAAAACTGTTATTTTCATGCTTAAAATTGATACTAAAAGCAACCTTTAACACTTAGAAACTAGCTTGAAATCATGCTTTTGGTCATATTTTTAGAAATAATAGAGCTGGACAGGTTTATGCTTGATTTTAGTGTTTTATCCAGGTTTTAAGTTGAATTTGGTGAAAGAAGTGAAGAAGGATAGAGATGGAATCAGAAAAGACATCAAAAAGTGCAAAAGGAGAAGTCGCAAGTACCGCTCAGAGGCAGTTTACTACTGAGCGACACTCAGAAACTCACGTTGGATCCGCTGAGGGGGAAGAATCAACTCACGCACTTACCGTTGAGCGGTAGTTTACCCCTGAGCGGCACTATTTTTGGGCTTGGGCCTAATTTTCTGTATATTTTAGAATAGTATATAAGCTTTAGGACGTCCTAGGGTTTGTATCTTTGGCTGAGACGAAGCAAACACTCTCTTTTCCACCCCTTGAAGGAAGATCTTGGATGCTCAGGCTACCTCCTCATCTTTCTAGGGTTCTATCTTTCTTTCATTCATTATTGTTCATCTAGTTTCACCATGAATATGGTGAACTAAACCTTGTATTGTTGTTGGGGAATCAATGTAGTCTTGTGAAACTCTCATATATGGAATTTGTTTTAACATCTTATTTTAAGACTTATGCTTTCTTTCATCATTAGTTAGGGTTTTTCCTCTTTGCTTAAAGCTTGCTTTGTTTAACTCATTCAATGCCATGATTATTGATTTTGTCGATATGGGAATGTACGGGGAAATCTAGATCCGGGGAATTTCTCCCAATAGCATATTGGTTGCCGTTAAGCTTCTGCACTTCAGAATTAATTACTAGGAATGTTAGGAATGGTATGAACTCGTAATTAAGGATAGGCCTTCTTGCAAGGTGATTTAGAGAGTGGCATTAGCATTGATGAAAAGAATGATGAATTCCTAAAAGTATATGAGAGTGGATAAGATGAAATTGATAACCCCAATAACATACTCATCCATCTAATTCATTAAAGTGTTTGTATTTCTCTTTTCCATTGATCAAATTCATGCATACATGTTTAATTACTGTCTTTTGCATTTAAAACCTACAATCAATTGTTCACAAGTCTCAAATAATCAACAAATCATATAGCTAACTAGGCCGTGAGTCCTTTGGGAAAACGATACTTGGTCTTACCTAGTTTTATTACTTGACACGATTCGGTCACACTTGCCGATTGTTAAACAAGTTTGTGGCGCCGTTTTTCAGTGTTCATAAATTTGTCATCAATGCACTTCGTCCACTTCTTCTTCTTCTTCTTCTTCTTCTTCTTCTTCCTCTTCGTCCATTTCTTCAACTTCTTCCACTTTTTCGACTTCGTCCACTCCCTCCACTTCATCAACTTCGACAACTTCGTCCACTTCTTCTTCTTCTTCTTCTTCCACTTCGTCCACTTCGCCACGTCTTCAACTTCTTCCACTTCATCCACTTCTTCTTCTTCTTCTTCCACTTCCTCCACTTTATCCACTTCGTCCACTTCGTCAACGTCGTCAACTTCATCAACATCTTCCTCTTCTTCAACTAAAACTTCTTCTTCTTCTTCTTCTTCTTCTGCTTCTTCGTCTTCGTCTTCTTCTTTCACTTCTTCCACTTCGTCCACTTCCTCCATGTCAATACCAAATTTCGTCCGGATTGATTTTTTTGGCTTTTACTATAGTCTATTTTCCTATTTTTATTTTTATTTTGATTTTTATTTTTACTGTTTTACTTTATTTTTGCTTTTTATCCTTTTTTTTATTTTATTTTTGTTGATTTATTTATTTTATGACCTTTTTTTTAGTATTTATTTATTATGCTTTATTTTATTCTTATTTTATTTTTATCTTTATTTTTATTTTTACTTCTCACTTATTCTTTTTCTTTTCTTCTCTTTTTTATTTTTATTATTATTTTTATTTTATTTTATTTTTGTTTTTTTTTCTAGTTTTATCCCTTTATATTTTATTTTGTTCTAATATTATATAACTAAAAAAAAAAGAAGAAAAAGGCATTTTTGTCTTTTAGTAAAAAATGATGAAAAAGGGAAAAAAAGGAGGTTTCTGATTGGGGGACAACGCGTGTGTATGAGGGTGAGGGGCAGAATGAACGCGGGGAGATGGCAGAGGCGGGTTGCAGGTACTGGTACAATCCGTTTTGCACTGTACGAAATTGGTACAAGTAATTTGGTGTATATGGAGTGGCAAAAAGAACAAAGTAGAGAAAAGAAGGAGTGCCTTCATCTGTGTGGATCCATTGCTGAGAGAGATCATTCAGAAGAAAAAAAGAAGAGAGTGCAAGGGTTGGAAGAGCGGAGGAAAGGTGGAAGCAAGTCCACAGTAGAGGAAGGAGGGGCTACTCGTTCATTGAAGGTAAGTATCTTAGCTGCATCCATAGCCATTACTAATGTATGAATTTTCGGTTATTTCTTTCATTCACTGTTTGATTCACTTCCACCCAATATCACCCCTTATTCACGCTCATCTCACCTTAATGCGAGTTGAGACGCTCCATTGTCTTCCTTCGGTTTCTGACCGAATAGACTGCTACTCGTAGAGCTTTTGCTCCAGCTTCTATTTACATCTGCATCGTCAACAAATGCAGACTTCACTTTCTTCATTCCCTCCCATCATCTTTAATCCATGCACTTCAAGCCTTTGCTCTCCCGCGCCACTCATTCATCCCCAACTCCAACACCATAAACATGGCTTTGCTGTATCCCTTCACCTGAAAAGCAGAGAATTAATTACAGCAACCACAAACTAAGTCGGACCATGAAACTGTGCCTCTGTCCATCTCCAACCATCAAATGAATTTGAATCAATGGAATGGTTACTCACCAGAAAATCATATAACAGAAAGAAAATAACAGAACAGGGGTTTCATCTTCACTAACTCATCCCCTCCTCCCTCGTTCCCTCCATCTCCATAGTCACATTCACCCTCATGGCTATCACCACACCCCATTCCCAACCAAACAAACACAAAACATAGTATAGAGACACGCAGAGGTAGAAGACGGTGGTTCGGTGGTTTCGGGAAAATTCTTAAGGCACGGAGAAGTCGATGGTAGTTTGGGAGTGGTTTAGGTTGTTTCCTATAGGTTTGGTGTGGTTCACGGTTGTCGGAGGCTGAGTTGCCTGGTAATGGGTGAATGTTGAAGGCGGAGAGGAGGGTCCGGTGGTTGAAGATGATGATGATGATGGTTGTCGTTGGACTCGAAGGAATCATAGATGAAGGCGGAGGAAAACCCCTCCCTGGGTCATCGTCTCTGAAGCGAGAAGAGAGGGAGGGCAAAGGCGTTGCGGCCAACGGTGGCCACGGTGGGGCGAGGTCTCGCCGACGGCATCGAGACGAGGTGTCGCCAGTGGCGCGGTGGCCGGTTCTGGCTGAGTAGGTGGTGAGCCTGCTGTGGAGAGAGTAAGAGACCTTGGGTCTCTGGAGAGTGTGTGAGCTGAGGGAGTGAGCTTACGGGAGAGTGTGGGATCTGAGTGGGTGAGGAATGGAAGGGGAATGCTGAACCCCTAGGGGATTCTAGGTCAGAAAAGCCACCCCGGGCCAGTGCTAGACCACGCCCAGAAATAAACGCACGACCGGGAACCTTATGCCTTCTTCTTCTTCTTCTTCTTCTTCTTCTTCTTCTTCTTCTTCTTCTTCTTCCACTTCATCCACTTCCTCGAGTTCGTCAACTTCGTCCACTTTGTCAACTTCATCCACGTCGTCCACTTCGTCAACGTCGTCAACTTCGTCCAATTCGTCCACTTCTTCGACTTCTTCAACTATAACTTCTTCTTCTTCTTCTTCTTCTTCTTCTTCTTCGACTTTGTCCAGTTCTTCAACTTCGTCCACTTCCTCCACTTTGTCTTCTTCTTCATCTTCTTCTTCTTCATCCACTTCGTCCACTTCGTCAACGTCGTCAACTTCGTCCACGTCGTCCACTTCTTCCACTTCTTACACTTCTTCAACTACAACTTCTTCTTCTTCTTCTTCTTCGTCTACTTCTTCCATTTCTTCCACTTTATCCACTTCGTCAACTTTGTCAACTTCGTCCTCTTCGTGCACCTCTTCCACTTCTTCCACTTATTCCGCTTCTTCTTCAACTTCGTCCACTTCCTCAACTTCGTCCACTTCGTCCACTTCTTCCACTTTTTCAACTTCGTCCACTTCGTCAACTTCGTCTTCTTCTTCTTCTTCTTCCACTTCACTTCGTTCAGTTCGTCAACTTCTTCAACTTCGTCAACTTCGTCCATTTCGTCCACTTCTTCTTCTTCTTCTTCCACTTCGTCCACTTCATCCACTTCGTCAACGTCGTCAACTTCGTCCACTTCGTCTAGTTCGTCCACTTCTTCTTCCACTTTATCCACTTCCTCCACTTCTTCTTCCACTTCGTCAACTTCCTCCTTCTTCTTCTTCCACTTCGCCCACTTCGTCAACTTCGTCCACTTTGTCCACTTCTTCCACTTCTTCCACTTCTTCCACTTCTTCAACTACAACTTCTTCTTCTTCTTCGTGTTCTTCTTCCACTTCATCCATTTTGTCCACTTCGTGCACTTCGTCCAATTTGTCCACTTGTTTCACTTCTCCCACTTCTTCTTCAACTTCGTCCACTTCATCCACTTCATCCAGTTCTTCCACTTCGTCCACTTCGTCCACTTCCTCCACTTCGTCAACTTCCTCCACTTTCTGCACTTCGTCAACTTCGACAACTTCGTCAACTTCGTGCACTTCGTCCACTTCTTCTTCTTCTTCTTCTCCTTCCACATTGTCCACTTCGTCCACTTTGTCCACTTCATCCATTTCTTCTTCTTCTTCCACTTCATTCATTTCGTCAACGTCGTCAACTTCGTCCAGTTCTTACACTTCTTCAACTACAACTTCTTCTTCTTCGTCCTCTTCTTCCACTTCATCCACTTCGTCCATTTCGTCCACTTCGTCCTCTTCCTCCACTTCTTCCACTTCTTCTTCCACTTGTTCCACTTCTTCTTCCACTTCGTCCACTTCCTCCATTTCATCAACTTCCTCCACTTCATCCACTTCGTCGACTTCATCAACTTCGAGCACTTCGTCCACTTCGTCCACTTCTTCTTCTTCTTCTTCTCCTGCTTCTTCTTCTCCTTTTTCTTCTTCACTTCGCCCACTTTGTCCACTTCGTCAACATCGTCCCCTTCGTCCACTTTGTCAATTTCTTCTTCTTCTTCTTCTTCTTCCACTTCGTCCATTTCCTCCAGTTCGTCCACTTCGTCAACTTCATCCACTTCGTCCACTTCGTCAACGTCATCAACTTCGTCCACTTCTTCCACTTCTTACACTTCTTCAACTACAACTTCTTCTTCTTCTTCTTCGTCTTCTTCTTCCACTTCGTCCACTTCGTCCACTTCGTCCATTTCTTCCACTTCGTCCACTTCGTCCACTAGTGCAGCGAGGGGCTTTTACCGCGGTTCATTTTCATTATACGTCGCGGTTTAAGAACCGCGGCATATTCAGCCGCGGTAGTAAGTCAGACACTTTAGGCCGCGGTTATAACCGCGGTATATAACTTGAGGAATATGCCGCGGTTGTCTAGGAAACCGCTGCATAAATTCATTTTTTTAAAAAAAAAAATTGAAAAATACACTATATGCCGCGGTTCAACCGCGGCATATAGACCGAAGAATATGCCGCGGTTAGTGTCAAAACCGCGGCCATATATCTCGTTTTAAAAAAAACGAATCACTATATGCCGCAGTTGTGGTTAGAACCGCGGCATATTCCCCTGCAGTTTTTTAAAATTGCAGGTCTGTTTTTGTGATATCCACTACCACAAAAACAGACCTGCATATAAAAACATGTACAGAAATTCAATTTCAACATAACAAACACATGTTCAAATGTATTTCAACATCAAATAAAGTACAAAGTCTAAGAAAATTCTATCTAATCAAATGCATTGTTTAAATCTAAATCTAAGAGCTATTGTATAATCTAACTATATACTTCGCAACAGCGTTCCTAATGAATAATAGTGACTTCTCAAGAACTGGTGTAGTAGTCTTGAATCTCTGCAAAAGACAATTCATTTTAATTAGTGTATATGAATTCAACATTTGTTAAAAAATCAAAATTTGTTAAAGTTAAATATTACCGTTTCCCAGCGACTTGTGATGTGAGAACGAACAATATGGGTCATCCAATACATTACATAGTATCCACACTCATATGACCCATTTTGTCTGTTACACTACAATATATCATCACAGTTGATAATAGTTAGTGAATAACATTTGTTATAAAACAATTATAACAAAGTATGACTTTAGCATATGTCAAACCTTGAGAGAAATCCAAGCAATCTTTCTACTATTAACAATTGATCTCCCATCCATCATCATAGTTGCTGGAATAGAACTGTATATAAAAAAAGGTTTTAGCATTCAGTTATATAACAAAGAAAGTCCAAACATTGAGGTTCTTACCAATCAATTGCTTGTTTGAGTTGTGGGGGAGGAGGCCTGTGCAATGAGCAGAACCACAAAGCATAGTTGTCTTGCATAGACATAACAAGAAGTTGCCAATGGCGCCTGAAATTCATAATAACGTAACTATTAAATATTAAAATCACATATGGAACATTATTATGTTAACAAAGTTCACTTACCCGGATATATAAGGCAAAAAGTATATTTTCTTGCCCCTTCTAAAACTGCTTATCAGACTCATGTTGATATGCTCAAAATCATTTGATTGATGAATTGATTGGGGATCAATGAATCCATAATCATCAGAACGCCCCAACTTATTAGTGACCCCAGACATATACCTGAAATCAAAAATTAACTTTGATATAAGGATACTTGATATATAAATCAATTTTATATATAAATAATTGGTCATAGACTTACATCGTCCATAGTTGAATAATTGAAATATTCAACTCTTGTGTTCCCGACGCAAGCTCACGGACATCTTGGCTATTAAGGTATATTGGGACCTCAGAGCCATGCCCAAATACATTAGCATCATACTCAACCTCCAAAGGCTTATCATCAAGGATGTCAGCAAGTAGATGCAATGAAGAAAGAGGGTCATCCTCAGATAGAGGAATCTTCTGTTGTGCCTGCGTCTGTTGTTACATGAAAAGATAAGATAAGTTTTGACATCAAAAACCTTTAAAATTGAGAAGTGTAAAGAAGAATTTCATACCGAGGGGTCAGAAACTGGTTTAACCAAAAATTTAAGCCAAGTGATAAACGACTTATATGCTTGTTCCACAGTGAAAATCTCTTCTGTGGATAGTGGAACCGAGACATCTGGCATGATCATTTCATCCACTGAGACCTTCACCTCATCCTCTAATAGTTGCATACCATGACATACAGTCGCTGACCTAAACTCTGTTCCACGAGCTACCAGCACCATCTCAGTATCTTCTAAAATGTATAGTAGACATGGACTACCATCGTCCATGTCATCCTCTGGGATGGCTGATGCGGAACAACTTCCTTTGCCGCTTCTCCCTGTCAGAGTAAATGTTAGATTATACAAGAGATAGAAATAATTGCACATTAATGTTTATTAAGTTTACCTGTGGGAGGGGGAGGGATAACATGTTCCTCTATAGGACACTGCACCGGGCGCATGCTCTGAAACTGCTCCTGGTATAGCATCTGGAATTCAGCCCTCACCTCGGCCCTGATCTCCTGCATAAGGTCATGTCGGACCTTTTTTGTGATCTCTTCTGTCATCCTTTGTGTATCGCTGTATGAATATGAAGGCTGACGAGAAGAGCTCCCAAAATAATCTGTAATTCCTACTCCAGGACCTGCAGCACGTACACGTCCAGGGTGCTCAGGTCGTCCAATTGCAGCAGCAAGAATATCCTGGCGACCCTCTGGAGTGAATTGGCCTTGGGAGCTCTGCTCAACCAAGGCGTCCTGTAACATTACAAAACACCATTATTCTTTAAATAGTTTAATGTAGTATGTATAATGACAATATTTATTATTTTAGGAACAGTGATAACTTACAATTTTTTCAGAAATCTCTCGTGCAGTGTCGGAAGAGTAGGTGCCCGATGGTCGCATACGGGCCAACTTCCATTTCTCATGTCTAGACGGTGGAGAAGGAGGCTGAGGAGGGCTACCACTCTGAGATGGTGGTATAGCATCTGCCTTTTGCTTGAGGATTTTCTCCTCAAGCTTCCTATACCCACCACGAGATAATAGGTGGGGGTTTTTGTTCTTAGCACTTGTTCCTTGTGCTTTGCTTCTAATTGCCTGTCACATACACATTAATTAATCAGTTCATACACTACAAGAATAATTGACATTACCGACGGTCATAATTCGTCGGTAATGTATAAAATCCGTCGGTAATTAGCATTTACCGACGGCTTACCGACGGCCAACATACCGTCGGTAAAAACGTTGTCGGTAAAGCCTTCGGTAATTACCGAAGGCCCTAGGCCTTCGATAAATCCGTCGGTAAATGTCGCGACCTGGTTCATCTTCTTCCTCTTCCTTCATCACTGTGTCAATTTTTTTTTTCATTTCCACGAACTCTGCCACCAAAACGGCATCACGCGAATAACCATAGGGAAGAATCATGGAGAGTTGAGCTCGCCGGAAAAGTTTAGGACCGGTGATGTTGTGTCATTTTATCACAGAGAATTGAGCTCGCCGGAAAAATTTAGGACCGGTGATGTTGTGTCAATTTATCATGCAGAGTTGAGCTCGCCGGAAAAGTTTAGCACCGGTGATGTTCCTAATCGCACAAATGAACTCTACAATAGCCCACCAAAAAACCTGAGCATGCCGGAAAAGTGAAGCTCGCCGGAAAAGTTAAGAGCATCCCGTGATGGTTGAGACTATCCTGCGATGGTGGAGAGCAACCAACAATGGTAGAGAGTTGAAGCCACAAGACGATGGAGAGCAACCAGAAATGAGTAGTGGTGGTGTGAAACTGAGTTGGTAATGAAAATGAGGAGTAATGGGCGTCTTTGCCACATATATTGACACTGGAGGCAGAATTTGGGCGGGAAAATTCCCGCTCTTTTTACCGACGGACATGGACCTTCGGTAAATCCGTCGGTAATGTCGGTAAGTGAAATAATGGGCAGGAAAATTCCCGCTTTTTTACATTACCATTACCGACGGATTTACCGAAGGCTTTTGGCCGTCGGTAATGTGTATGTCAGTTACCGACGGATATACCGAAGGCTTTTGGCCGTCGGTAATGAAAATTTACCGACGAAAATATATTCGTCGGTAAAAATCCGTCGGTATTATTAAAAATTTCTGTAGTGATATGATATATATTTGTTAATGAGGAATTGAATAATATGAACTACACTAACCTGCCATTCCTCTGACATCCGACTCTCTTTAAAAACCCGCCAAGTCTCCTCATCAATGGACTTATATGAACTACATGGACTTTTATGTTTAAGGTGTCCAAAGATGTACTTTGATGTCAACTTGCTTTTAAAGTTTCTGAAATTTTCTGCAACAGTTGACAAACACTTATTTTTAAGTGTTGGGACATTTGGAATGTCAAATGTCATCTGAAAAAAACATAATAAAGTTGTATAAGTACAAAATTATCAATATAAACAAATTTTAATTCAAATGCTATTAACTAACTTACCAATATATCTTGCCAAATAATGTTCCGATCACCCTCGGACACATGATCGAAAGATGGAATGAGAATGCTAATCCTATCACGTGCCACTACTCCAAGGTATGATCGGAAGTCATCTGCATGGGGGCCAGTTGCCACACCCGTGGTGACATTCACATTCACCGGAGTTCTTTCACCACTATTTTTCCTGATTAATAGTTGTTTCATCCTAGTGGGTCCTCTAGTGGATCTGGTTGGGGGAGCCTCATCCCCTGAAGAATGTGGATGATCAGCCATATATCTGTCAAAATAAATAACAACATTAAATTTTCTTTCAAGACTTATGTAATATCATATAAATTAACAAAACATGTAATAGTACAGAAATTAAAAATTCATACATAAAGATATGGATTCATCATATGTATATTCCCTCATCATGATCTGACCGAATTGCATGTACATCATCGTCAACTACAGATTGGTCATCCAAATTTGTTGTAGTTTGAAATGAATGGTTGTCAGCAATATCAATATTAATCAGATTGTCTTCGTTAACTTCAATTTGTTTTTTGCCTTGAAGAGCAACATACCAATGGTCAGACGCAGGATCTTTGACATAAAAAACTTGAGATGCTTGATGTACCATGATAAACGGTTCGTCTCGATAACCCACCTTGCGAAAATCAACCAGTGTCATACCCGAGTCATCTATTTTCACACCACTCTTATTGTCAAACCACTTACACTTGAACAATGGAACGGAAAACTTGGTGTAATCAACCTCCCATATCTCTTCTATTATACCATAATATCTCATTTATCCAAGTACAGGAGATTGATCTTTTGATGTGGAAAATTGAAGTGACTCAGCTTCTAAACTGACTCCACTATTTTGTACTGTGCTTTTATCATCCAAAGTCTTCATATAGAATGTGCAATTATTGACTTCATAACTTGTACAACACACGACATCAAACTTCAAACCATTTGCAAGCCACAATAAAGTTTCAGAAGAATGTGGCTCTTTGTCAATTTCAGATTTGAACCAAGACATAAATGTTTTGTTATGCTCCATCAATTGCCATTTCTCTGATTGTCTTGGATTTTTATTCTTAACAATGGCTTTGTGTGCTTCCAAAAAAGGGATCACCTCATCTGTGTTGTTCAATATATAAAGATGCGCTTGCAACAATTCTTCGCGATCTTTTGTCACCACATTGACAGCTCGGATGCTTTTACTTGTAGAAAATTTATTCAACCATGCTGTGCGAGGAACTCCTATTGGATTCGTTGATGTCATGTAATCTGAACAAAACTCGATACTTTCTTCAGCAATATACCTTTCAATCATCGAACCTTCAGGACGATATGGATTTTTAACGTACCCTTTCAAAATCTTCATATAACGCTCAATAGGATACATCCATCTTAAGTATACCGGTCTGCACAACTTGATTTCTCTAACCAAATGAACAAGTAAATGTACCATGATGTCAAAAAAAGATGGAGGGAAAAACATCTCTAGTTGACACAAGATGATAACAATCTCGCCTTGAAGTTCATCTAACTTTGTAGGATCGATGGCTTTCCTACATATTGACGAGAAAAATGAACACAACCTGTTTATGGTGTGCCTAACATTTTTGGGCAAAATTCCACGAATAGCCACCGGTAACAACTGTTGCATTAAGACGTGACAATCGTGAGACTTCATGCCAACAAGCTTTAAGTCCTGCATTGACACTAAACTCTTCATATTTGAAGAGTATCCTTGTGGTACTTTGATACTCTTTAAACATACACAAAAACTTATCTTCTCTTGTCTAGACATTGTGTAACATGCAGGGGGCAAATAAGTACGTTTACCAATCTCCTTGGGTGCCAACTCTTCTCGGATATTCATGTCAACCAAATCCAAACGAGCATTCACTCCATCTTTTGTCTTTCCCTGAATGTTGAGTAATGTACCAATCAAGCTATCACACACATTCTTTTCTACATGCATCACATCTATGCAATGTCGAACATCTAACTTTGACCAATATGGAAGATCAAAGAATATTGATTTCTTCTTCCAAGGGGTCGTTACAGATGACTTCTTCGATGTTTTCCCAAATACATGATGTATTTTATTAACTTTTTCAAGAACTTCAAGGCCAGTAAGTGGATTTGGTGCTTCGTCCCTCTCTTGATCTCCATTGAATGCTTTTTTTAACCTTCGATATGGATGATTACGTTTTAGAAATCTCCGATGACGCAGATACACCGTCTTTCTTCCATGTTTCAATTGATGAGCTGCAGTGTTTTCTTCACATATAGGACATGCTTTATGACCCTTGACACTGTATCCTGACAAATTACCATAAGCAGGAAAGTCATTAATGGTGCAAAATAACATTGCACGCATCATAAAAGTCTCTGAAGCGAATGCATCAAATATTTCAACCCCATCAACCCACAAAACCTTCAAGTCTTCAACTAGTGGGCTTAGATAAACATTTATGTCATTTCCAGGCTGCTTTGGACCAGATATCATCATAGACAACATCATGTACTTCCTCTTCATGCACAATGCAGGAGATAAGTTGTAAATTATCAATATAACTGGCCAACAACTGTGATTGGTACTCAGATTACCAAATGGGTTCATTCCATCAGTGGCTAAACCAAGCCTAAGATTTCTACACTCTTTACCAAATTCGGGGAATTGTCGATCAATATTTTTCCATTGCTTTGAATCAGCTGGATGACGAAGCAGCCCGTCAATTTTTCTCTCATCTGCATGCCATCTAAGATTTTTAGCATCTTTGGGATTCGCAAACAAACGCTTAAGTCTGGGCACTATTGGAAGGTACCAAACTACTTTCAAAGCAGATCCATTTTTTTCTATCTGACCATTATCTTCACTACTGTTTTTTGACTTGTATCGTGATAAGCCACATTTTGGACACTTTGTCAAAAATTCAAACTCTTTCCTATACAAAATGCAGTCATTGGGACAAGCATGTATCCTTTTATACTCCATACCCATTGGACAAAGAATTTTCTTCGCATCATAATTACGAGTGGGCAGTGTATTTCCATCTGGCAACATTTCATTCAACAACGTCAACAGTTCTGCAAAACTCTTATCAGTCCATCCATTGCTCGCCTTCAAATTCATGAGCCTTAACACCGCTGACAAACGTGTGAACTTAGTTGAACCGACATACAAAGGTGTTTCTGCATCAGTCGACATCGTCTCATACACATGAGCTTTGGCAAAATTTTCTGCTCCAACATCGCGGATCATGTCCTCCAATTTGTCTTCATCCGGTCGATCTTCTTCCATCGTGGAATCAGTAACATTTACACTTTGAGAGTCAGTGGGAAAATCCATTTCTTCGCCGTGCCAGATCCATGTTGTATAGCATCTTAGAAAACCATCACATATAAGATGTTCTCTAATTTGAGTTGCGTTCAACTTTCTCCCATTCAAACAGTTCAAACAAGGACATCTAAACTTCACTTCATCTTCACTTCTCCCCTCATTACGTTGCGCAAATTGTATAAATTCCTCTACACCTCTCTCGTACTCAGCACTAATACGTGGTAAATTAATCCAATTTCGATCCATATTCCTAAATATTACATAAAAAGATAAGCTACTAAAAATCAAACTTGCAATTTCATACATATCATTGAAACTTAGTGAATAATATTTTAAGGTTTATAAATAATACAAGAACTACAACACACATTACCAAAACTATAGCAAAAACCATACCATACATTACCAAAACTATAACAATTTCATGCATTATCAAAATTAAAGCAAAAATTATACCATACATTACCAAAACTATAGAAACTTCATACATTACCAAAACTATAGCATTATCCAAAAACTAATGAAGAAATCACATTAAGAATGCAAAAGGGCATAAATACCTGGAAGAGGAACGACGGAAACGCTTGGTGCAAAGAAAACGAAATTGCAGCGGAGAGGGAATGACGAGTTTCAAATGATTTTGATCGGCTAAAACTGTTTCAAACGCAACACAAATGAGAAAGGACCGAATAATTTCAAGTTTAAACGGTGCAGAAACGCGTACCTGAGATGATGGCTGTCGGAGGAGAAGAAAACGCGAAAACAGAGCGCTGCGCGATGAAGAAGACGACACTGTTCCAACATTTTGTTTTTTAACTCTGACTGGGGAATCTACCGCGGTTCACTACTTAACCGCGGTATAAAAGGGGTATATGCCGCGGTTTAACTCCCAACCGCGGCATATACTAATTTAAAAAATTAAACTAAATGGCATTTTTGAAATTATTTTCAAACTATATGCCGCGGTTCAGCGGGCAACCGCGGCATATACATCCAAATATTTCAAATATATATTAAACTAATTTCAGATAAGAGAATATGTCGCAGTTGCTCGTAGAACCGCGGCATATACCCCTGTAACGTGCTGCACACAACTGTCTCCCCAACTGCCTTCTGGGGAATTTCAGAAGTTACAGGGGGTATATGCCGCGGTTGTCCAGAGAACCGCGGCATATACCCTTGTAACTTTTCAAATTCTCTGACCCAGTCAGCACCTGCAATAAATTGGCAGGGGTATATGCCGCGGTTGTGAAGAGAACCGCGACATATACCCTTGTAACTTTTCAAATTCTCTGACCCAGTCAGCACCTGCAGTAAATTGGCAGGGGTATATGCCGCGGTTGTCCAGAGAACCGCGGCATATCCTCTGTTATTTAATTTTTTATTCATACGTGGCGTCAAAGGCAATGGTTGACTGGAGTATATGCCGCGGTTTGGAGCAGAACCGCGGCATATATGTTCGATTTATTTATAAAACTGCCACCGCGCACCATTATGCTGCGGTTTTCGTTCAACCGTGGCATAATGTGCGCTGTAAAAACCCAATTTTTTACTAGTGTCACTTCGTCAACTTCGTCCTCTTCGTCCACCTCTTCCACTTCTTCCACTTCTTCTTCCACTTCTTCCACTTCTTCTTCAACGTCGTCCACTTCCTCAACTTCGTCCACTTCTTCCACTTCGTCAACTTCCTCCACTTCGTCCACTTCGTCAACTTCGTCCACTTCTTCTTATTCTTCTTCTTCTTCTTCCACTTCACTTCGTCCGGTTCCTCAACTTCTTCAACTTCGTCAACTTCGTCCACTTCTTCTTCTTCTTCTTCATCTTCTTCTTCTTCTTTTTCTTCTTCTTCCACTTCGTCCACTTCTTGAACTTTTTCAACTTCGTACACTTCATCCACTTTGTCTTCTTCTTCTTCTTCTTCTTCGTCTTCTTCTTCCACTTCATCCACTTCGTCCATTTCGTCCACTTCTTCCACTTCGTCCACTTCGTCAACTTCGTCCTCTTCGTCCACTTCTTCAACTTCTTCCACTTCGTCAACTTTGTCCACTTCTTCCACATCTTCCTCCACTTCGTCCACTTCCTCCACCTCGTCCACTTCGTCAACTTCGTGCACTTCGTCCACTGCTTCTTCTTCCACTTCGTCCATTTCGTCCAGTTCGTCAACTTCTTCAACTTCGTTCACTTCGTCCACTTCGTCAACTTCATCAACTTCGTCAACTTCGTCCACATCGTCCACTTCTTCTACTTCTTCTTCCACTTCCTCCACTTCCTCCACTTCGTCAACTTCGTCCACTTCCTCCAATTCCTCTACTTCGTCCACTTCCTCCACTTCGTCCACTTCCTTAACTTCGTCCACTTCGTCCACTTCCTTAACTTCGTCCACTTCATCAACGTCGTCAACCTTGTCAACTTCGTCCACTTCTTCCACCTCTTTTTCTTCTTCAACTTCAAGTTCTTCTTTTTCTTCTTCTTCTTGTTCGTGTTCTTCTTCCACTTCATAAACTTCGTCCACTTCGTCAACTTTGTCCACTTCGTCCACTTCGTCAACTTTGTCCACTTCTTCCACCTTTTCCACTTCTTCCATTTCTTCTTCAAGTTCCTCCACTTCGTCCACTTCCTCCACTTCCTCGACTTCGTCCACTTCATCAACTTCGTCAACTTTGTCCACTTTTTCTTCTTCTTTTTCCATTTTGTCCACTTCCTCCAGTTCGTCCACTTCCTCCACTTCGTCAACTTTGAGCACTTCCTCCACTTCGTCCACTTATTCTTCTTCTTCTTCTTCCTCTTCGACCACTTCGTCAACTTCGTAAACTTCGTCCACTTCGTCAACTTCTTTCACTTCGTCCACTTCTTCTTCCACTTCCTCCACTTCCTCCACTTCATCCACTTCTTCTACTTCCTCCAGTTCGTCCACTTCTTCCACTTCGTCGAATTCCTTTATTTTGTCAACTTCGTCCACTTTTTCTTCTTCTTCTTCCATTTCGTCCACTTTGCCACTTCCTCCAGTTCGTCCACTTCGTCCACTTCGTCAACTGTGAGCACTTCGTCCACTTATTATTCTTCTTCCACTTCGTCCAGTTCGTCCACTTCGTCAACTTCGCCCACTTCGTCAACTTCTTTCACTTCGTCCACTTCTTCTTCCACTTTGTCGACTTCCTCCACTTCCTCCACTTCCTCTACTTCCTCTAGTTTGTCCACTTCTTCCACTTCGTCTACTTCCTCCAATTCCTCTTTTTCGTCCACTTCTTCCACTTCGTCCATTTCGTCCACTTTGTCCACTTCGTCCACTTCGTCAACTTTGTCCACTTCTTCCAAATCGTCCACATCTCCCACTTCGTCCACTTCTTTGACTTCTTCTTCCACTTCGTCCACTTCGTCAACTTCGTCCTCTTCTTCCACTTCTTCAACTACAACTTCTTCTTCTTCTTCATCTTCTTGTTCTTGTTCTTCTTCTTCTTCTTCTTCTTCTTCTTCTTCTTCGTCTTCTTCTTCCACTTCATCCACTTCGTCCATTTCGTCCACTTCGTCCACTTCGTCCACTTCGTCCACTTTGTCCACTTCGCCCACTTCTTCCATTTCTTCCACTTCATCAACTTCTTCTTCCACTTCGTCCACTTCTTCTATTTCATCCACTTCCTCCACTTCGTCCACTTCCTCCACTTCGTCAACTTCGTCCACTTCCTCCACTTCTTCCACTTCTTGATAGACGAGGCCCAAGCCCAATTAGTTTAGTGTAGTATTTCTTTTACTTTTATTAAAGCATGTGTGAAAGGTGTTAGGCATGTGCTAGATAGGAGGGACTTTTAGTCCTATATATAGACATGTCACCACCTCTTGTAAGACACTTTTGAGAATAATGAATTAAACTTTCTATAGAGAGAACTCCAGAATTTAATTCCCTTGAAAGTCAAGGCTAGAGAATCCCAAAGGATCTTCTCTAGCTACCTTCCATTCACACCATCCATTCTCTCATTTTCCAAATCAAATTTTCATTCAGTCACCGTACCTCACGCTCCCCCAATCCTTTACTTCCGCATGACTTGTGTCATCCGTCACGCCTACGTCGCTGCCACGCGAGCCTGTCTTGGAAGGCTCCAACGCTAATTCATCATTTTTCTCTCTCAATCATTCGAGAGAACAAACCATCACTCTCGAGTTGGTCTTTCTTCCAGCGCGTCTCATCTAGCAACCATTTTCCTCACAGATCCACCATCATAGACCCTCACGTAAGTCATCTCCACCGATCCATATCTCAGATTTTCCTTATCCTTGCCTTTTCACACCTTCGCACCGATTTAACCTTTGTTTGGTGCCCTGTCATTGCTTCCACCATCATTCTTCGCCCATTCACCGAGTCAAATCATGATTTCTTTCCATTTCATCGATTTAATCGTTGAATCCTTCTTCTCCACCGATTAAATCCTTCCCTACCTTCAACCCTAGAGTTTTCACCGATTAATCCTCCAAAACCGAGGGTTCTCGAGTAAATAAGTTTCTTCTGCTGCTTCCCGGTTCTTCAGCTCGATCAAGTCCTGATTTCACGTTGTCTCCCAATCACGCTGGAAAAGTAAACGCGAAGAAAACGTAAAAGCAGCTTAATTGAAATGAACCAAATGAACTTAAACATTAAACGCAACAATAGAAGCATCAGTAAAAGCGAACCGAGATTGAAACAACACGTGATAACGAGATGAACAATAAAACGCAGTGACAGAACGCAACAATGAAAAAAAATGATGAACCCTAAAATGCAACAGATAATAAAAATAAAAATAAAACATGATAACAGTTGAAAAACTGTTATTTTCATGCTTAAAATTGATACTAAAAGCAACCTTTATACTTAGAAACTAGCTTGAAATCATGCTTTTATTCATATTTTCAGAAATAAGAGAGCTGGACAGGTTTATGCTTGATTTCAGTGTTTTTGTGCAGGTTTTAAGGTGAATTTAAGTGAAAGAAGTGAAGAAGGAGAGAGATGGAATCAGAAAAGACATCAAAAAGTGCAAAAGGAGAAGCCAAAGTTACCGCTCAGCGGCAGTTTATCGCTGAGCGGCACTCAGGAGCTCACGGGAGATCCGCTGAGGGGCAAAATGGCCGCTGAGGGGAAGAAACTACTCACGCACTCACCGCTGAGCAGTACTTTACCGTTGAGCGGCACACTTATGGGCTTGGGCCTAAATTTTTCTGTAATTTTAGAATAGTATATAAGCTTTAGGACGTCCTAGGGTTTGTATCTTTGGTAGAAACGAAGCAAACACTCTCTCTTCCACCCCTTTGAAGGAGGATCTTGGATGCTCAGGCTACCTCTTCACCTTTCTAGGGTTTTATCTTTCATTCTTTCAGTATTGTTCATCTAGGTTCACCATGAATATGGTGAACTAAACCTTGTATGTTTGTTGGGGAATCAATGTAATCTTTTGAAGCTCTCATATATGGAATTTATGCTTGCATCTTAATCTAAGACTTATGCTTTCTTTCATCATTAGTTAGGGTTTTTCCTCTTTGCTCAATGCTTGCTTTGTTTAACTCATTCAATGCATGATTATTGATTTTGTCGATACGGGAACGTACGGGGAAGTCTAGATCCGGGGAATTTCTCCCAATAGTATATTGGTTGCCTTAAGCTCCTGTTCTAAAAAAACTAATTATTAGGAATGCTAGGAATTGTATGAACTCGTAATTAGGGAGAAGCCTTCTTGAAAGGTAATTTAGAGAGTGGCATTAACAATGATGACTTGAATGTTGAATTCCTAAAATATATGAGAGTGGATAAGATGAAATTGACCCCCAACAACATATTCATCAATATATTTCATTGAAAGTGCTTGTCTTTTGTTTTAGCCATTGATCAACCTCATGCATACATGTTTATTTTCGTCTTTTGCATATTAAACTCCACTTATTTTGTTCTTAAGTCTTAGCTAATCAACAAATCACATAACTAAACTAGGCCGTGAGTCCTTTGGGAGAACGATACTTGGTCTTACCGAGTTTATTACTTGAAACGATTTGGTCATACTTACCGATTGTTAAACAAGTTTGTGGCGCCGTTTTTCGGTGTTCATAAATTTGCCATCAAAACACTTGGCTAAAAAAGTGAAATGCACATTGCGTGAATCACTTGGAAAACAATTAATAATTAAGAAAATGCATCTTGCCGCTTGAATAAAAGAAGCTACACTTTCAGCTTGTGTGGACCAAATTAAATACACCTAAATCTAATGAATCTACCACTCCATCACCGAAACATCACTGAGCAAAATGCTTGAACAATAAACAAAATTATCAGGTGGAAAACCAAATTCATTTCAGCTGGAAAAAGGAGATGCATCCAATGCTATTAAATGAAACGCTTTAGGCTAAAACAAAAATGCACATTGCTGGAATATAACTTCAAAGCAAAAGTGTATGAACTAATTGAAGATGCAACTTTTAGCTAAAAATTTAAATGCAAACCGAGAACGGAGGCGGCAAGTGAAAAGTTGAATGCGTGAAGAACACTTAAAATTAAATGCTTGAAGAACTAAAAACTAAAAGCTCTTGGAGCTCGGATGTGGCAGCTGCTTGCTTCTCTCCAAGAAGGAAATTAAAAATTCCTTACCGTGCAGCACCTCTCCCAAAGATGTCCAGTGTGTGCACATTCTTCCAGCCAGCATCACCGATTCCTCTTGCAAACCAAAGTTGAATATTTCCCAATTAAATCACCGAGCTCTTCTTCTAAGAGATGAATGAACCATATGCTCCTAAAAAAATGAAATATGCTTCTCCCAGCCAAGCCGTGACACCTCCTCCACCAACGTGCTACTGCTTTCAACTTTAAAAGAAAGAAAAAAAAAACCCGAGAGCTCTAGTGGAATGAATTACTTTATCTTTAAAAAATAAAAGCATCGTGTGCTCCCTTTCCAGAACGTGACACCACTGCCCTCAACAATCAATCAACGTGCTTTATCTAAAATAAAGAAAATGCATTGCTTGTGGATCTTAAAGAAAGAAAACGTGAATCTCGGTGCTTCCAAGACATCACAGAGGTGCCTCTTTTCCAATTGAAAGAAAACGTGAATCTCCAAGAAGTAAATAGTTTTGTGCATCTAGCCTATGGAACAAGTAAAAGTGCTTCTAAAATTTCATCCAAAATCCCGTAACAGCATGCTACCCATTTCTACAAATTAAAAAAAATGCTCAAAGAAAACTCAAAATGAAGGTGGCGGCTGGACTGCACCAAAGTAAAAGTCACCCTTCCTTCCAATGAAAAAATGTGATACTGGTCTTCTCTGTGGCCTCTGATGCACAACGTCCTCCAAACCAAAAAGGAAATTGAGCCTCCGCGTGGACGTGCAGGCCGTGACACTTGTTGGACGTGAAGGCTTGTTGAACGTGAATTAGCCTATCTTGTGCTACTACTTCTGCTTTGGGCCGTGGCAGCTGCTGTGTGCACCTTCTCCAATCAATCAATCACTCATGTGCTTCCTAAAGTACACCCATCAGCCCACGTGGTGCTTCTTTCTAGCCCAAGCCGAATGTTCTCCTCTCCATGTGCACTCCCCATTGCTTTTCTTCCAGCGTGCACACCCTCTTCATGTGTAGATGGGCTCCTTGTTGGATGAAGAAACATGTTGGTCGTGCAGAGTTTTCTTTTTTTATTTCAGCTTTCCAAGCCCAACTTGGATCCAGCAAGGATGTGGGCTGTAGCACCCCTAATGAAGCATGTTTCATTCAATCCATTATGATCAACACCGTGTGCAAATGAATGCCCCTCCAAATGTCCCGAATTGTATTTTCAAAATGTTTCCTGCAATCAATAATGAAAATAATAAGGTCAGATAATTCAAATTAATTAAAATAAGAATTTCTGGTCAAATTAAGCACAATTAGCAAAAATGAGAAAATAATGGACATTTAAGCATATTTCCCTAATTAAATTCGGTACAATAAGCTAAGTGAAGTCAAGAAAATATTGACTCATCAAAATAGACCACACTTAGTCTTTTGCACTCTTGGGCAAAATCAAGACGCAGATCAAGGAATAGTTCAGAGGATGTCAGGGGTACTACACAAACTCAGCACACAGAAAAACAAAGACTCACAAGGAAACAAACAGAATTACACAATCCTCAAAAAATCTGGACAAAGAAAAGAAGTAGACAATATCCAACACAGAATCAAAAAAAGCAGACACTCATGAAATCATTCAAGCACTTCCAAGCATGGCAAAATGATCAATCAGCTCAAGAGGTGGATCCAAAAGCAACAGAACCTCATAGTGTCTAAGGTAAGCAATGTCAACTCAATGCACTCAGGAAAGCAAGCAACAACAGACTGGGCTAGCCTCTAATATCAACACTCAAAACATATGCATGTTCAAATCAAAAGGTCTTTTATGGATGTAATGGGGCCAAGGACAAGGGAGGATATAATATGGATAAGAAGCTATAAATCGAAAGAAATAGAGGAGTAATGGGAACAGGTGTAAACACAATCAAATCACACCCAAAACCTTTAATTCAATCCTCTTCTTGACTCCATTATTCAAATTTATTTATTTTTTTCTCATTTTTTGTATTTTTTTTTCTTTTTCTCATCTTGTCTCTTTTTCTTTTCTCTATTTAGGACTCAACTGTAAGAGACAAGATACACAACATATTTACAAAAATGAAACAAGAAGAGGAACCAACTAGCCAATTCATCAGAATCCCCAAGGAGACCACACTTATTCCCAAAACACTTCCAAAGCTCCAAAATTCCCTAAGGTTAAGGTAATCATGGTTTTTCACTTAGTGCTAGTGTATGAGCTTCAAAACAAAGAAATGAGGAAAGTATAGGCTCAAAAGGGGTTATCAAAGGATTAGAATAACGTAAGCTTATTTGGCTAGAGAGGCTCAAGAACAAAAATGCCTTTATCACTTCCAAACATGCATATCAATCAAGAATTATCAACAAGAGTCAAGCCAAGGCATATGCGCAAGCAATCAAGAGACATATCATACACAAGAAAGAATATCAAGTGGCTTAAATTCTCACACAGGGTATTTGTCACAATCAAATCAACCTCTCAAACATCATAATCATCTTTCCAAGCAAAGAAAACAAGGAATTCAAACCATAAGAGTATCAATGAAGTGAAAGACACATCTACAACCTAAACAAAGTCCAGAAATCAAGAGAAACATGCAAAATTGTACACAAGACACAACAAAAACAACCTAGAAAAGAAAAAATTTAACAAAGAAAACAAAAACTAACAAAGAAAAATCATAATCTCCCACAATAGACCACACTTAAACTACACAATGTCCTCAGTGTGTCACAGACAATAAGATCAGAAATCGGAACAGTGAACAAATCATGGACAAGTGCAATAAAACTAGGAAAAGGAGGAGAAGAAAAAAGAAAAACTCCCTGGTCATGGTGGTAGTTGCCAATTTTGGACTATCAGGGAGACGTTTTCCACCACTGGATCCAGCAAGGAAATTTTGAGGAAGAATTGCTTCATCCTTCAGATTTGATCTAGTAGGGAAATTTCTTCCACAGCTAGATCTAAGAAGCAAAGATTGTTTATGAGCGGGTTCAGCCGGTGCCTGTTGATACTCAAGCTGTTTTGTAGGCTCGCACCTTTGTCTGCCACTGTGGGTGCATGTTGGTCAAATTCATATGTACCTCCTGCAACATGGTTAGTACATTGTGGCTCCAAAGAATTGACATGCAGAGGTATAACACCCAATCCCAATGTATCAGACTGAACCTCAGAAATACTCTCAAAACATGACTCAAGTTCAAATTTAGAAGCCATATCAACAATAACAGACCCAAATTCATGTTCAGTGCAAAGATGAGAAGTATTCAGATAGGATGGCAAAATATGGTTCTCATCATGCAGAGAGGGAGAATTAAAAGCATGCTCATCAACAATATAATCATCGATATACCCCTCAATAGCATAATCATCAACAACATAATTAAATTGAGGTATGTTTACCTTCACTTCCCTGAATGTGGCTAAAGTGGTGGAAGATGATGATGGTCTACCGGGCTCAAAATATGTGCTTATATTTGCCTGGTCCTTAAAATATTTATCAAGAGCTATCTCCTCAAGTGCAAGAGTGGGGACATAGGAGGGTGGGAAAGTAGGTGGCACAGTAGTAAGCTCGTGACTCTGCTCCCCATATCCTATATGGATGACACTGACATCATCAGGAATCTGAACAGTCTGAAATGGTGATTCCTCTAAATCTTGAGACTGTTCCTGATTAAGCTGAGTGGCCATCTGCCCTATCTGATTGCTCAAGCTTTGAATGGCAGCTCTTATTTCCTACTGAAACTCTATGTTTTCTTGCTAAAATTGCATGTTCTCTTGCTGAAACTGAAGGTTCTGCATGGTCATCTGCTCCAACAACTCCTGCAATGTAGGCTCAAAAGTATAAGGCTGAGGAGCTATTTGGGCAGGCTCATAAAGCTGCAGCTGCTGTTGTTGCTGGACTGGTGGAGGCATACAAGAATTCTAGAATGATGGTGGTTCTTGATATTGATGTTGTGGAGTACCATACCATCCAAGGTTAGGATCATTCCATCCAGGATCGTTGCTGTAACCATACTGCACAGGGAAGGATTTGTCCAGAAATTGATGCTCAAGATCTTCCCAATTGGTGATGGATCCTGGTGGAAGACAATATTCCCAATCCTTTGCTGCTCCTTTAATGAATGCGGAAATGCCCTTAAGAAAATGTGATCATCCGGGACATCTGGAGGTTTCATTACAGAGCAAATGAGATAGAACTTCTCCAAATGTTTATGTGGGCATTCACCTAAAAAACCATGAAACTCAGGCAGCAAATGTATCAGTCCAGTGTTGAAAACACAACGAACATCCTCCTCATCAAGTGGAACCGGCTCCAAAGGAGCACTCTCAAGAGTTAGAGGATGAGTCATATTGTCCTCAACATAAAAATCAGCATGAGAACCATAATCAGAGTAACATGCAGAAGGAGAATCATAGTTATAGGCACAAGCATAAGAAGCAGTATTCACATAATCAAAATAGGTAGACATGGAGAAAGTAGGGGGGAAAGGAAGAATGCAATGAAAATATGCAACTAAAGCTATCTAAATGAAACACACACAAAACATAATAACACACTCACATCACAAGACAAAACACAACACACACTAACATAACAAAAGACCTAAGACTGAACCGTTGGTCCCCGGCAGCAGCGCCAAAATTTGATGGGGCTGTCGCGACCAATACAAATTTGATGTGCATTAAAAATGTACTATAGTGCTAGGAAGTGACTCCTAGGTTGTCTCTCAAGGACCAAATGTGGTTCGAGACTTAGGTCAAACACGTAATAGGGGTTTTAGTGAAGACTTTGTGAATGCAATTGAACTAAACTAAAGCATGAAATTAAACATAGCAGAATTGAAGGCATTCAAGTAAATGTCAAAACAGTAAGGCCTAACGGTCCAATCAGAGACCGAACTGTCTAAGCGCAGCAAAACCAGAAAATATAGAATTCATCAAGATTTGAAAAAAAAACGCGGGAACAGTAAACGCGTAGAAAACGTAACAGTCACTTAATTGAAATGCACCAAATAAACATTAACGCAACAGTAGAAGCATCAGTAAAAGCGAACCGAGATTGAAACAACACGTGATAACGAGATGAACAATAAAACGCAGTGACAGAACGCAACAATGAAAAAAAATGATGAACAGTAAAATGCAACAGATAATAAAAATAAAAATAAAACACTTGGCTAAAAAAATGAAATGCACATTGCGTGAATCACTTGGAAAATAATTAATCATTAAGAAAATGCATCTTGCGGCTGGAATAAAAGAAGCTACACTTTCAGCTTGCGTGGACCAAATTAAATACACCTAAATCTAATGAATCTACCACTCAATCACCGAAACATCACTAAGCAAAATGCTTGAACAATAAACAAAAGGTTTAATTGCTTCCTTTGTCCCCAGTTTGGTTGAATTGTGTCAAATTCATCCTCATTTTTAAAAAAGTTTCATTGTCGTCCTCACGTGGTGTAAAAGTGTCAATTGAATCCAAACATAGAAAAAATTTGTGTCAAAGTAGTCATTTTTCCTATATCTCTGTGTCTTCCTTTCATACAATCAAGTACAGATATTCATTTTACCTTATCCAATTTAAGGCTTTTCATAGCTCCAGAGAAGTGACATATGAAAGGAAGACACAGAGATATAGGAAAAATGACTATTTTGACACAAATTTTTTCTATGTTTGGATTCAATTGACACTTTTACACCACGTGAGGACGACAATGAAACTTTTTTAAAAATGAGGATGAATTTGACACAATTCAACCAAACTGGGGACAAAGGAAGCAATTAAACCTAAACAAAATTATAAGGTGAAAAACCAAATTCATTTCAGTTGGAAAAAGAAGAGCATCCAATGTTATTAAATGAAACGCTTTAGGCTAAAACAGAAATGCACATTGCTGGAATATAAATTCAAAGCAAAAGTGTATGAACTAATTGAAGATGCAACTTTTAGCTAAAAATTTAAATGCAAACCGAGAACGGAGGCGGCAAGTGAAAAGCTGAATGCGTGAAGAACACTTAAAATTAAATGCTTGGAGAAGTAAAAACTAAAAGCTCTTGGAGCTCGGACGTGGCAGCTGCTTGCTTCTCTCCAAGAAGGAAATTAAAAATTCATTACCGTGCAGCACCTCACCCAAAGACGTCCAGCGTGTGCACATTCTTCCAGCCAGCATCACCGATTCCTCTTGCAAACCAAAGTTGAATATTTCCCAATTAAATCACTGAGCTCTTCTTCTAAGAGATGAATGCACCATATGCTTCTAAAAAAATGAAATATGCTTCTCCCAGCCAAGTCGTGACACCTCTTCCACCAACATGCTGCTGCTTCCAACTTTAAAAGAAACAAAAAACCCGAGAGCTCCACTGGAATGAATTGCTTTATTTAAAAAAATAAAAGCATCGTGTGCTCCCTTTCCAGAACGTGACACCACTGCCCTCAATAATCAATCACTGTGCTTTATCTAAAATAAAGAAAATGCATTGCTTGTGGATCTTAAAGAAAGAAAACGTGAATCTCGGTGCTTCCAAGACATGACAGAGGTGCCTCTTTTCCAATTGAAAGAAAACGTTAATCTCTAAGAAGTAAAGAGTTTTGTGCGTCTAGCCTATGGAACAAGTAAAAGTGCTTCTAAAATTTCATCCAAAATCCCGTAACAGCATGCTACCCATTTCTACAAATTAAAAAAAATGCTCAAAGAAAACTCAAAATGAAGGTGGCGGCTGGAGTGCACCAAAGTAAAAGTCACCCTTCCTTCCAATGAAAAAATGTGATATAGGTCTTCTCCGTGGCCTCTAATGCACAACGTCCTCCAAACCAAAAAGGAAATTGAGCCTCCACGTGGACGTGCAGGCCGTGCACTTGCTGGACGTGAAGGCTTGTTGAACGTGAATCAGTCCACCTTGTGCTACTGCTTCTGCTTTGGGCCGTGGCAACTTCTGTGTGCACGTTCTCCAATCAATCAATCACCCATGTGCTTCCTAAAGCACACCCATCAGCGCCCGTGGATCTTCGTTCCAGCCCAAGCTGAATGTTCTCCTCTCCATGTGCACCCCCCATTGCTTTTCTTCCAACGTGCACACCCACTTCATGTGCACATGGGCTCCTTGTTGGATGAAGAAACATGTTGGTCCTGCAAAGTTTTCATTTTTAGTTTTAGCTTTCCAAGCCCAACTTGGATCCAGCAAGGATGTGGGCTGTAGCACCCCTAATGAAGCATGTTTCATTCAATCCATTATGATCAACAACTCCTCCTAATAATGCTCATATGTGCAGTTTTGCTTCTTCCAAGTAAATAACACCGTGTGCAAATGAATGCCCCTTCAAATGTCCCAAATTGTATTTTCAAAATTTTTCCTGCAATCAATAATGAAAATAATAAGATCAGATAATTCAAATTAATTAAAATAAGGATTTCTGGTCAAATTAAGCACAATTAGCAAAAATAGGAAAATACTTGACAATGCAGCATATTTCCCTGATTAAATCGGGTACAATAAGCTAAGTGAAGTCAAGAAAATATTGACTCATCACAAATACAACACCAAAATGTGAAATATGCCAAGATTCATAACCAGGGAAGGAAATAGATAATCTTCTCAATGAAGGAGAATTAGTTTGGCTTCATCTTAGAAAAGAAAGATTTCCAAATCTAAGAAAATCCAAACTCAATCCCCAAGGAGATGGTCCATTTAAAGTTCTTAGGAGGATCAATAATAATGCGTATCAACTTGATCTTCGTGTAGAATATGGAGTTCATCCCACTTTCAATGTATCTGACCTTATTCCTTGCATTATTGGAAATCATAAATTTGAGAATGCCATGCTTGATTTGGGTGCTTCCACAAATGTCATGCCTCTGTCAATTTTTAAATATCTTTCTCTTGGAACTTTGCTACCTACAGGTGTAGTCATACAGTTAGCCAATAAGAGTGTTGCCCACCCCACTGTTTACATAGAGGATGATACAAGAAGGTCTAACACCATAGGACCCATCACAAGGGGAATGGCCAAAAAGCTCCAAGATGAATATTCTTCCCAAGGTCAAGTACTATTTGCTATCTTTGGATGGAAAATTGGAGAACAAGAAGATATTCCAAATCTGCCAAAACATGGAGAAGGGTAAAATAGACATTTCTATACAAGAAAGGGGTGTGCTTATCCTTCTATGGGGTTGCATTAGTAATTGTTTTCTCCACATAAAACTCATTTGTCACGTGTTTTAGAAGCCACACATTTAGCACATGGGTTCAGATTTGAAACGTGTAAATTGCTTGCTTAAGTCTTGAGATTGATCTATAAAATCTCATAGGCAAAGCTTGTAGATTACTTTTGGATTGTAGTAAAGAATTTCTGCTGAAATGTTTAGCAAATTCCTTCTCCAAGAGTCACTTCTTAGCTTGATCTTCATTGCAACTTTCTTCCACTCTAGGAAGCCTTCTGAGTTGTTAATCATCTCTCCAAGCTAGCCTCCATCTCCATTCAACATAAACACCAACAATCCGCTGCCACACCTCCAAAGATTCCATCCAGAAATTTCAAGTCTGCACAACAATCTGCAGCTGCTACTGCCACTGCTACCTTGGTTTCAGCTGTCTTCCAAGTCTCCCTGCACCTACAATCTCACAGCTCTGCTTTTATACATCTCCTAGGATTTATCAAGTGGTATTCAGAGCTTAGGTTCTAACTTGAACCGTGAGATAAGTGGTTTCATCTTTCATTTTCCAAACTGTTATTCAATTCCTACTATGTCTTGTGATTCTTCTGAAGTCTGTTTCTGTTTCAGCATCTATGATGTGTTTAGGCTTCTATGTTTTGAGTTTTATTGATACCAGCTCTATTTGCTTGAGTCTATCATCATTTTATTCGGTTATCTCTTGCTGTTTTGAGTCATTTTAATCATTTGAGCATCAATTCCGTTTTGTCTTAGTCATGTTTGGTTAATTTGCTGTTTTGTCATCAAATCTGGTTTTTAACCAAGTTTTTACGGTTCTGAAAGTGTTGGATGTGGCTACACCAATCAAGAGCAATGAACAATCAAGAGATGAGCTCAGGTGTTTAAATTTGCCAACCAAAATAAGATCTGCATGGTTTTTTTGTTTCTGTTCTGTTATTCGAGAAAGTGTTACTGCTGTAACAAAACTCCACTTTTCATTTAGCATTGTGCACTGTTCTATTGAACAACAATTGAATGAGTTAATGTCTGAATCATTTGGAACATGAAATGATTTGATTCCAAGTGTTTTATAAAGTTGTAAGCATCAAAAATGCAGTAGTCGATCTGCAAGTGTTTTGAGTTAAAAATTCTGCATAATTTGAGTTGGATTGGTACTAGATCATTGCCAATCATTTTTAAGTTGATTCTGCTGTGTTGAGCAACTTTCAAATACCATTTTCAGACTCCTTTTGATGTTTTTAATCCAGAATCAAAGCCAATCTACATTTTGAACTTTGTGGTTGTGAATTTGAGCTGAAAATGACCACTGCAGTATTCCAATTCTGTTACACAGTGATTTAGCTCATTATAGTTGTTTCTGCAAGTCCTCACTCATTATTGAAACATGTTTAAGTCATTGGAATGAGCATATAAAATGTACTGTGCATTTGGTCATTTTTCTGGGTAGATTTGTGCTGGCTGCCAAGAGCTATGCAGTAAATTTTTTGGTCCAGAGATTCAAAGTTTGGCTGTTTGATTCAATAAGAGTGGATGTAGTAAAAGCCATTGGTCCATAACATATCAAAAGTTCAAGTTAAAAAGAGTGATTAAAACATTAAAAGGCAGAATAGGACCAATACATCCTGTTTTCGAAATTCTGGTTGCACCTTTGAACATTGCTGTCAAAAATTAATGCAAGTTCATTGAGACATTTCAACAAACAGTTTGGTCCACTTTCATTGCATAGCTATTTCGTGCTTGATTCTGGTTTCTGGTCTTTTATTGCGTTTTAAATCTGTTCTAGAGCCATTCCTAAGATCATTTTGATGTGCCACCGTGATTGATAGCCATTTAATTGCTTGTTTTTCTGAATCTTGAACACTCTGCACACCATCTGTTTGACAAAAGTCCTGGTGTTGCTGTCACTTGGATGTGATTTTGCTGGCAATTATGGTGGTAGTTTCTGTGATTAACTGGTTTGTTGGATAGGTGAACTATAATTCAAATGGCTCATTGCAAGTGGAAGCATCAAAGGAAGTTCAATTGGTGAGGAAAGTGATTGAAGTTGAGTCTTGAAGAAGGAAAGGCCGTGAACTTGCAGCAGAGTTCTATACTGCAGAAAATTAATTTCTTTGTTTAAGCACTTTGCAGCTGAGAGAATTGTTTGGAATCTAGTAGATTCAAGTTCTTTGAGAGCAACCAAAGCTGCACACATTGTTTCCTTAGCCTATTTTAACTTCTTCCTTTCCAATTTACCAAATTTCTTTGTAATTCCCATTGGTTTCTTTGGTTGTAAGTTCCAAATCTAAGTAAGTGAGGTGCTAGAGTTCACAAGTGCTCTTCCCTCATTTGTAACTAGAATCAAAGAAGTCTCATAACCTAAAATTGAGTAGGCGGTGAGTGTGTCTTAGATCCAAAGTCTAAGCCTCACCTAGGAGACCTCACTTTAATTGCTTTTCCAATTTTCGACTAGATAGCATATATCTTGTGCGAATAGGAAGCTCTCTTAGGGGTCCGAATTTAGAGTTTAGGTTGTGTCCTTTCTTTGCTTTGTGTTTTCTTTGTTGTCTTTAAGACTTAAGTGGATTTAAGAGTGATTTTGATCTAAGGACTCTAGTAAGTAGCAAGAAGCATATTTGGCAAGGATAAGGCTTGGTACTTAAGCATTCCTAGTGAATCACCTCCCTTACTTGGAATATTGCTTTCAAGTGAAAATCTCTAGTCTTTACTTCAAGAATAACATTTAAGTCCATCATAATGTCTAGAAGGCATTCTCCTAGGATTAGTGATAGTGAAAAAGAACATTTTTCTCTTCAAACTTTAGTTAATGAATTCAAGGAAATAAGAAGAGAAATGAATGAAGAGAAAGTCAATAGAGAGCTTCAAAATGTTGTTATTCAAGATGAGTTGAGATTGATAAGGAAAAGTAAGTCTAGGGGAAGTCAGAGTGAAAACTCTCAAGAGGGAGGGATGTCTATGAGTCTGGGTGATTATTACCCTCATCAGCCTTCTACTTCTAGAAGGCATAGGAGAAATTCTCATGCACCCCCACCCCCTAAAGAAGTCAATGTGGTGTTGCCTCACTTCCATGGGAAGGACAATGTAGAGGCTTATCTTGATTGGGAGATGAAGGTAGAACAATTGTTTGAATGCCACCAAGTGAGTGAAGAGAGGAAGGTCTCTCTAGCTACCCTAAGCTTTCAAGGGTATGCAATGTATTGGTGGACTGCCTTGGTCCAAGAGAGGCTTAGACATCAAGCCCCTCCCATCCACTATTGGAATGATCTCAAGTCTGCCCTTAGGAGGAGACACATTCCCTCCTACTACAATAGAGAACTCATGGATAAACTCCAAAGGTTACAACAAAGGTCTATGACAGTTGAGGAATATAGACAAAAGATGGAGTTGTATATGATGAGGGCAGGCATAGTAGAAGGTCCAGAAACTACTTTAGCTAGATTTTTAAGTGGGCTCAATTTTGACATAAGAGATAGGGTTGAACTTCTACCTTATAGAGATTTGAATGATCTTGTTCAAATGTGTATAAAGGTAGAACAACAAAACTTGAGAAAATCTTCTTCTAAAAGAATTCAAGTTCAACCTACTTTTGAAAAGAAAATTTTTAAAGAAAAAGAGCCATTTAAACCTCTAGCCAAAATAGAAGAGAGACCCAAGAAAGAGACACCCTCACACACCAGAACAAGTGAAATCAAATGCTTTAAATGTCTAGGAAGGGGTCATGTAGCTCTACTCAATGTCCTACAAAAAGAAACATCATTTTGAAAGGCAAGGACATTTATAGTAGTGAAAGTGACACCCCAACTAGTCAAAGTGAGAGTGAGGAAGAAGAAAGGGAAGAGGGAATATATGTTGATGATGGACAACTTCTCATGGTGAGAAGGATACTTAGCAACCAACCAAGTCTTGAACACCTATCACAAAGAGAGAACATCTTTCACACAAGATGTAAAATTCAAGAAAATCATTGTTCTCTCATTGTTGATAGTGGATCTTGTTGCAATTGTTGTAGCACAAGGTTGGTTGAGAAGTTGAAGCTTGATATTATACCCCATCCAAAACCTTATAAACTTCATTGGCTAAATGAAGATGGGAATATAATAGTCAAGAATCAAGTGAAGTTGGCATTTTCCATTGGGAACTTCAAAGATGAAGTTTTATGTGATATAGTTCCCATGGAAGCATGTCATGTGTTATTGGGGAGACCATGGCAATTTGATCATCAAACTATCCATCATGGTCTAACCAATACCATCACTATCCATCAAAAGGACAAGAAGTTTGTGCTTCATCCTTTGACTCCTACCCAAGTGGCTAAGGATCAAGCACAAATGAAGTTGTTAAGAAAGCAAGAACATGATCAAAAGAAAAAGTCAAAAAGAAAGAAGGGTATAGAGATAAGTGTACCACCTAAGGTCACTCAACATGAAGTTCTTTTAAACAAAAAGACTCTAATCAATACACTTCAAGTTGAGCAACCTTCATACCTTCTTCTTTGTCAAGGGACACTTACATGCATAGCTAGTGATCCAAAGACTTCAACTCCTTCTCCACCCATTCAAAAACTTTTGAAAGGATTTGATGATCTATTTCCAAAAGAAATTTCAAAAGGGCTTCCACCCATAAGAGGAATAGAACATCAAATTGATTTCATTCCCGGGGCAATTCTTCCTAATAGGCCAGCCTATAGGACAAACCCCCAAGAAACTAAGGAGATTGAGACACAAGTCCAAGAGTTGCTAGATAAAGGCTTAGTTCAAAAAAGTCTAAGTCCCTGTGTTGCACCAGTGTTGCTTGTACCAAAAAAAGATGGGAAGTGACGCATGTGTTGTGATTGTAGAGCTATCAACAACATCACAATCAAGTATAGACATCCCATTCCTAGGGTTGATGATATGTTGGATGAATTGCATGGAGCACAAATATTTTCAAAGGTAGATTTAAAAAGTGGCTATCACCAAATAAGAATTAAAGAAGGTGATGAATGGAAAACTGCCTTTAAGACCAAGTTTGGATTATCTGAATGGCTAGTTATGCCTTTTGGTCTTACAAATGCTCCAAGCACATTCATGAGACTTATGAATCATGTCCTTAGGGATTGCATTGGGAAGTTTGTAGTTGTCTACTTTGATGACATCTTGGTATATAGTCAAAATTTGCAAACTCATGAAAATCATTTGAGAGTTGTTTTAACAATTCTTAGAAAACACAAATTGTTTGCAAACTTTGACAAGTGTACCTTTTGTGTTGATAGTGTCATATTTCTTGGATTTGTGGTCACCAAAAATGGGTTTCATGTGGACCCAGAAAAAATAAAGGCCATCCAAGATTGGCCTCCTCCAAAGAATGTAGGAGAAGTAAGGAGCTTCCATGGGATGGCAAGTTTTTATAGAAGATTTGTTCCTAACTTCTCTAGTCTTGCTTCACCCCTCAATGAGTTGGTGAAAAAAGATGTTACATTCCATTTGGGGGAGAAACAACAAAAGGCTTTTGAGCTACTCAAAGAGAAGCTCACCCAAGCACCCATTCTAGCTTTGCCAAATTTTTCCAAAACTTTTGAGCTAGAATGTGATGCTTCCGGCTTTGGCATAGGTGCAGTATTATTACAAGAAGGACACCCAATTGCGTACTTTAGTGAAAAACTTCATGGTGCCTCTTGTAATTACCCCACCTATGACAAGGAACTCTATGCACTTGTGAGGGCTCTTCAAACTTGGGAACATTACCTTGTTGCCAAGGAGTTTATCATTCATAGTGATCATGAATCACTTAAGTATTTGAAGAGTCAACACAAGTTACAAAAGAGGCATGCTAAGTGGTTGGAATTCATTAAACAATTCACTTATGTTATTAAATACAAGAAAGGAAAATCCAATGTGGTGGCTGATGCTTTGTCAAGAAAAATTAATCTATTAGTCACATTGGGAGCTCAAATTCTTGGATTTAATAACATTCTTGAATTATATTCACAAGATCTTGATTTTGCTCATATCTATGAGGAATGTCTCAATAAGCCTCAAGGAGGATTCTATGTGAAAGAGGGGTATCTTTTTAAAGAAGGAAAAATTTGCATTCCCCAAGGTTCACATAGAAAACTCCTTGTTAAAGAGACACATGAGGGAGGATTAATGGGACATTTTGGTCTAGAAAAGACCCTTGGCATGTTGAAAGAAAAATTCTTTTGGCCTCACATGAGAAGGGATGTACAAAGGCATTGCTTTAAGTGTATAACTTGTTTAGAAGCTAAATCTAAATCAATGCCTCATGGACTTTATACTCCTTTGAATGTTGCTTCCACCCCTTGGGAAGAGATAAGTATGGATTTTGTGTTAGGTCTTCCCAAAACTTCTAGGGGTTTTGATTCTATCTTTGTGGTGGTAGATAGATTTAGCAAAATGGCTCATTTTATACCTTGCCACAAAGTAGATGATGCAAGCAACATTGCAAAGTTATTCTTTAGAGATGCATAGCAACATTGCAAAGTTATTCTTTAGAGATGCATGATCAGGAGGATTAATAACAATGCATATCAACTTGATCTTCCTCCTGAATATGGTGTTCATGCTACCTTAAATGTATCTGATCTTAAACCTTTTGCAGGATTTGATAGTGAAGATGAAGATCTTTTGGATTTGAGGGCAAATCCTTCTCAAGAGGGAGGGGATGATACAAGAAGGTCTAACACCATAGGACCCATCTCAAGGGGAATGGCCAAAAAGCTCCAAGATGAATATTCTTCCCAAGGTCAAGTACTATTTGCTATCTTTGGATGGAAAATTAGAGAACAAGAAGATATTCCAAATCTGCCAAAACATGGAGAAGGGTCAAATAGACATTTCTATACAAGAAAGGGGTGTGCTTTTCCTTCTATGGGGTTGCATTAGTAATTGTTTTCTCCACATAAAACTCATTTGTCACGTGTTTTAGAAGCCACACATTTAGCACATGGGTTCAGATCTGAAACGTGTAAATTGCTTGCTTAAGCCTTGAGATTGATCTATAAAATCTCATAGGCAAAGCTTGTAGATTACTTTTGGATTGTAGTAAAGAATTTCTGCTGAAATGTTTAGCAAATTCCTTCTCCAAGAGTCACTTCTTAGCTTGATCTCCATTGCAACTTTCTTCCACTCTAGGAAGCCTTCTGAGTTGTTAATCATCTCTCCAAGCTAGCCTCCATCTCCATTCAACATAAACACCAATAATCCGCTGCCACACCTCCAAAGATTCCATCCAGAAATTTCAAGTCTGCACAACAATCTGCAGCTGCTACTGCCACTGCTACCTTGGTTTCAGCCGTCTTCCAAGTCTCCCTGCACCTACAATCTCACGGCTCTGCTTCTATACATCTCCCAGGATGTATCAGAGGATGTTTTAGTTAGGGTTGGGGAACTCATTTTTCCTGCTGCCTTCTACATTCTTGAAATGAAGGAAGGATTTTTCTCGTGGGATTGCCCCAATCATCTTAGGCAGACCATTTTTGAAAACTGCACGAACTAAAATTGATGTCTATGCTGGTACCTTGTCTATGGAGTTTGGTGACATTGCTGTTCATTTTAATATCCTTGATGCCATGAAAATTCCATCTAAGGACCAGTCTGTTTTTTGTGCTGAAATACTTGATTATACTATTGATGAGCATGTTTATACTTCTCACTCTTTGCATGATAAGACCCACTTTTTGCCGTCACATGTCAATGCTTCTTTTCCATGCACTAAACATGAATCTGAGACTGTTGTTGATATTGACTCTACATCTAAACCTCATTCATGTCCTGAGAGTATACTTGATGTTCAACTTGATGCATTGGGCTTGGGTGTTACACCTCCGCATTTAAGTTTTGTAGACTTGGAATGCATTATCCTTATTGCAGGAGGTACGCATAAATCTTTCCAGAAAGCACCAAAAATTGAAATCAAAGGCCCATTCCTAGACAAAAACTTCAAGGACAAAGGGCACCGGCTGAACCCGCTAATCAACAATCCTTCATTGATATATGCAGTTGTGAAAGAGACTTCTCTGCTTAATCAAGTGTGGAATCTGCCACCATGAATCAGGAACTTTTCTTCTTTTCTCCTTCCTCTCCCCACTTTTATTACACTTGTCCATGATCTGTTGATTGTTCTAATTTCTGATCTTATGCTTATGACACATTGATGACACTGTGTAGTTTAAGTGTGGTCTATTGGGGGAGATTTTGATTTTTCTTTGTTCGTTTTTGTTTTCTTTGTTAAAATTTTTCTTTTCTAGGTTGTTTTTTTTTTGTTGTGTCTGTGTACAGTTTTGCATGTTTCTCTTGCTTTCTGGACATTGTTTAGGTTGTAGGTTTTTCCTTCACTTCATTGATACTCTGATTGGTTTGAAATCCTTACCTTTCTTTGCTTGGAAAGATGATTATGATGTTTGAGAGGTTGATTTGATTGTGACAATTACCCTGTGTGAGATTTGAGCCACTTTATGTTCTTTCTTGTGTGATATGTCTCTTGATTGCTTGCGCATATGCCTTGGCTTGACTCTTGTTGATAGTTCTTGATTGATATGCATGTTTGGAAGTGATAAAGGCAGTTTTGTTCTTGAACCTCTCTAGCCAAATAAGCCTACCTTGTTTTAATCCCTTGATAATCCCTTTTGAGCCTATACTTTCCCCATTTCTTTGTTTTGAAGCTCATACACTAGCCCTAAGTGAAAAACCATGGTTACCTTAACCTTAGGAAATTTTGGAGCTTTGGAAGTGTTTTGGGAACAAGTGTGGTCTCCCTGGGGATTCTAATGAATTGGCTAGTTAGTTCCTCTTCTTGTTTTGTTTTGTAAATATGATGTGTATCTTGTCTCTTACAGTTGCATCCTAAAATGAGAGAGAAGAAAAGAGACAAGATAAAAAACATAGAGAAAAATGAAAACAAAAATTATGAATAATGGAGTCAAGAAGAGGATTGAATTAGAAGTTTTGTGTTTGATTTGTTTGTGTTTACACTTGTTCCCAATTGCTCCTCTATTTCTTTTGGTTTATAGCTTCTCATCCATATTATATCCTCCCTTGTCCTTGGCCCCATTACATCCATAAAAGACCTTTTTATTTGAACATGCATATGTTTTGAGTGTTGATATTAGAGGCTTGCCAAGTCTACTGTTGCTTTTTTTCTTGAGTGCATTGAGTTGACATTGCTTACCTTAGACACTTGAGAGAAACACGATAGTGCATCTGTGAGGTTATGTTGCTTTGGGATTCACCTCTTGAGCTGATTGATCATTTTTCCATGTCTTGAATTGCTTGGATGATTTCATGAGTATCTGCTTTCTCTGATTCATTCTCTGTTGGATATTGTCAACTTCTTTTCTTTGTCCAGATTCCTTGAGGATTGTGTAATTTTGTTTCTTTCCTTATGAGTCTTTATTTTCTGCGTGTTGAGGTTGCGTCATACCCCTGATGTCCTCTAAGTTATTCCTTGATTTGCGTCATGATTTTGCCCAAGAGTGCAAAAGACTAAGTGTGGTATATTTTGATGAGTCATAATTTTCTTCACTTCACTTAGCTTATTATGCTAGATTTAATCAGGGAATTGTGCTTGAATGTCTAGTATTTCCCTATTTTTGCTAATTGTTCTTAATTTGACCGAAAATTCTTATTTTAATTAATTTGAATTATCTGAGCTTATTATTTTCCTTATTGATTACAGGGAAAATTTTGGAAATACATTTTGTGACATTTGGAGGACTGATACATAATTCAAGACTCTCCACATAGACATTTTAAAATTAATTATATTGTAATTTAGTGGTTTAGGATTTTGGGATCAACTTTTACACTTTGGATTAATTTTTGGCAAAGTAGACTAAGCCCAAAAAGTGGGGGTGAGTGACTTGGCACCCTAGGTTTTTGGTGCAACCACTACCCCACATAAAAGGGTGAACTTTAATTTTGAAGGGGAGAGCCGCCACCCTCACGGAATTTTTCTCTCTTTGAATGTTGTTTTAAGTTTTCAAGGAATGAAAATTGTGCACGTTGTTACGTTTTCAATTTGCCATTTAATTTGATTTTGGTTCATGAAATTTTTTAGTGAAGCTTCAGTCCAGTAATGCTTCATTATTGGACTGCACAGAGATTTTTATTTTGAAAGAAGATGCGCTGATTCCAGGAGCTGTGAGGTGCACTCGGTGAATCATTTTCATCTCGGTGGGTGGTTGGAATTTTATTTTCTTTGTTGGAGAGAAGCAAGTTGCTGAACACGTCCAGCTTGGTAGAAGCAGTGCCGCATTATTGGGATTTTCTTTCTTTTAAAGGAATGAATGGTGATGAAATTTTTGGGGAGAGCAACATGTCCAGCATACAATGGAAGCGTTAATTCATGGCACATGGAAGGGCTGATTTCATTTTCAAGTGAGAAGCACACAGCTGCCACGGTCTAAGTTGGAAGCACTTCCAATCTCCTTTAGAAGAGGCACCTCTGTCACGTCCTAGAAGCACGGAGATTCACGTTTTCTTTCTTTAAGATCCACAAGTACGATCATCGTAGGTGGAAACCACAACCACAATATGCAAGGGTGAACAACCAGAAATATCATAAAACACAATATACATTAATCCTATTAACTACAGAGTATATAATTGTTAACACTCCGGCAAGTGTACCGAATCGTATCAAGTAATATAAAATGGTAAGACCAAGTATCGTTTCCCAAGAGACTCACGGCACTAAACAGTTATGTGATTACTAAACTAATTAAGACTCTAAAGAACATATTTTGGGGTTTTTGAATGCAAATGCAATAAAATAAACATGAATGCAATTTGATCAATTGAGGCTAAACACAAGAATGAATGGATGAAGTTGATGATATTGTTGTTGGGGTTTAGATTTCACATAGTTTACTCTCATGCATATATGAATTCATCTTCTTCATTAATGTTAATGTCACTTTCTAATTTACCTTAAACTCAATGTCTCGGTGAAGAAAGCCTACTCTTAATTACTAGATCACAATGTCTTGTATCCCCAGCAAATTAATTATGCATTACATTCGCACAGAAGCTTAAAGGCAACCAACCCTCCTATCCTTATGTTTAGGTAATATTGTTTTTGGGAGAATTTCCTCAGTTCTAGATTTTCCCATATGTGTCCATATCGACAAAATCAATTATCATGCAATTGAATGAGTTAAACAAAGCATGCATAGAGCGTAGAGGAAAAACCCTAATAATTAATGAACTAAAGCATTTATAATATAAGTCAATTTAATACATGAGAGTTTAAGAGGTTACATCTTTCCCAACAACAAATAAAGTTTAGTTCTCCATTATCATGAAGAAACTAGATGAACAATGAAATGAAAGAATGGAAGAGATAGAAAAACCCTAGAAAAAGAAGAAGAGAGTTGTCATCATCCCCAAATGCACCCCCAAGGGGTGAAAAGTGTGTTTTTGTGCTCAAGCCATCAAAAGATATAATCCCTAGGACGTCCAAGTCCTTAAATAGAACATAAAAATAACAAAACACGGGTCCAAGCCCACAAAACTAGCGCTCAACGCCCCACTTAGGGCACCCAGGCGTGAAACAACGAGTACTGGCGCTCAAGGCCCCTCAAAGAGCGTCCGGGTGAGAGCTTTGCAGCACTTAACTGGCGCTCAGCACCCAAAACTGGCGCTCAACGCTATTTTTCTACACTCTGGTTGACTTTTCTGCATTCTTGTTGACTTTTCTGCACTGGTTGACTTTTTTGCATTCTGGTTGACTTTTCTGCACTCTGGTTGACTTTTTTGCATTCTAGTTGACTTTTCTACATTCTAACTCCTTGATACTTTTTCTCTTCTTCCAAATCATACCAATAACCTACAAAATCAAGGGAATTTAGTGATAAAATCAAGTATACCCTCTACTCACTTATTCACAAAACTAAAGTAAAAAGATGAGTTCATGCAAGCTTCTAAGTCCAAAAAGGTTGATTTAGTATCAAAATTGCATCATAGATAACGGTATTTTCAACCGTTATCGATAACTAAACAATATATTCCATCACAACATTAACATCTTAGTCAATCCATTCATGACGCAATATTGTTTCCTTTTACTGTGTCGTCATAACCTGTTATCACTAACAGGAACCTATTCTTACTAACAAGGCAATTCGAGTCGTCTTCCATCGCAACTTCCGACCTATCTTCCCGACTTCTCAAGGAATTACGAGTAAAAACTTTGGTTATGCGCACCCACCGAGCACTATACTCACACGAGCCGAAGTCATTTTGGGCGAGACATCCACATCCCTCCGTAGAGGGAAGTGACACTCGAATCACTATCTCTAAACGAGAGTCCAACACAATATCACTGTAGCTCAGTATAAAAAGTTCATCCATGACCGGCCACAGTACAAGGAAATAACATAGTTTCATATTTACATCACAAATCGATACACATTCTCAATAGCATGCATTGCTCAACCATTACAAGGATTATAACCCAATCTCATTACATTTCACCTTTAATCTCAATAATATTCATCTTTCAATCCGTCGCAAGATTTATAACACAAATCTCATTACCTTTCCATACTTCACTCAATAATCTCAAAAATATTAGTTCATGCACACAAATTCTACTATACCTTAACAATCATTTCTTTAAACAATAACATAAGATATAATAAATCACATTATTTGAAGCATCCCGTCACTCACCAGTTTAATAATTCATCTATTTAATCGATGGTAATTTCTCCTCAGACATTGTCCAAGGCTTCGTGCTACTCACGCTGGTTACCTAATTTTTTCCACAATTATTGAGTACATGGTCACATCCCATCAACGAAATGGAAGGAGAACTGCTCCACTCTAAATCCCATCTACGCGAAACAATTCTTCAAAGGAAAACGTTTCTTCAATAACGTAAATTTAACAACGACATGTGTCGTTCTGTCATTTATTGATTTAAATGATTTTTTAAAAAGTTTAATTTTGTTTTCGAGGGTGTTTTTGGAAAGAAAAATGTTGAAACCTGTTGGCGCCTTTCAAAAAGTGAAATTCATCCCTACGAAACTCCCTCACCAGTTTTTCGTTCTCCATTCGAAACTCTCGCTCCACCCCAACCAAATGCTCTTTGTCCACCGCTGTGAAAGTTGTTCTTGGGTCCACCGTTCTATCTGGACGAAGTCGTGTGTGTCGGTCTGCCATTGAAGTGCTTGGAGGAAGTCTCGCTTGGGTCCACCGTTGGCGTCATTTGTCAACATTTCCATTCTTGTTTTCTTTATTCTATTGCACTATTACATTATTTTCACAATTCCAGTAGATTTCAATTGAGAAATTCTTTGTTTCCAGCTTTTAATTGCTTTATTGTTCATCAATTTAATCGGATCAATTCATTGATTTGAGTCTTTTATTATTTTTTTTTTTAAAAAATCTGCATTGTTTTGTCTAGTCATGTGATTTGCTTGAATTTTGTCAAAAATCCTGAGTAATTTTGGTGCCTGGATAAATTTGTGAAACTGGATTTGTTTTTCAATAGAAGCACATCAGATGAGCAATGATTAAAGAGCTCAAGTGCATCTTGAATTTCATCACAGTGCAATGTCAATTGACGTAGGTTTTTGAATCTGCTTTAAATTTTTCTGAACTACACCGTGTGGAAATTCACTTTCTCGTTGTGTTTGAATTCTCGGACTGCGTTGTGTGCATACCATATGAACATTGTATTGTCTAAGACCATAAAAACTGGATGCACCATTCTACAGAATCTGGAAATCCTTGTTTAAGCAGCTTGACCGAACTGCAATCATCATTGTTTGAGCCATTTTTTTCTGATTTTTAAATCTGTCCAGTTTAGAACTCCCTTCTGAACATCTCTTAATTGCATTTCTAGAGTCTTTTTCAGGTCTAATTTGCTGTCCTGGAGTCACAAAACTTGTTTACAGTTTCGTTTGAATCCTCTGCTGAAGTTTGGTTGGTGAATTGGTCAAATTTGGTGTTAAAAAGCAACTGAACTAGTAAAATTTTGATTTGATAGCATTTAGCCTCTATTGGCAGCTTGCACAAGTCTTAATTGGTAAACTCAAGTTGCTCGAACCATTAAATTGAAAGTCCAAACACGTTTGTGAAAATTGACCATCTAAACCACCAATTTTCAACACTTTTTTCTGATATAAGTTGCAAATTTTGTAAATTCAGTGTTTGGTATGATTAATGCATCAGATTCAGTGTTAGATTGCTAGCAAAAGCTTGGTTCATTTGAATTAAAAGAAGTGCACAATTCAAATCCCACCATAAACTGCCCTGTAAAAAGTTGTTTGAACCTGTACTCAACAAATCTCAAAATTCTGATGCACAATTTTCAACCGTTCTCCTAGGCATTTTATCAAACACTTTGCCTAGTTTAAATTTGGTTTTGAATTGATCATAGCTGCAACTTATCTTTGTTTCTTGCTTTTCAAATCCACTCTAGATCCTTTCCTAAGTTCATTTTGAGTGCCACCATTCATTGGAAACCGATTAATTGATTGATTTAAGTTGTTTGAAAATCCTGCACATAAGCTGTTTAATAAAACTACATTGTGCATTCTGGTTTAACAGTTTTCAGGCAGCAGCAGTGTTGATTTCTGGCTTAATAATTGATTGTTGGTGGTTTGTATGAGCTCTTTGTTGGGTGCAGAATTATCTCAGGTGATCCTACAACACTGGTAGCATTTTAGGGAGTGGATTGGAGTAAGGAAAGATCAACATTGGGGCTGATTTTTGGTGCAGCAGAACCACGTTTTTCATTGGTCTGCATAAAATCTGGTTGCTGCAAGAACAATATATTTCACTTGGCAACTGTGAGATTAGTGTGAATCAACCAAATTCACTTCCTTTGAGAGAAACCAAAGCTGCCACATTAAACTACCTTCTTGTTTTCACAATTTTTTTTTTGTTGTTTCCATTGTATTTTGAATTTTTTTTTTCATTCTTGTAAGTTGGCCATTTCAAGCAAGTGAAGTGGAAGAGCTTATAAGTGTTCTTCCCTCATTTGCTAACTTGACTTAAAGTCTCATCACTTTAAAATTGGTAGATGGTGAGTGTGTCTTAGATCCAAAAAGTCTAAGCCTCACCTAGGAGACCTCACCTTTAATTTCTTTTTAATTTGCAAAGTTTCGCATAGGAAGTCTTAGAGTCCGGCCTTAGAGTCTAAGGTTTTCTTTCTTTGTGTTTGTTTGTGTCTCCATATATTTAGTGAATTTAGAAGTGATTTTGATTTAAAGACTTTTAGTAAGTAACTAAGGATATATTTGGCAAGGCAAGACTTGGTACTTAAGTGACCTACAAGGTCCACCTCTCTTACCTGGAATATTGTCCTCAAGTGAAATCTCTTAGTCTTTACTTCAAGAAAATTTTTAAGTTCATATAATGTCTGGAAGACACTCACCCAGAATTAATGAGGAGCCTAAAGATCAATTTTGTTTTCAAACTCTTGTCAATCAACTCAAAGAAATTGAAAGGAAAATAGGGCAAGAAAAGATTCAAAGAGAACTACACAATGCCATGGTCACCAATGAGTTGAAAATGTTAAGAGATGAACAAGTTCAATATAGGGAGAGAAGCATGAGTGGAGAATCCCAAAGTGAACAAGAAACCTTAAGAGTAGGAGATTACTATCCTTCTTCATCAAGAAGGCATAGGCGTGATTATGAAAATTCTCCTCCTTCTCCTAAGGAAGTCAATGTGGTATTGCCTCATTTTCATGGGAAAGATAACATTGAGGCTTACCTTGACTGGGAAATGAAAGTAGAGCAAATATTTGCCTGTCAACAAGTGTCGGAGGAAAGAAAAGTCTCTCTAGCTACCCTTAGTTTTCAAGGGTATGCAATGTATTGGTGGACTACTCTAGTCAAAGAAAGAATGAGACAACAACTTCCTCCCATCAAATATTGGAATGAACTCACAACTGCTCTCAAGAAAAGGCACATTCCTTCTTACTATAAAAGGGAACTTATGGATAAGCTCCAAAGGTTGCAACAAAAGTCTATGTCTGTTGAAGGATATAGACAACAGATGGAGCTATACATAATGAGAGCAGGGATCACAGAGGCAGAGGAAACTACTTTAGCTAGATTTTTGAGTGGGTTGAATTTGGAAATAAGGTATAAAGTTGAACTTCTACCTTATAGATATTTGAATGAACTTGTTCAAATGTGTATAAAGGTAGAACAACAAAATCAGCGGAAAATTTCTGCCAAAAGATTTCAGTCTCCCTTTGAGCATAAATTTACTAAAGCAACAGAACCCCTCAAACCTCTAGCCAAAATAGTTGAACAACCAAACAAAGAGTCCTCTTCACACACTCGCACAAGTGACATAAAGTGTTTCAAGTGTCTAGGTAGGGGTCATATAGCTGCTCAATGTCCTACTAAGAGAACCATCCTTTTAAAAGGAAACGATATCTATAGTAGTGAAAGTGAATCCCCCACCAGTGATAATGAGAGTGAAACAAAAAAAGAAGAGGAAGTGTTTGCGGATGATTGTCAGCTTCTCATGGTGAGAAGGGTGCTTAGCAGTCAACCAAGTCTAGAACAACTATCACAAAGAGAGAACATCTTTCATACAAGGTGTAAAATTCAAGAAAATTATTGTTCTCTCATTATTGATAGTGGTTCTTGCTGCAATTGTTGTAGTACAAGACTAGTTGAAAAGTTGAATCTTGCTGTAATACCTCATCCCAAACCTTATAAACTTCATTGGCTAAATGAAGATGGGGACATTACAGTCAAGAATCAAGTTAAAGTGGCTCTATCCATAGGGAACTTCAAAGATGAAGTTATTTGTGATGTAGTTCCCATGGAAGCTTGCCATGTGCTATTGGGAAGACCATGGCAATTTGATCATAAAACAATTCATAATGGTCTTACCAATACAATAACTGTGCACTATCATGACAAGAAATTTGTACTCCATCCTCTTTCATCATCTCAAGTGGCGGAGGATCAAGAACAAATGCGATTTAACAAGGAGAGGGATGAAAAAGAAAAGAAAGAAAAAGAAGAATTTAAAAGAAGAGAACTAGAAAGAAAAGGAGAAGAAGAAAGAAAGATGAAAAAAGAAGAAAAAGAAGAATTTAAAAGAAGAGAACTAGAAAGAAAAGGAGAAGAAGAAAGAAAGATGAAAGAAGAAGAGAGAAGAAGAGCAGAAAAGAGAAAAGAAGAAAGAATAAGAAAGGAAGACATTGAAAACAAGGAGAAGGAACAACTAAAAGCAAAATATGCTCAAACAATCCCAATAGAATTAAGTCTTATAAGGGGAGGTTTTCTATCCTTTCACTTTTATCCCTTTAGCTTTAAGTTTCCAAATTTTAACTTTTCTCTCAAAGAATTTTCCATTCCACCTTTTCAAAAATTACAACTTTCAAGACATGGCAATTCACCACTTGAGTTAAGGTTACCTTTATGGTTATCACTAACTCTAGACAAAAGTAAAATTTTGAATGAAGACAGGTTTCTTTGTTGTAATAAAATTGAAAATTTCAAAATAGGGAAACCTTCTTCTAAACATATATATATATATATATATATATATATATATATATATATATATATATTACTAGATCAAAGAAAACTAATTAGAGATATGTTTGATGCCTATTGCAGATGGATATTTGACCCAGGAAGAACTCTTATAACATCAACAAAAATAAGGCCTCAAGCGAACCTTCAGATTTGAGGACAAATCCTTCCAAAGGGGGAGGGGATGATGACTTGGGCCAAAGCCCATCAAATTACTAGAAGAATGGCTAGAAGAATCCAAGAAGAGCTTGAAGATATGGATACAACAGGGCAAGTTCTTTTCCTTCATTTTAAGTGGAATTTGGAGATACCAAGAGAAGGGGCAAATCTGTCCATATGAATGTCCAAGTGTCTAGCTGCACCTCCACTCTTTACTAAGCACACCATAGCAACATCAACACCAACAGACCACGTGCTGATGTGGTTTTCTTAGCACATTTTTAATAAGCCTTTCTAGAAGGCCTTCATATTTTACACATGGGTCAGCACATGGCAGCTGATCCATCATTCTCGGTCCATTCCTTCCTCACTGCAGCTCCATGGTTAGCCTATAAAATCATGGCAGCTACCTTTGTAAAAGAACTTTTGAAGAATATTGAGTTTTACTCTGTTGATGCATTTTCAGCACCCTAAACTCTGTCCAAAAGTCATTCCAATGAGCTTCCCTTTCCCATCTAGCTTCCTTCCAGTGGAAGGCCGTCTGAGCTAGCTCTCAACCTCCCAAACAGCTCTTCAACCATCACTTACACCATTGTTTTCACTCTGCATCTCCGCTGCCATCTCTGGATTCCATTTCCGCTGCATTCAACCTGTCACTCTTGTTGGATCAACTTCATCAGTGAGGGCCCCGACGTCTAGGTCAGAATAGACGTAGGTTCACCTGGGGAATCGACGTCTAGTTTGCTGTTAAATAATACATCAAACCTGTTGTTACGAGCACTTCATCATCTTCCTTCTCACATTTTCTCTCTGCGACATTGCTTTTCTAGGTGCGTTTTTGTCTCTTTTGAACCGTTCAAACGTACTTTTATTCTGATTATATTAGTCTTTTGTTGATCTTTCATTTGAACCGATTAAAATGAGTTTTTGTTATGTTTTGGTGCAGTTTTTGTCGTGTCTTTGGGTAGCGTTGTACCGCATTCTCCCATGCTAGTTTCCTTGTAAGAAAAGCTTGCGTCTTTTGGATGTCTTATAGCATTTCAACCCAAAACCGAACTTCGGTCCTTGCCTAGTTCTATTGTCACCATTCGTTTTCATTGGCGCTTTTAATGGAACTAGGGAAGGACCCAGATTCGGTTTTCGGTTGAAATTCCATAAGAGATCCAAAAGACGCAACATTTTCTATGACGAAACTAGTAAAGGAAGAAGGTACTACTATGCTACCCAAAGACACGAGCTGCAGTAGATGTCAGTTAATGCAATGCCCGACGTCTATGGAGCCCTTTAGACGTCGGGGTCATGCAGGAACTGACGTCTATAAAGATGTCGGACCTATTTGAGTCCGACGTTTAATTAATGTCACCCACAAAGACGTTAGTTTTGGAGCTGGCGTTAAAAGGCCAAAATAACAGACGTTAAATGCCTTTTCTACACTAGTGATCGGATCAGGATAAGGTGTTTATCAGCAATTTTTGGAAATAATTGTTTAAATATCAAGGCACCATGATCTCCATACAGATGGTCAAACTGAGAATTTAAACAAGACCTTAGAAATGTACTTAAGGTGTTTTGTCTTTTATCATACTAAAGATTGGATGAATATGTTGCTATGGGCTTATCAGTATTAGTATAACTCTTCATTCCATCACAACATTGGCATGTCTCCTTATCCGGCCGTGTATGGAAAATCACCACCTTCTATCATCATATATGAACATAGTGAGCATGATCCAACAGATCTCCAAGACTGTCTAAAAGTTCGGGATGCGATGTTAACAAAACTTCAAAAAAAACTACATCATTCATAGAACTACATGAAATTACAAGTGGATAAAAAGAGGAGGGATGTACAGTTAGAGGTAGGGGACCTAGCATTGTTGAAATTATAGTCACATAGACAACATTTCATTGTTTTAAGAAAGAACAAAAATTGAGCCTTCGGTATTTTGGGCCATCTAAGATAATTAAGAAAATTGGGAATGTTGTTTATAAATTGCAGTTGTCGAATTTTACAAAGATGCATCCGGTATTTCACATCTTTATGCTTAGAAGTTCTTGGGTGATCCTAAACAACAATACTTTCCTCTAACAACAAATGAATTTGGTCTCGTGATGCTACAACACAAAATTCTGGATATTAGTGTGATTAATAAAAATGGAAAGGAGAATTAAGGAGTTTTGGTCGAGAGAGATTCACGGTTAGATGCTAAGACCTCTTTGTCCGAGCACCGTTTTAGTTATTTTTAGTTCAATTTTAAATCATTATATACAGAGTTATTTCATAATGTAAGAAAAAAATGTAAAAAATAAACTTGTTTTGAAAAGTTTTTTTTTTCTAAACATATTTCATGTATTCTGGAAAAATCTTTTGGGAATACATTTTTGATGTAGGATATTTGGGAAGATTCATTCCAAAATATATTGAGTTTCAGAAATTTTTACGAAAATCTCATTTTGAAAATTTTATTCCAAAACATATTTCACATGTTTTCAAAAATTTTGTTTCAGAAATAACATTTTGAAAATTTAGTTCCAGAAATTTTATTCTGGAAATTGTTTCAGAAATGCTATTCCGAAAACAATGAAAAACTTGTTCCAGAAAACTTCGTACGAAATTCGAGAGTCGTTTTTTCGGAGGATAAAATAGTTATTTAAAAGTTTGAGCGGGGTGTGAAAAGCAATTGCGGAGCTCTTAAGCTCTAAAAAGAATCCCTACCGCTTGTCGTTCAATGTAGGAAAAGGTTCTGGAGCTCTTAAGCTCTAAAAAGAATCCCTCTCGCTCGTCGTTCAACGTAGGAAAAGGTTCTGAAGCTCTTAAGCTCTAAAAAGAATCCCTACCGCTTGTCGTTCAACGTAGGAAAAGGTTTTGAAGCTCTTAAGCTCTAAAAAGAATCCCTACCGCCCGTCGTCCAACATAGGAAAAGGTTCTAGAGCTCTTAAGCTCTAAAAAGAATCTCTATCGCTCGTCGTTCAACGTAGGAAAAGGTTCTAGAGCTCTTAAGCTCTAAAAAGAATCCCTACCGCCTGTCGTTCAACATAGGAAAAAGTTCTGGAGCTCTTAAGCTCTAAAAAGAATCCCTATTGCTCATTTTTCAACGTAGGAAAAGGTTCTGGAGCCCTTAAGCTCTAAAAAGAATCCCTACCGCTCATTGATCAACGTAGGAAAAAGTTCTACAAAGAACTCCTATCGCTCGTCGCTCAGCCTAGAGAAAAAGTTCCAAAGAGAACTTCTAGAGCCCCTGATCAACATAGGAAAAAGTTCTTAAAAGAACTCCTATCAGTCGTCGCTCGGCCTAGAGAAAAAGTTCCAAAGAGAACTCCTAGCATCAACTACTTAACAAATTCAGTCCCTTTATGCTCGGACCACCTACATTCAGTCGTGTCATGTTCCAATGCTTTTTCATTATAAAAATAGATTATAAAATATTGAAGTGTTTACTTTATTTTTTTTAACGCATATTTTTTGGAGTAAAAATTTCTTGCACAGGAAAAAGTTCCAAAGGGAACTCTTAGTGTTTTATGCTCAGTCTATGGAATAGTTCCATAGAGAACTCCTAGAGTCCGTTGCTTGGAACAAAAAGGAATGAAGACTAGCGCATCGAAAATAGACTTCCTAACACAACGTGAGCGACCTCTCTTAAACTCATAATAATCCCTACGCACCTCTTTCAAAACAGAGCTTGCTTGGGCTTGGGGGACTTATGTACTATATGAAATATATTGATTCGAGGTAATGATCATTTATGGGCAATTAACAGGTATATTAGCATGTATTAATGGTCAAATTACCTTACGCTTTACAAATATACAATATTAGTAATTGATTATTGGGTTTGATTGCCTAAAAATATATTGCATTAATGGTTAATCAAGGGGCTTGGCTGCCACAAGTCCTATAAATATACAATTGATGTCCAAGTAAAGACATCCTTTTCTAACCTTGATCTATCCTAATAAAATAAAGACCTCTTTGAAAAAGATATTTGACTTGAGCGTTAGAGTGTTTTATGCAGGTCAATAACCCATCGGAGTGGACTACATTCTTGTAGAGGATTGAACGATCGAAAGAGAGCAAAGTAAGGAAGGACGATCGACCATCGACCAATTCAACAAAAACAAATTGAAACCAAAAAACAAAGTTATGCTCTTTTTTTCATATATTCTGTTGAAATGTCTTATTTATTTGATAGTGATATACTCACTTATATTCTGACCCTTAAAACAAATATGACCAAAGAAGTTTGTTTTGAAATAACCCTAAATCGTGCTAATTCTTTTTTCATAAGTGACATAGAGAGGTGGATCCCACACCCAATTTTAAAGTTTGATTTTGCTCTTTCAACCCTACCAAGTGGAACAACTCTATAGGTTCATCTGACTTCAATTATTTAATTTTTTTCTTGTTTGTTTCCCATCATTCACATGTAATCCAATGTATGTACTCTTTTCATAAGTAGCATATTTTATGTTAGGTTTCTTTTTCTTTTTTGTGTTTTTTTGGCCTGAACTTATAAATACATTGTTGTTTATGTGGTAATTTCTTTTAATATATTTTAAAATATTAAAATTAGTGTTTATCAGTGTACTTTTGAAAATATAATAAAAAAACATAAAAAATAATCCATTTATAAGTTTAAGTTTCGAGTAAACATAATAAAACTAAACACCATATAAAAAAATCACAAACTCATTATCTTTATTTAATAGATAAAAAAATAACATAAAAATAACAATACAATAACACAATCATAACAACAACATGATGATAAACTCACTTTTACCAGTGATTAAAGACAACTAAAAATAATTAGGATAATACCAAAAATTCACTAAGAAATAAAAATTATAATGGTATATTTCATAAAGTGAAAAAAAAATGAAAGAAGAGGGAATAAGTGTATAATTGTAACATCCCAAAAATACAGTAATAACCATATAATAGAATTAATTACATTTCATAATCAAACAGTGCAGTCTTACACTAATACCAACGTTCAAAAACCGAACGGCGTTAAGTACAAAATTAACTTACAATATTATAGATATGAGAACGAGTCAGGATCGAACGGTTTTACAAAACCAATTACCGAACGATCGCTTACAAAACAACTAACATCTAATACTACCGAACGACCTAAGGTTCGACCTTAACTTCAGCGTCCACCAGATTCTCCTCTTCAATCACATCTTCCAACAGTGCTTCTCCTTCTGCTCACATCCACACGGATGATCATTGCAATGACAAGACGGTCGTACAAGGACAAGACAACACAAGGAAAATACACAGGGTAAGCTTATGTAATTTAATTCACACATCCACATATAAATTAAACATTCCAACAACACAAGTATAATTCAACATATATATAAGGATACGAAAATTATCACTAGACGGACCGTCCGGACTGTATGAATCTGTGTAGCTACAGGCGTTCTTGCACCCGAGTGATGTAGTAACTGGGATACACTCAACAGCTGCCACCCGAGGTTAGCCCTATCCAAAGTACCCCTAAGGACTAGGACCTCCTGCCGTTCCCACACATGACCTACCCTCCTCTACGTGAGGACGAGTACTCACGGAACATCATGATGAACTGCCAACATTAGCATGCCCACAGTCATACTTTACCAATTTCAAATATTCAATACATGAGTCGTTCCTCCGCGGAACGCTCGTTCAAAAACCACAACCGTTTATTCATCTCATATACTGTTCATCCTTTATAATCTTCCACTTTATTATCAATTTCATCATCAGTTACAAATACATAAAATAACGAACGCTCAGCCCTCTTCAGAACGAGGACGAACGACAAGAAAGAGATCGATGATTCTCCCGTTCAGAACAGAATAAGAGGAAGAGAGTTACTTTTGGATTTACGAAATGAACCGAGTAAAAATAGTGCAATATGTGACGAACGGTATTTACCACGTGAGTCAGTTGAATGAACTGACTCTCTTGAGTTCAAACCAATACTTAAGAAATAAATCAAGTATGGAGGCCTTAGGCCGGATCCAATGCAAGAAGAATATTCAAGATGTTAAGGACCATATTTAGAATAGTTCACATACGGAAATCCAATGCCAGTAAATGACCGAACACGGTAAAAGAAAGTATTACTACAGTTGGATGAACGCTATTTTGTCAAGATTGATTATACCATAGTACGAGCGCTTGGTATAAGACCGAGCACTACTCAATACGAGCGCTAGGTATAAGACCGAGCACTACTTAGTACGGACGCTAGGTGTAAGACCGAGCGCTACTTATTACGAACGCTAGGTGTAAGACCTAGCGCTACTAATCTTAAAGTAAGAGGGTATATATATATATGTATTACTCTATTTCAGATATCAAGGTACAACTATACTGAGCCGAACGCTCAAACATATTATTTCCACATGAGGACGCTCGTTCTCGACTAGAATTCTCTCCAAATGAAAGAGTTCCATTTTGAAACAGTTTACTAGAACAAACCGAATGGTAGAGGACCGTTCGATAACGAACGTACATTATCATAATGAGAATTTCATATTCAGAATTTCATCTATTTTCAACTCAAGTTTTCAACATATCAGTTCATACCTTATAAATTCATATCAAATATCAATTTACATACTTTATAGAATTCCACATTAATAATTCATACTCCAAAATGATTACTCATATTCACATTCATACATATCATCCATCATCATACACATCAAGCAGCATGCATCATATTCATTCCTTCAAACAACGGACGTTCATACAGTAAGACAACATACAAATGTCAATTAAATTAGATAAGCTTCCATTACCTGGATCAGTGAGTGAAACGTTCTAAACGTAAGATTTTGGGTTCGTCCGCCTACAACTTTCTACCCTCAAAGATCACTTAACTCTTCCAACTAAATTTAACCAAAACAAAATCAAGAATGACTTAGACTATACCTCCCTTCATGCAACCAGAATTCGGCTTTGCATGTACAAAAGAACGCTCGACGAAGAAGAGAAACTTACCAGTTTCAGAATCTGGAACTGTTCGGTCCAGAATGAAGCTCACGACGCCGGGAATCCTTCTACGGTGCCTGAATGGTGATCGGAGCAGAGAAGAGTGAGCTACAGTAGAGAGAGAAGGGGAATTTCTAGAGAGAGGGAGGAGGAAATGAAAAGTCAGAGTTGGGAAGGAGAAGTGCATGCAGAGGAGAGTGAACAGGGTTTTTTTCAAAAATTCATTTTTGTCTACCCCACGTCCAACGGACGTGCACTCTCCTATGGACACCTGTTGATACATGACGGCTTGAGCTGAAGCAACGGAAGAGGCAGATTTGACCGGGAATCCTCAGATTCTGCCCAGGAGAAACATATGAGGCAGCGGAAGAACTAGGATTGGAGATTTGTTCAGTGGAAGACCTAGGGTTTGATGTGGAAGCGGATTTGGAACGGTGGATAAGTGATTTTAATCGGCGAGAAGGTAACTAATCGGTGGAAATTAATTTACGGGGAGGTCTGCGGGAACGATGTGGTTCGGAGTGGAAGAGAGCCATCGAGAGAGAACGTAGGGGAAGGTTTCGCGAAGTGAAGATGTGGTATTGTGCTGACGGAACTCGCGAGGGAATAAGGCACGCGTGGCAGTAGATCTGATGCAAGCCATGAGGAAGCTATCAATTGGTGAAAGTGGCGTGAGATGGATGCTACGGAGGAGAGAGAATCTGGTAATGGAAAATGAGAGAATGGATGGTGTGAATGGAAGGTGGCTAGAGGAGATCCGTTGGGATTCTCTAGCTTTGACTTTCAAGGTAGAATTGATCTGGAGTGTTCTCAACAGAATAACAATTCATTATGCTCAAAAGTACCTTACAATAGGTGGTGGCATGTCTATATATAGGACTAAAAGTCCCTCCAATCTAGCACATGCCTAACACCTTTTACACATGTTTTTAATAAAAGTAAAAGAAACGATACTAAACTAATTGGCCATGGGCCCCGCGTATCATCCCCTCCCCCTTGGAAAGGATTTGTCCTCAAATCTGATGGTGCTTTTGAAGACTTATTTTCGTCAGCTTCATAAGGGTTCCTCCTGGGTCAAATATCCATCTGCAATAAGCATCAAACATATCTCTAATTAGTTTTCTTTGACCCAATAAGATATATAAAAGAATATGTGTAGAAGAAGGTTTCCAAATTTTGAAATTTTTAATTTTAATATAACAAAGAAACCTTTCTTCAGTTGAAATTTTATTTGTATCTTGAGTTATTGGTAACCATAAAGGTAACCATAACCCAAGTTGGAAATTTGCATGTGTTGAAAGTGATAACATTTTTAAAGATGGAGTGGCCAATTCTTTGAAAGAAAAGTGAAATTTGGAAAATTCAAATATAAATGGATAAGAGTGAGAGGATAGAAAACCTCCCCTTAAGAGTTTGACTTCTAATGTAGGAGGAGATGTTGCCCTTAGTTGCTTTGATTTCTTTTCTTCCATTTCTATCCTTTCAACTTCTTCCTTTTCTCTTCTAAGTGTTTCTTTTCTCTCTTTCTCTCTTCTTTTCTCTTCTTCTCTTTCTTCCTCATCTCTTCTCTTTCTCTCTTCCTCTTTTCTTTTATTTCGTTCTTCCTCTTCTCTTCTTTCTCTTTCTCTTCTCTCTATTTCTCTTTTCTCTCTTACTTCTTGCTTTTGTTTTTCTCTTTTTAATCTCTCAATTCTATATTTGCTTGTCTCTTCCCATAGCCTCCTAAGTTTTTCTAGAAACTCACTTTCCCTACGAGAGAACCCACTTAAATTTTGAATGAATGACTCACCTTCTCTAATAAGCTCTCTCATAAGTTTTAAGTTTCTTTCAATTTCTCGAGGCACAAACTTTCTTCTCATACAAGCTTTCAATGCATTCCAATCATTAATGGGATATTTTCTACCTATCTTAACATGATATTGCCTATCATCCCACCAGTCTCTTGCATGCTTTTTAAAACTAGAAGTGTAAAGATTAAGAATATAAGATTCATCATCTCTAGAATAGAAGGATTCATATTTACTTTTTCTCACCATGAATGAATGCATGTCATTAATTTCCTTTTCCCAAGCTAGGTATGTTAATGCACCAATATCATCACCAAAGAATGGAATATTTTCACTAGCTTTTTTATACAAATCATCTTCAATCCTATCAAATTCATAAGATGAACAAGACTTCCTTCTAGCTTTATCATGTTCTCTTTTGATTCCTTTGTAACTAAGTGGCTTATCAAAATTAAAATTCCTAGCAGACCTATTTGGATAACAAGACATCTTTGTTTTTAAAAGTTTTTCTGGTGTAAAAGATATACAAGATTCACACTTAGACAAGTCCCAGGTAAGAGAGGTGAGTCATGAAGACTGCTTAAGTACCAAGTCTTGCCTTGCCAGAAATGTCTTAGGTTACTACTAGTTATCTTTTAAACAAAAATCACTTTTAAAATCAAAGAACACAACTCACAAACAATCACAACAATTAAACACTAAAAGACGAGACTTTTCGGACTCTAATGTGACAAGGCTTAGAGTTTAATCCCTTTTAGCCTAAATCACCCTACACGTAAGACAGTAAAAATTTAAACACACACAAGAAAAGTTTTGCCAAGAGTTGAAAGAGCACCAAGGACTCTTCCAAGACACCTGGACTTTGAATGGCCTTTTACAATGAAATTAAGAAAACTAACAATATAGCCTATTACAAAATCAAATGAAGAAACAATTAAAAAAAATTCAAACAGCTGCCACGGTCTGGTCTGGGTCAGCTACAATCCACTTTTGATGCCAGTCCTTGTGCCAAAAATACGTACACTCCTGTTGCTTCAATTTCTTGTTGCTGGATAACTTGGAGTCTCCTAGCTCTTGGGTTCAACTCTACAATCACAAATGTACAAAGCTGGATCAGAGACAGTTAACGAACATATTGGAAGAGGGAAGTTACACTTAAATGAGCCTTCCCTTTCTCGGTCTTGTGTAATTGGGACATTGCATAATTCCTATTTGCTCTTAAACTGTTCCAAATATTCTGCATAGTTAATTTTCAACCAAAATCAGCAGGATACTCATTCAATATTATCACTTACATCACTTACAAGTTAAAACAGAATAGCAATTCACAACAAAGGTAAGTTAGACAACTTCCCTGTTTTGAATGGTGGTTTCTATCCTGTTCCAAGATCCACAATGAGGTGTTTCTGTTACTTTTTCTTTAGTAATATTCTGCTCAACTGTTGATTCATTCACATCAGCTCTGCACACATAAATCTCAACAAAATCCAGCACAAAATCCAGCAAGTGCAAATGAACAGTGAATTAAGTTCAGATTAGATGTAATTCAATGTAGAAACCAAACTGATTAAACAATAATTCCAAATTAATCAAACCTGATCAAAGCAATGGACAAAGAGTGATATGATGTAATGCAGAAAATTCAGCTAACATTAAACAGTGAATTTAAACTGAATGGAAATCTGCACAATTAAGATCTCAGCTGTTTAAGCTCTCAAATCATTTCCTTGAAATTCTGAGAAGCACACATAGGTCAATGTACTCAATTTTCATCAGATTCAAATATATGAAGTTCAAACCTTAGTTCAACTGATTAGATAACCACTACAAGCTAATCAAATCAATGGAGAAAGATTAACATGATGCAATGCAGAAATTGGCAGTTAAAGCAATATTGATGCACTTCCAGAATTGCTCATAAAACACTCAGCACATTATTTGCAAATTCTATGCATCTACCAAGTTCCCATAGATATTATCAAATCAGAATCATCATTCAACATGTCCAATTAAACCATGAAATCAACAATTCATTTTCAAAACAGTGGTTACATCAATGAATTCAGCAAACAATGTTTTAAAATAAAATGAGTGCAATGACAGTTTAAACATTCACAAGTACAAAGTAGCATCACCAGGAAATCAATAATCAATGAAAACAACAGTTATTTCAGTTGCAATTGCAACAAATCACAGCTGCTCCATTCTAATTATTCCAACTTCTTTTCCTGCACAATGAACACAGTCAATCAAATGGTTAATTGAAACTGAACTCTCTTGCAAATGCCAAGGAATTTTAGGCTAAATTAGCCTTACTAAGCTCACAACACTGAGGTTTCTCTTTAAAAATTTAAAACACTCAAATGAAAAGTTTAAAAGAGAAATTTTCAGTCTAGGCCAGAGAATCCTATGGATCACCACCACCTAATATGCTACCATTCACACTTACCTTCTTTCAAATCCCAAAAACCAGGATGGAATCAGATTTCTCAATCAGGAAAAATGGCTAGGCTAAACAAGGTAAAGTGAAGGACAAAAGACAGCAGAACACAGACTTGAGATCAGATTAGTAAAGCGAAGAAAAAAGTCTAATTATGATTCAGCAGAACATGATTCACATGGGAGAGACAAAACTAGATAACCAACAAATGACAAGCAATAAACAAAGCTTTTGATCAAAGTGAGCACTCAAACTGAACCTATGATTGGCACTAGAACAGATTTTAAAAGCAAGAAGAACAAACAAGCAAGTTAGAGCAGAAACAATTAAGTGACTCCAGTACTGAATTTTACAAATGCGTTTGATACAATGCCCCAACAAAATTAGTTCATAATTGATAATGTTTTCAGTTTCTGATTTTGGAGCTTCACTTATTTGGATTGTACAAGGTCTGAATGCTTTTTAAACTTGTATAGATATTCTTTTTCACCTGTTTTGATTTCATTCAACAGACCCTAGCTCTTACTACAATCCAACTGAATCATAAACACACAAATCAAAATTTCAGTACTGCACTATACTTGCTTTATAAAAAATTTGACTTAAAATGGTGGTTTCAAAGGTGAAAAACGCACAAAGGCTGATATAACTCGAATTAACTATCTCAACATGTTTAAAACTTCAAAACCAACTTGTTTTGCATTAAAATTGGATGCAGAACATAGTAATTCGAAAATTGAACTTGCAATAGCCAATTATGCAATCAAACAGGTCAACCACACCACCAGTTTTAAGTTTCATTGAGTCAATGGACAAATTATTGATGACTTTAAAACATCAATGGGAAACTTGAACATGACACGAGGAAGTTAATGTAAGATTTCCAGCAAGATCTATATGCCAGAACAGATTTTAAAACAAAAATTAGACTCAAACAAGACAATGCAGATCGGCCAACTGCAATTTGATACTGCAGGAGTTTTCACAAGGTGCCATCAAGCTATTTGCTTCAGCAATTCATGGCTTAAGTGATGTGCACCTGATACGAACTCATTCAAGCATTTTATCACCAAAATAATATGTATTGGCCATGACAATAAACGCAAATCAAAATACACCTCAACAGTACATTAAATCTGAGATTACGGTCACTTTTGCATGCACCCGAGCTCACAATGAATGTATCATAGCTCATATGGTGTATAGCCACTGATCATATATTCCAGAATCTCAGAAAAAAACTCAACACAGCTTTGAACACAAAATTTATGACATTTTAAGCAATTAAACATGACTGTAAACATGACAGAATATGATTCAGCAATGAAAATGACTCAACAAAAATTTGGACCGATTAAGATGATGAAAGACACAACCAAAACAAGGTTAGCATACAAGAAATGACTCAAGCAGAAACCTAATGAACAAATCAAGACCAGTAACACATGAATCAACACAAGACAGAGAAGGAATCATAATGAACAACACGAATAATTTGAAAAACCAAACGCACAGATTGAATCTCAAGAACAGAGAACAAATCGAGACAGAAAAATTTGAGAAACGACGAAGAATTACTCAGATCAGAGAGAAACGATATACTTAGCTCAAGCGGACGCGCCTAACCTAGGCTCTGAATACCACTTGATACATGACGGCTTGAGCTGAAGCAACGGAAGAGGCAGATTTGACCGGGAATCCTCAGATTCTGCCCAGGAGAAACATATGAGGCAGCGGAAGAACTAGGATTGGAGATTTGTTCGGTGGAAAACCTAGGGTTTGATGCGGAAGCAGATTTGGAACGGTGGATAAGTGATTTTAATCGGCGAGAAGGTAACTAATCGGTGGAAATTGATTTACGGGGAGGTCTGCGGGAACGATGTGGTTCGGAGTGGAAGAGAGCCATCGAGAGAGAACGTAGGGGAAGGTTTCGCGAAGTGAAGATGTGGTATTGTGCTGACGGAACTCGCGAGGGAATAAGGCACGCGTGGTAGTAGATCTGATGCAAGCCACGAGGAAGCTATCAATTGGTGAAAGTGGCGTGAGATGGATGCTACGGAGGAGAGAGAATCTGGTAATGGAAAATGAGAGAATGGATGGTGTGAATGGAAGGTGGCTAGAGGAGATCCGTTGGGATTCTCTAGCTTTGACTTTCAAGGTAGAATTGATCTGGAGTGTTCTCAACAGAATAACAATTCATTATGCTCAAAAGTACCTTACAATAGGTGGTGGCATGTCTATATATAGGACTAAAAGTCCCTCCAATCTAGCACATGCCTAACACCTTTTACACATGTTTTTAATAAAAGTAAAAGAAACTATACTAAACTAATTGGCCTTGGGCCCCGCGTATCACCTGTCCTCCACTTACTGATTTTCCAATCTTCCATTCTTGACACCTGGCGTCAGTGTGCAGAGTTGTGGGTGTGTTTTAAATGAATCTGAACAAGGTTTTGGGCGCATTAAATGAGATATGACAGGTGGGTTTTCCGAGGTCTGACATTCACCTTAACTACAAAAATTTGCGTCCTCGAAAATTAAAACTTACTTGGAAATAAGTGAGGGTACAAGTCCTTCATGGTATCCTCCACTTCCCACGTAGAGTCACTCGTCTTGTCGTTCCACACCATTTTCACTAAACGAACGCCCTTTCCCTTGTAGTACTTGGTGCGACTATCTTCCACACGGACTGGTTGCATCTCCAGCGTCCGGTCTTGACTAAGACGAACGTCTTCCAACTCCAGTATGTGAGATGGGTCGGCTATGTACTTCTGGAGTTGGGAAACGTGGAAGACTGGATGAAGGTTGGACAGTTGAGGAGGTAAGGACAACTCGTATGCTATTGGTCTGATCTTCTTCGAAATTTGATAAGGTCTGACGAACTTGGGGGATAGCTTCTTTGGTCGAACGGCTCTACCTACTCCAGTGATCGGATTCAGTCTAAGGAAAACATGATCTCCTGAAGCGAACTCCAAAGGTCTTCTTCTCTTATCCGCATAGGACTTCATTTGTGCTTGATCCTTAGCCACTTGGGTAGGAGTCAAAGGATGAAGCACAAACTTCTTGTCCTTTTGATGGATAGTGATGGTATTGGTTAGACCATGATGGATAGTTTGATGATCAAATTGCCATGGTCTCCCCAATAACACATGACATGCTTCCATGGGAACTATATCACATAAAACTTCATCTTTGAAGTTCCCAATGGAAAATGCCAACTTCACTTGATTCTTGACTATTATATTCCCATCTTCATTTAGCCAATGAAGTTTATAAGGTTTTGGATGGGGTATAATATCAAGCTTCAACTTCTCAACCAACCTTGTGCTACAACAATTGCAACAAGATCCACTATCAACAATGAGAGAACAATGATTTTCTTGAATTTTACATCTTGTGTGAAAGATGTTCTCTCTTTGTGATAGGTGTTCAAGACTTGGTTGGTTGCTAAGTATCCTTCTCACCATGAGAAGTTGTCCATCATCAGCATATATTTCCTCTTCCCTTTCTTCTTCCTCACTCTCACTTTGACTAGTTGGGGTGTCACTTTCACTACTATAAATGTCCTTGCCTTTCAAAATGATGTTTCTTTTTGTAGGACATTGAGTAGCTACATGACCCCTTCCTAGACATTTGAAGCATTTGATTTCACTTGTTCTGGTGTGTGAGGGTGTCTCTTTCTTGGGTCTCTCTTCTATTTTGGCTAGAGGTTTAAATGGCTCTTTTTCTTTAAAAATTTTCTTTTCAAAAGTAGGTTGAACTTGAATTCTTTTAGAAGAAGATTTTCTCAAGTTTTGTTGTTCTACCTTTATACACATTTGAACAAGATCATTCAAATCTCTATAAGGTAGAAGTTCAACCCTATCTCTTATGTCAAAATTGAGCCCACTTAAAAATCTAGCTAAAGTAGTTTCTGGACCCTCTACTATGCCTGCCCTCATCATATACAACTCCATCTTTTGTCTATATTCCTCAACTGTCATAGACCTTTGTTGTAACCTTTGGAGTTTATCCATGAGTTCTCTATTGTAGTAGGAGGGAATGTGTCTCCTCCTAAGGGCAGACTTGAGATCATTCCAATAGTGGATGGGAGGGGCTTGATGTCTAAGCCTCTCTTTGACCAAGGCAGTCCACCAATACATTGCATACCCTTGAAAGCTTAGGGTAGCTAGAGAGACCTTCCTCTCTTCACTTACTTGGTGGCATTCAAACAATTGTTCTACCTTCATCTCCCAATCAAGATAAGCCTCTACATTGTCCTTCCCATGGAAGTGAGGCAACACCACATTGACTTCTTTAGGGGGTGGGGGTGCATGAGAATTTCTCCTATACCTCCTAGAAGTAGAAGGCCGATGAGGGTAATAATCACCCAGACTCAAAGACATCCCTCCCTCTTGAGAGTTTTCACTCTGACTTCCCCTAGACTTACTTTTCCTTATCAATCTCAACTCATCTTGAATAACAGCATTTTGAAGCTCTCTATTGGCTTTCTCTTCATTCATTTCTCTTCTTATTTCCTTGAATTCATTAACTAAAGTTTGAAGAGAAAAATGTTCTTTTTCACTATCACTAATCCTAGGAGAATGCCTTCTAGACATTATGATGGACTTAAATGTTATTCTTGAAGTAAAGACTAGAGATTTTCACTTGAAAGCAATATTCCAGGTAAGGGAGGTGATTCACTAGGAATGCTTAAGTACCAAGCCTTATCCTTGCCAAATATGCTTCTTGCTACTTACTAGAGTCCTTAGATCAAAATCACTCTTAAATCCACTTAAGTCTTAAAGACAACAAAGAAAACACAAAGCAAAGAAAGGACACAACCTAAACTCTAAATTCGGACCCCTAAGAGAGCTTCCTATTCGCACAAGATATATGCTATCTAGTCGAAAATTGGAAAAGCAATTAAAGTGAGGTCTCCTAGGTGAGGCTTAGACTTTGGATCTAAGACACACTCACCGCCTACTCAATTTTAGGTTATGAGACTTCTTTGAGTCTAGTTACAAATGAGGGAAGAGCACTTGTGAACTCTAGCACCTCACTTGCTTGGATTTGGAACTTACAACCAAAGAAACCAATGGGAATTACAAAGAAATTTGGTAAATTGGAAAGGAAGAAGTTAAAATAGGCTAAGGAAACAATATGTGCAGCTTTGGTTGCTCTCAAAGAACTTGAATCTACTGGATTCCAAACAATTCTCTCAGCTGCAAAGTGCTTAAACAAAGAAATTAATTTTCTGCAGTATAGAACTCTGCTGCAAGTTCACGGCCTTTCCTTCTTCAAGACTCAACTTCAATCACTTTCCTCACCAATTGAACTTCCTTTGATGCTTCCACTTGCAATGAGCCATTTGAATTATAGTTCACCTATCCAACAAACCAGTTAATCACAGAAACTACCACCACAATTGCCAGCAAAATCACATCCAAGTGACAGCAACACCAGGACTTTTGTCAAACAGATGGTGTGCAGAGTGTTCAAGATTCAGAAAAACAAGCAATTAAATGGCTATCAATCACGGTGGCACATCAAAATGATCTTAGGAATGGCTCTAGAACAGATTTAAAACGCAATAAAAGACCAGAAACCAGAATCAAGCACGAAATAGCTATGCAATGAAAGTGGACCAAACTGTTTGTTGAAATGTCTCAATGAACTTGCATTAATTTTTGACAGCAATGTTCAAAGGTGCAACCAGAATTTCGAAAACAGGATGTATTGGTCCTATTCTGCCTTTTAATGTTTTAATCACTCTTTTTAACTTGAACTTTTGATATGTTATGGACCAATGGCTTTTACTACATCCACTCTTATTGAATTAAACAGCCAAACTTTGAATCTCTGGACCAAAAAATTTACTGCATAGCTCTTGGCAGCCAGCACAAATCTACCCAGAAAAATGACCAAATGCACAGTACATTTTATATGCTCATTCCAATGACTTAAACATGTTTCAATGATGAGTGAGGACTTGCAGAAACAACTATAATGAGCTAAATCACTGTGTAACAGAATTGGATTACTGCAGTGGTCATTTTCAGGTCAAATTCACAACCACAAAGTTCAAAATGTAGATTGGCTTTGATTCTGGATTAAAAACATCAAAAGGAGTCTGAAAATGGTATTTGAAAGTTGCTCAACACAGCAAAATCAACTTAAAAATGATTGGCAATGATCTAGTACCAATCCAACTCAAATTATGCAGAATTTTTAACTCAAAACACTTGCAGATCGGCTATTGCATTTTTGATGCTTACAACTTTACAAAACACTTGGAATCAAATCATTTCATGTTCCAAATGATTCAAACATTAACTCATTCAATTGTTGTTCAATAGAACAGTGCACAATGCTAAATGAACAGTGGAGTTTTGTTACAGCAGTAACACTTTCTAGAATAACAGAACAGAAACAAAAAAACCATGCAGATCTGATTTTGGTTGGCAAATTTAAACACCTGAGCTCATCTCTTGATTGTTCATTGCTCTTAATTGGTGTAGCCACATCCAACACTTTCAGAACCGTAAAAACTTGGTTAAAAACCAGATTTGATGACAAAACAGCAAATTAACCACACATGACTAAGACAAAACGGAATTGATGCTCAAATGATTAAAAAGACTCAAAACAGCAAGAGATAACCGAATAAAATGATGATAGACTCAAGCAAATAGAGCTGGTATCAATAAAACTCAAAACATAGAAGCCTAAACACATCATAGATGCTGAAACAGAAACAGACTTCAGAAGAACCACAAGACATAGTAGGAATTGAATAACAGTTTGGAAAATGAAAGATGAAACCACTTATCTCACGGTTCAAGTTAGAACCTAAGCTCTGAATACCACTTGATACATCCTAGGAGATGTAGAGAAGTAGAGCCGTGAGATTGTAGGTGCAGGGAGACTTGGAAGACAGCTGAAACAAAGGTAGCAGTGGCAGTAGTAGCTGCAGATTGTTGTGCAGACTTGAAATTTCTGGATGGAATCTTATGAGGTGTGGCAGCGGATTGTTGGTGTTTATGTTGAATGGAGATGGAGGCTAGCTTGGAGAGATGATTAACAACTCAGAAGGCTTCCTAGAGTGGAAGAAAGTTGCAATGGAGATTAAGCTAAGAAGTGACTCTTGGAGAAGGAATTTGCTAAACATTTCAGCAGAAATTCTTTACTACAATCCAAAAGTAATCTACAAGCTTTGCCTATGAGATTTTATAGATCAATCTCAAGGATTAAGCAAGCAATTTACACGTTTCAGATCTGAACCCATGTGCTAAATGTGTGGCTTCTAAAACACGTGACAAATGAGTTTTATGTGGAGAAAACAATTACTAATGCAGCCCCATAGAAGGATAAGCACACCCCTTTCTTGTATAGAAATGTCTATTTTACCCTTCTCCATGTTTTGGCAGATTTGGAATATCTTCTTGTTCTCCAATTTTCCATCCAAAGATAGCAAATAGTACTTGACCTTGGGAAGAATATTCATCTTGGAGCTTTTTGGCCATTCCCCTTGTGATGGGTCCTATGGTGTTAGACCTTATTGTATCATAACCTTTCTTGATTGTTTTGTTTATTACTCTCTCCACATAATTCCAAATAATATGGTTCTTTTTGCGTTAGAAAATAGACTCAATAAGCTTTCTTTAGACACTGGAATTAAAATTTTTGGACCACGGTACTAACTGCAGTGAAATTATGAAAATTAGCAATTTCTGAGCTTCCTGGACAGGTGTACATGACTCACGGTAGATTTATAACAAGTTCAAAAAAATGAACCTTTGCTCCAATTAAGACAATACCACATGAGAGGGTGCCTTGGTTCCAAATCTGATTTCTAGGGCCGTGTTTGAGAAGTGATTAAATATAATTCTAGAACACATTATTATCTCCGTAAACAAGTTTTCTATAAGGCTTAAAACCTTTGTTCTATGGTGCTTATACGTAGTGTTGGCCCTTTTCACATAGATAACAGTTTGGCATTTAAGTAATAAGGTATGGCATCATTCTTATTAAAGAATTCATATTTAATCTAAGTAGTGTAGAACACGATAGAAGTGATTAAATTGTATTAACCAATGTATGGTCCTATTCGGTGGTCTTAAAATTATATTGCAGCAGCGAAAGAAAAATCACTAGAGCTTAGACATCATATAACAAATGAGAATATGAGTTATCTATGCAAATAGATTTTCGTGCACAAGAATTTATGATGCAACGCAGGAATAAATTGATTTGGGTGTAGAGTAAATTTCAATAAAACAATCTAACACAGAACAATTGATAGGCTAAATGAAAAATGAAAAGATGCTTAATGTTACTTTAAACAATTACTCTGGAAAATTATAATTGTAGTATAAAATGAATTGAAATAATAAATTAAACAAGGGTGAGGTATAGACTTAAGATTTATCAAACAAAAAGAGATTGCCAAAGCTGACATAGCTTTCGTGATTTTCTAAAAAAAATATATCTAAAGTCCGCTTCACCTCCATAACATGATGGAGAAAAGAGTAAGAAAATTATAACAAGGTATGCTGGTTCTGACATATCACTACATGCGAATTTAAATAATTAAAATATAGTAAAATTATCTAGAAAATAACATAAGGAATATATATATATATATATATATATATAGTACTGACATGTCCTCTATTTGATTGTAATGCAGAGGCATGACCACATGAATAAAATAAATCACCAAATATATTATCATTAATCAACAGCCAAACATGTATATATATGCCTATATATATATCTATATATATATATATATATATATATATATATATATATATATAAATTGTGTGCAGTCATAAAATAGGTGCACGATATTTCATGCTCATGGAATGGCTTGTCGATCGTAACCTTCTAAAGGGTTTTATAAAATAAATACTAAATTTTGAATTCCAAGAACATCTCAGTATGGCCAAACCGACATGCTAGTTAGGATTCAGTATACGCACAACAAATATATTCTAACAAGGCTGTGAGGTTTATATCTATACCATTAAAAAAAATTCTTTGACTAGAACATCTAGTAAAGCTTCTAAAGCTTTTATTAGTTTCAAGCTCTTTATTTATGCATATTTCATAGAATCAATAACAAGCAGATATGCATTTCAACATACAGATAAGTACGAGTATGAAGACAGTAACACTGTCATATCGCATCCACCGCATGACCACATTCACATACACAGATCGAAAGTTTCAAGGTGAGCATACAAGTTCTATACTGATAAAAAAATGGTTTAGCTCCCCTACCTCTTTCTCCAGCAATGGTTGGTTGGTTCCTTAAGATTTTCAGCCCTTACTTTGTTGATCTAAGTCTCCTTCTTCCTTAGTTTTCTCAACTTCTCCGACAACACTCCAATTTCAGATATCTCTCCCGTTCACTCTTACAGTTCTTGCTATTTTTTTTTTCTTTTCTTTTCCTAATGAAATCCTACGATTTATTAGCAAACCGACGGTCCCTCCATTTCCAGATTAGGAATCAAGTTGGTCACTAGAAAATGATAATATTGGTTCTTAAGGTCAAAATTTCGTTCAATGTTTCCCACAGAGTCGTTTCATGATGAAAGTTTGTCTTATTGTGTGCACTTAAGAAGATATTGTGTTTTGTTTACACAAAAAGTGACCCCATGGTAAGGAAAATGGACCAGAACCGTGAAGAGTGGAGAAAGCAACAAAAATCAAAATTATTATCAGATTAAGTGGGGAAAAGACTGGTCATGGCTGAAGGAGAAAAGATTCATGCTACTCAATATGGCCCTTAGTATGCACGAAAATAAATTCTTCACGTGGCCAATGTATATACATCATAGTTCAAGCTTTTAGAACTAAAAAAATATATGAAGAATTAATTATAATGATAAAAGACAACCAAACAAAATAAAGAAAATTATGAAACTTTGGAAAGAAAAAAATATGTTAACGGTCTTGCAGAGAAGTCAAGATGGATTTGTAAGAGTTCTAAGTATAAAAATACTCAAATAATAATACACAAAGAAGTTAGCATACCATTTCGGTGACACATATCAAGTGATAAAAATTCAAAGTGATTGAAAGTCACTTGTTCAAGAAAGCACATAAACAATTTATTCATAACTAAAGATCAAGTTTTACAAAGTCCTAAAGCCATTTAATTCAATAACCATGGTAATTTAACAAAGTAAGTAATATAATATAATTACATCTTAAACACTGAAATACACAAATACCATCACAAAATAAGAAATTCTTACTAACTAAATATTAGTTGCAAAATAAATTATCTTATAATATTAATTTATTTTTGGGTCTTACATGTTCCGCTTTCGCTCGTTGACAAGTTAGGCATGATGCCACAAAACGTGCGACATCATTCTTCATTCCCAGCCACCAGAAGGATTTCCTGAGATCTTGATACATCTTAGTCATACCAGGGTGTATGTTAAGACGGCTGTGATGCCCTTCCTCCAGGATAATCCTCTTCAGATTTCCATCGTTTGGAACGCACGTCCTACCCATATAACGTAAGAGGTCGTCCGTTCCAGTATTGAAGTCCTTAGCTTGATCTGTACCAAGCGCGCCCCTTATCTTTACCAATTCTTTATTTGTTAGCTGCTTCTCTCTGATCCGATCAAAGACGTCACTGGATATTCTAAGGTTACAGCATCTAATACTGTTCGGTTCCAAATTGAACTGTAACCTTAGATCTCTAAAGCTCTCGACCAGACTGAGTTCTCTTACCATCATAACCGAGACGTGAACTGCTTTCCTGCTTAAGGCGTCCGCCACCACATTAGCCTTCCCCGGATGATAAAGCAGTTCAAAGTCGTAATCCTTCAAGAACTCTAGCCAACGCCTCTGCCTCATGTTTAACTCCTTCTGATCAAAGAGATATTTAAGACTCTTGTGATCACTGAAGACTTGGAACGTAGATCCATACAGGTAATGTCTCCAAATCTTCAGTGCGAAGACGACCGCTGCCAACTCCAGGTCGTGCGTCGGATAGTTTCTCTCGTGAGTTTTCAGCTAACGAGAAGCGTACGCGACCGCTCTCTTCTCTTGCATTAGCACACAACCCAAACCTTGATGAGAAGCGTCACAGTATACCTCGAACGGTTTGGCTGTGTCTGGAATAATCAGAATTGGAGCGCTCGTCAATTTCCTCTTCAATTCCTGGAAGCTCGCTTCACACCGATCGGTCCATGCGAACGGTTGATCTTTCCTGGTCAGCTTGTTCAATTGTCTGTAATCAATGCAAAGCCGAGAGCTGCCATCTTTCTTCTTCACCAAGAGAACAGGCGCTCCCCAGGGTGATACGCTCGGCCTGATAAACTGCTTGTCCATCAACTCTTCAATCTGATTCTTAAGTTCAGCTAACTCAGCAGGCGACATACGATATGGTTGAACAGAGATGGGTGCTGCCGTTGACACTAAGTCGATCGTGAACTCAACCTCGCGAGTAGGAAGTAGTCCAGGTATTTCTTCCGGAAAAACGTCCGGGAACTCATCCACAACCGATCGTCCGTTACTGTTACTACTGGACGATTGTTCTTGCCTTAAACTTCTGAACTCCTGATCTTCGTGCGTCAGAATCAGGAAACAGCTGGCACCTTCCATGATGTCTTCCTTCAATTGACCGAGCGTCACTGATAACTCTTCTTCATCTTCATCAGGAAATACTAACTCCTTCTTACCATAATCTATAAGAATGCGGCAGTTAACCAATCCATCCCTAATATCACCTCCAAACCTTGAAGAGGTAAGCAGATGAGATTAACTTTAAACTTACGCCCCTCCACTTCTATAGGACATCTAATGCACACCGTGGACGTCTTAACCTCACCAGCCGCTGGGGTTGACACCACCAGGTCGAACTGCATCTCTCTCTCCACTAAACCTAGTTTCCCAACGCATGCCTTCGAGATGAAGGAATGTGTTGCTCCCGAGTCATACAATACACAACAAGATCTACCATACAACAAGCATTCACCAATTATGAGATTACCTAAGCTTGCTGCCTCTGCGCCGGTTATAGCATACACACGTCCCACTGCTTGAGCTCTACCACCACCTCTCGATTGATTCCTTCCCGCATTCGGTGGTCTCATCACCGCTCGTCCTCCCATGTTGCACTCATTCTCCAGATGTCCGTTCCTCCTACAACGAGTGCAGTATTTTCCTCCCACTAGTTGAGGACATGACGAACGGTAGTGTGGTCCTCCACACTGAAAACAAGTCACATTCCCCTGCTGCCCAGACTGCCCGACAGCCACCACTGCTTGCGATCCACTATGAGACTGAGCTGGACGAACGTAAGGAGACCTTCTCACGTTCGAATTATTTCTTGACAGGATTGGCCCCTTACCCACTTGTTGCTTCTTCTGTTGCTCTACCTCTGCCATATTTTTCTCTAGTACTTTGGCTCTCTCCACCATGGCAGGAAAAGACCGAATACACAAGCTGGATATCAACACCTTCAAATCACTCCTCAGCCCGTTCTCAAATTGCCTGCACTGCCATTCTTCACCGGTCGCCATGGTGTTGAAACGAACCAAATGCTTGAACTTATTTGTATACTCAGATACAGACATCCCACCTTGCACCAGTTGCAGAAACTCCACTTCCTTAGCAAAACGAACGCTGTGTGGAAAGTATTCTTCATAAAATTTGCTTCTGAATACTTCCCATGTGATGGGACTGTGAGTGTCCGCCAAGATAGCTCTCATGCTCGCCCACCAGTGGCTTGCTTCACCGGTTAGTAGATACTCCGTGAATGCCAAGGGATTTTCGTCCGGGCACCTCTTGGCAGTATAAATTCTCTCCATGTCACGTAGCCACTGATCTGCCTCATCAGGGAGGCAATTCTCACTGAATTTGGCTGGGTGGTGTTGAAGGAAGCTTTCCAAGCTCCACTCCGCCTGGTGCGTAGCATTGGAAGAGGACGCTCCCGATGTATTCCTAGTAGCGACAATAATCTCCATCAACTGCCTCTGTGTAGCTTCAGAGTTGGCGCGAGCTGCTTCCAAACTCTGTAAAGCAGCCTCGTTCTGCTGCATCAAGGCAGTGTTCTGCTGCTGGAGCAGTTCAATCACCGATTCTAACATCCTGGTGTTGTCGGACGCATCACGATCGGTGGGTTGTGGTGGAGGAGGAGGTCTGGGTGCCATTTGTTCTCTGGAAAAATCAGAGAAAAACGGTCGTTAATCATGTTCAAAGAGTTTAAATTAACTCATCAAACACATATTAAGCACACAGCAAAAATAATGTAAGAAAAAAATGTAAAAAATAAACTTGTTTTGAAAAGTTTTTTTTTTAAACATATTTCATGTATTCTGGAAAAAAATTTCGGGAATACATTTTTGATGTAGGATATTTGGGAAGATTCATTCCAAAATATATTGAGTTTCAGAAATTTTTACGAAAATCTCATTTTGAAAATTTTATTCCAAAACATATTTCACATGTTTTCAAAAATTTTGTTTCAGAAATAACATTTTGAAAATTTAGTTCCAGAAATTTTATTCTGGAAATTGTTTCCGAAATGCTATTCCGAAAACAATGAAAAACTTGTTCCAGAAAACTTCGTACGAAATTCGAGAGTCATTTTTTCGGAGGATAAAATAGTTATTTAAAAGTTTGAGCGGGGTGTGAAAAGCAATTGCGGAGCTCTTAAGCTCTAAAAAGAATCCCTACCGCTTGTCGTTCAACGTAGGAAAAGGTTCTGGAGCTCTTAAGCTCTAAAAAGAATCCCTATCGCTCGTCGTTCAACGTAGGAAAAGGTTCTAAAGCTCTTAAGCTCTAAAAAGAATCCCTACCGCTTGTCGTTCAACGTAGGAAAAGGTTTTGAAGCTCTTAAGCTCTAAAAAGAATCCCTACCGCCCGTCGTCCAACATAGGAAAAGGTTCTAGAGCTCTTAAGCTCTAAAAAGAATCTCTATCGCTCGTCGTTCAACGTAGGAAAAGGTTCTAGAGCTCTTAAGCTCTAAAAAGAATCCCTACCGCCTGTCGTTCAACGTAGGAAAAAGTTCTGGAGCTCTTAAGCTCTAAAAAGAATCCCTATTGCTCGTTTTTCAACGTAGGAAAAGGTTCTGGAGCCCTTAAGCTCTAAAAAGAATCCCTACCGCTCGTTGATCAACGTAGGAAAAAGTTCTACAAAGAACTCCTATCGCTCGTCGCTCAGCCTAGAGAAAAAGTTCCAAAGAGAACTTCTAGAGCCCCTGATCAACATAGGAAAAAGTTCTTAAAAGACGATCGACCATCGACCAATTCAACAAAAACAAATTGAAACCAAAAAACAAAGTTATGCTCTTTTTTTCATATATTCTGTTGAAATGTCTTATTTATTTGATAGTGATATACTCACTTATATTCTGACCCTTAAAACAAATATGACCAAAGAAGTTTGTTTTGAAATAACCCTAAATGGTGCTAATTCTTTTTTCATAAGTGACATAGAGAGGTGGATCCCACACCCAATTTTAAAGTTTGATTTTGCTCTTTCAACCCTACCAAGTGGAACAACTCTATAGGTTCATCTGACTTCAATTATTTAATTTTTTTCTTGTTTGTTTCCCATCATTCACATGTAATCCAATGTATGTACTCTTTTCATAAGTAGCATATTTTATGTTAGGTTTCTTTTTCTTTTTCTTTTTTGTGTTTTTTTGGCCTGAACTTATAAATACATTGTTGTTTATGTGGTAATTTCTTTTAATATATTTTAAAATATTAAAATTAGTGTTTATCAGTGTACTTTTGAAAATATAATAAAAAAACATAAAAAATAATCCATTTATAAGTTTAAGTTTCGAGTAAAAATAACAAAACTAAAAACCATATAAAAAAATCACAAACTCATTATCTTTATTTAATAGATAAAAAAATAACATAAAAATAACAATACAATAACACAATCATAACAACAACATGATGATAAACTCACTTTTACCAGTGATTAAAGACAACTAAAAATAATTAGGATAATACCAAAAATTCACTAAGAAATAAAAATTATAATGGTATATTTCATAAAGTGAAAAAAAAATGAAAGAAGAGGGAATAAGTGTATAATTGTAACATCCCAAAAATACAGTAATAACCATATAATAGAATTAATTACATTTCATAATCAAACAGTGCAGTCTTACACTAATACCAACGTTCAAAAACCAAACGGCGTTAAGTACAGAATTAACTTACAATATTACAGATATGAGAACGAGTCAGGATCGAACGGTTTTACAAAACCAATTACCGAACGATCGCTTACAAAACAACTAACATCTAATACTACCGAACGACCTAAGGTTCGACCTTAACTTCAGCGTCCACCAGATTCTCCTCTTCAATCACATCTTCCAACAATGCTTCTCCTTCTGCTCACATCCACACGGATGATCATTGCAATGACAAGACGGTCGTACAAGGACAAGACAACACAAGGAAAATACACAGGGTAAGCTTATGTAATTTAATTCACACATCCACATATAAATTAAGCATTCCAACAACACAAGTATAATTCAACATATATATAAGGATACGAAAATTATCACTAGACGGACCGTCCGGACTGTATGAATCTGTGTAGCTACAGGCGTTCTTGCACCCGAGTGATGTAGTAACTGGGATACACTCAACAGCTGCCACCCGAGGTTAGCCCTATCCAAAGTACCCCTACGGACTAGGACCTCCTGCCGTTCCCACACATGACCTACCCTCCTCTACGTGAGGACGAGTACTCACGGAACATCATGATGAACTGCCAGCATTAGCATGCCCACAGTCATACTTTACCAATTTCAAATATTCAATACATGAGTCGTTCCTCCGCGGAACGCTCGTTCAAAAACCACAACCGTTTATTCATCTCATATACTGTTCATCCTTTATAATCTTCCACTTTATTATCAATTTCATCATCAGTTACAAATACATAAAATAACGAACGCTCAGCCCTCTTCAGAACGAGGACGAACGACAAGAAAGAGATCGATGATTCTCCCGTTCAGAACAGAATAAGAGGAAGAGAGTTACTTTTGGATTTACGAAATGAACCGAGTAAAAATAGTGCAATATGTGACGAACGGTATTTACCACGTGAGTCAGTTGAATGAACTGACTTTCTTGAGTTCAAACCAATACTTAAGAAATAAATCAAGTATGGAGTCCTTAGGCCGGATCCAATGCAAGAAGAATATTCAAGATGTTAAGGACCATATTTAGAATAGTTCACATACGGAAATCCAATGCCAGTAAATGATCGAACACGGTAAAAGAAAGTATTACTACAGTTGGATGAACGCTATTTTGTCAAGATTGATTATACCATAGTACGAGCGCTTGGTATAAGACCGAGCACTACTCAATACGAGCGCTAGGTATAAGACCGAGCACTACTTAGTACGGACGCTAGGTGTAAGACCGAGCGCTACTTATTATGAACGCTAGGTGTAAGACCTAGCGCTACTAATCTTAAAGTAAGAGGGTATATATATATGTATTACTCTATTTCAGATATCAGGGTACAACTATGCTGAGCCGAACGCTCAAACATATTATTTCCACATGAGGACGCTCGTTCTCGACTAGAATTCTCTCCAAATGAAAGAGTTCCATTTTAAAACAGTTTACTAGAACAAACCGAACGGTAGAGGACCGTTCGATAACGAACGTACATTATCATAATGAGAATTTCATATTCAGAATTTCATCTATTTTCAACTCAAGTTTTCAACATATCAGTTCATACCTTATAAATTCATATCAAATATCAATTTACATACTTTATAGAATTCCACATTAATAATTCATACTCCAAAATGATTACTCATATTCACATTCATACATATCATCCATCATCATACATATCAATTAGCATGCATCATATTCATTCCTTCAAACAATGGACGTTCATATAGTAAGACAACATACAAATGTCAATTAAATTAGATAAGCTTCCCTTACCTGGATCAGTGAGTGAAACGTTCTAAACGTAAGATTTTGGGTTCGTCCGCCTACAGCTTTCTACCCTCAAAGATCACTTAACTCTTCCAACTAAATTTAACCAAAACAAAATCAAGAATGACTTAGACTATACCTCCCTTCATGCAACCAGAATTTGGCTTTGCATGTACAAAAGAACGCTCGACGAAGAAGAGAAACTTACCAGTTTCAGAATCTGGAACTGTTCGGTCCAGAATGAAGCTCACGACGCCGGGAATCCTTCTAAGGTGCCTGAATGGTGATCGGAGCAGAGAAGAGTGAGCTACAGTAGAGAGAGAAGGGGAATTTCTAGAGAGAGGGAGGAGGAAATGAGAAGTCAGAGTTGGGAAGGAGAAGTGCATGCAGAGGAGAGTGAACAGGGTTTTTTTCAGAAAATCATTTTTGTCTACCCCACGTCCAACGGACGTGCACTCTCCTATGGACACCTGTCCTCCACTTACTGATTTTCGAATCTTTCATTCTTGACACCTGGCGTCAGTGTGCAGAGTTGTGGGTGTGTTTTAAATGAATCTGAACAGAGTTTTGGGCGCATTAAATGAGATATGACAGGTGGGTTTTCCGAGGTCTGACAATAATAAAAGAAAAAAAATAGTTTAAATAGTTACCATTATTTTATTGCTAGTATTTAATAACTTTTGTTATAATAATAATAATAACAATAATGTTGTTAATAATATTAATATTATTTATTTATTTTATATTAAATTTAAAAACCAGGATTATACAAGAAAAAAATAATAAAATAATGATTAGTGAAGGTTCCATGGCTAATAGGTGGAACTCTTGAAACATTTTGTAAAAAGAAAAATTATTCATGTACATAAAAAAAAAGTTCTCAACACAAGAGGAAATGAAAGTGATAAATTTATAGAATATATAATGTGATAACAAGAAAGAAATATATAAAGAAAATGCTTGATAAATATATATAAAATAAAGATGTATATTTATCATTAGTCATGTACCATGTGAAAAAAGAAGTTTGTCGACTTCTCATAGTTATGAAGATGCTGAATGAAATGTAAGTCATTTTCTATTCATGGTTGTGTATTTTTGTTTTATTTTTTTGTGAATTGGGATAATTATGTTTTTTTTATTGTAGGAAACAAGTAGCAGCAGTTTGTTTTCTTGTGTTGAAGAGTTTCACTAAGAAAAAAAGAAGTTGAAGAGGAAGTTGTTTCTGGTTATCTTGTATAAAAACAGGGAAAATATATATAATGTAAATGCAAATAAAAATAATGAGATGTTATCGTCAAGATAAGACTCTAAAAAAGTTTCACACACTAAATATTGAGATTTTTGTCACAATTTTATATCTCTAAAATAATAATATGCAAACCTCAAGACATAACTATTTATCGGATTCAAAACCTAAATCGATACGGAAAGTTAAAATTAATTTAATGTGTCATACTTTTTCTCTTATTGTGCCATACTTTCATTTTCCATGTTTGTCACACACTTAATGTTAAGCTCACTTTTTATTTTTTGGATTTTTCTTATCTTTGCTTAAATCATTAGATAGATTGAAAGGTTGCTAAATATTCCTTTTATTGCACCTCCTTAATTTTTTTTAAGTTTGATGGGTCCAATTAAATTAAAGTTAAGATTGCACCCAAAGAACATATATATTGAAAGTAATTTTTAACCTAAAAAGTACAATAAAAGTAAATTCTTTTATAACTTTTATTTATTAAAGGTACTAAAGTTAATCATTATCCATGTACTAATCTAAGTTTCTATACTATTAAATTCTTGACTCAATGGTTAAAATGTCATAACATAAGGAAAAACACGCTTACACAATGATTTATTAGGAATATTTACCAACCAATTTTTGCCGCAAAGTTGATAACTTTTGTAACATCCCAATAAATAGTAATTACCATTAATTAGAACTAATCACATTTACAGAGTTAAACAGTGCAGTCTTAACTAAAATCAGCTATTAAAAGCCGAACGCTAAACGGATACAAGGTTCAGCGAAAATTTTCCAAAATAAACAAGATTCAGGACGAACAGTTTTACAAAATAAATAACCGAACGTCCCAAAAAAAACTGTACAGATAAACCAAAGACTAAAACTTAACGAGCGCGCTAAGGCTCGGCTTTAATCTCCACTTCAACAAGGTTGGCGTCCTCCAAATGTTCTTCTTCCAGCATATCCTCAAGTGGCGCCTCTCCATCTGCTCACATCCACAACGGATGATCATTGCATTGACAAGACGGACGTACATAACCAGTAGACAACACAAGGAATTGCAAGGGTAAGCTTAGGTAATTTAATTCATACAATCAACATATTTTAACATAGTCAATCAATCATACAATTCATACAACAATAGATATATATCCACGCATATAATAACTCATTCCAACTCTCATAATTAACGACCGTCCGGACTGTATGAATCCATGTAACCGCAGGCGTTCGTGCACCCGGGTGATGTAGTAACTGTAACCATCCATCAGCTGCCACCCGAGGTTAACCCTATCAGTCCAAAGTACTCAATAGGACTAGAGTCTCCTGCCATTCCCACGCATGACCTACTCCCCTCTACATGAGGACGAGCACTCACGGAATATCAGGATGAACAGCCATCAGCGATTTTACCATGGTCATACTACACAACTTAACACATCCAATCATATAGACGTTCCTCCTTGGAACGTTCGTTCAAATTCCACTTTCAATATTTCACTTAAAATAACGTTCGCACATCTTAACCATTTCTATATTTCACATTTTCATTCTTTATTCCACTTTCGTAAAATAACGAGCGCTCTTCCTTTTCAAAATAAGGACGAATGTTAGTTCAGTATAAAGAAATAATCGTTTCTGAACAAAAGAAACGAACCCCAGTCCTCTAACGGACGTATAATTACTTGACTCAATTAAAGGGAATTGACTCTAGAAGTTCTGAATAATACTTAGAATATTTCAAGGATAAAGATTTTAGATTGAATCCCAATGATAGATACAATAAAATTTCTTTAGATAAATAAACCGAGCGTGATTAATTTCAAGAGACAACACCGCCAGTCAGTGACCGAGCGTCAAATAATAATTTAGGACGAACGCTATTTACGTTCGCTCAGGAATCAATGATAAGGACGAGCGTTCAATTATAAAACCGAACACTGTTTTAAGACGAACGCTAGGTAAATGACCGAGCACTAATAGAACGAACGCTCATTTAGAACGAACGTTCGGTAGTAGACCGAACGCTAATTGGGATGAACGCTCGATCTAAGACCGAGAGCTCATTTGGACGAACGCTCAGTATAAGACTAAGCGCTACCTATGACGAACGCTGGTAAACAAAACCGAGCGTTCTAAATACACTTCAATTTATTTTCAATCGTTGGACACGCTAGGCTGAGCCGAACGCTCAGACCTAACCATTCACACAAAGGACGCTCGCTCTTCATCAGGATCCTTTCCGAATGAAAGAATTCTTATTCTAAGTCCTTTTCAAGGGAAACCGAACGGTATAAGACCGTTCGATGACGAGCGTACATTATCAAGCAGAGAACATGATATTTTCCAGATTTTTCATTTTCAATAACTTTACAGTTTTCATACGATTCATAACTTATAATTTCTCTCCACCATAAATCTCATACATTACAAACTTCATATTATCATCCCAAACCATACAGAAATTTAATCATATTCCAAATCATACATTTCATTCTCAGCATACAGTTCAAACAATATTCATCATATACATCCAGTGCAACCATGCTCGTTCATACATACTTAAGCATCAAATATTTCATGCATTTCAGACATCCAGTACACTTCATTGCTTTCATACACATCAAACAAGTATTAAATTAAATTACTAAAGCTTCCCTTACCTGGTCTAACAGTGAACTCCCTAAGTGAATGCTTTTTAACTTTGTCCAAATACAGTTTCCTACCCGCAACGTGCTTCTCAAGTGTTTCACTAAATCTAACCACAAGAAATGTAGAAGGACTTAGCTTATATTCTAACATGCAGCAGTACCAGTGTCCGCATGCAACTCAGAACGAAGCGTTTTAGGGTTTGAGAACTTACCGGATGCAGAATTCTAAGATGTTCGGTTCCAATGAAAGCTCACGACGCCGTGAACGTTCCTACGGTGTCTGAAACGGAATCGGAGGGGTTGGTGGTGAGTTATCTTAGAGAGAAGATGAGTAAGTTTTAGAGAGAAGTTGGAGAATTTGAAATCAGGGTTGCAGAGAAGAAGATGAAACATGCAGAAGGAAGAGGAAGAGTTTTCAGAAAATATTTTTCTCTTCCCACGCAGGACGAACGTCCATTCTCTGCATGCCACTTGTCTTCCACTAACGCTAACAGTATGATCCAGCCGTGACACTTGGCAGATACATGCAAAGTGGGAGTGAGTGGATTTTGACGTGGCACGGTGCATTAAAAGTGTGATCAGAGTGTGGATTTGTGTGCGTTAATTAATCAGGGTTTCACATTCCCCCTAACTACAAAAATTTTCGTCCTCGAAAATTCTAAAGCTTACCAGGAATAAGTGCGGGTACAATTCCTTCACAGCCTCTTCCACCTCCCATGTTGAGTCACCAGTCTTCACATCCCACACCACTTTAACTAGACGAACGTCCTTTCCTTTGTATAGCTTGGTGCGACTGTCTTTCACGCGAAAAGGTTGCAATTCTAGCGTTCGGTCGTGGCGCAGTTGAACATCTTCCAGCTCCAAGATATGAGAAGGATTGGCTATGTACTTCCGGAGTTGGGAAACGTGGAAGACTGGATGAAGATTTGATAGTTGAGGAGGCAAAGCTAGTTCATACACCACTGGTCCGATCTTCCTCAAAATCTGGTACGGTCCTATGAACTTGGGAGATAGCTTCTTTGGACGAACGGTTTGGTCTACTCTAGTGATCAGGTTAAGTTTAAGAAATACATGATCTCCTGCAGCGAACTCCAAAGGTCTTCTTCTTCTATCCGCATAGGACTTCTGCCTGCTAAGGAACGTCTTCAGCCTTTCTTGAATTAACTTCACTTTCTCGGTAGTTTGCTGGATGAGCTCAGGTCCAGTTAGCACATTTTCTCCTTCCTGGAATCAACAAAGTGGTGTGCGGCCCTTGCGTCCGTACAGAGTTTCGAAGGGAGTCATTCCAATGCTGGACTGGAAGTTGTTGTTGTAGGTGAACTCTACTAACAGTAAGACTTCATCCCAAACGCCCATGTGATCTAGAACACACGTCCTCGAAAATTAAGGGATACTAAAGGGTATACGGAAATACTTTGTCTCTGCTTGCAAATCTTCAACTTCTCTCGTAATGTCGTCGTTCTTCTCGTTCCAGACCACTCTCACCCATCTGATGGATTTTCTCTTGAAACACTTGGTTGGGGTATCTCCCATACGTACTGGTTGGATCTATACAATTTGGTATCCCTAAATATGAACATCTTCTAGCTCTAGTACACCAGACGAGTCTCCAATATACTTCTAGAGTAGTGATGCGTGAAAACTAAACGATGATTAATTAATTGAGAAGGCAATGGTATCTTCATAAGCTATCGTTCCAATGCGTCTACAATCCAAGTACCTTCGGTAGCAGCTTCCTGGGACAAGCGACTTCGTCCCACACTCATGTCTTTAGCAATTCTTAAATGTCGACTGGTTTCAACTATAACGAACGGTTATGTTTGGGTAAGGACTAAATGTTTATGGGAAGGTAATAAATTACAAGGCTGAAATAAGGAACCAGTATAGGAAAAGAATTAATATTGGAGTATTTTACTATTGGATTAGAGTGTGAAAGGGATACACAGAAGCAACAGATGAGAGGAAACATAAAAGATTAATCTGAATATCCCTGAATAAATTGATTATTGAAAACCAAGACAAGTATATATATATATATATATATATATATATATATATAGCAATTCCAATTAAAGGGCATAAATGACGAACGTTAAAGAACGAATGAAACCGAGCAGTCAAAGGACTCGAACGTTCGTTCGTAGCCGAACGCTAAAATGTTTGGCCACAATGATCAAACGAAAACCAAACGATTAATCACAAGAAACAAAATGAATAAATTACAAGTTTATCCTAACTGACGGTTACTGTTTTGAAGAAGTGAGTATAGGTAAATTCTCGAGTGGTTAAAAGAGAGTATCAAACGTATTAGGTTTAAGCAGAGAACTGATTTTCCTGATCATTTGAGAAAACGAGACTCCATTTGACCCCTAATTTATTTAAAGCAGACGTTCGTACAAATATGCGAACGTCAGAATCGATCTACTCGTCGAGCCCTTTATCCAGAACGATCACTGAATAAGTCTTCAACCAGATGCCCAACTTATTCTTCCATGATTTCAAGGAAACTAGAATGAATTGAAAATTTCTATCAGAATTTTCTACCAGTTTGTACTTTAAGAAATCAATCTACTTACCTACTGTGGAGTTAAACCCATCATTATCGTTAAGCCCTCAAGCCGATGATCATAAAGTAAAAATTTCTTGATCAGTCTACCCTCAGTAACGCTAATAGTACCTCTACCTTATGACCGATCGATAAAGGTAATTGTCTTAAGTTCTAGGTAACCCTATCCTGTTGTCGTGTGATATAGAAAGTTCTACCTTTACATTTTGACATGTTACACTATAACACATAACTCTAGCTACTTCTGCTCATAATCCCATCTATTAATTTGATCGTGATGCCCTTGCAAAGATCCATCTCCCAATTCACTATAAAGAACAAAAATCTTTTAGCTGGATTTTCAACACACCATCCATTCGTAACTTAAAATCTGCTCATTACTTACTTTCGATTGGTTCTACCGAGCGCTTCACTTCCTATTTCCAATTAAGGCCCCTAATAACGTTCGTATCATCCCTTAAAATGTTAAGTGCCTGAATCTCTCAACTAACCCAACTCTCGATTTGTCACTGCTTACACACGCCCTAGTATTTGTACCTTGCTCATCCAGTAATCCACACTTTGAACTATTCTACTCACAATTCTTCTTATCCTTAACACTCCTAGCAATGCTCTCAAATGTTTCATTCTTATTCATCCTTCTTATACGCTAGTAAAAAATGCGTACTACATAACGAAAAGTTCAACTCACTTAACTAATTCTTGGTTCCCATCCACTCGATAAAGGCTATTTTGTTTTAAAAAAAAATTTACTGATGTTAATCTAACACCTAGCATAAGTGTGAAAGAGACTCAATTCTTACTCTGAGTATGTATCCTTAGCATCGCTCCAGGAAGACTCACCAGTCCAAGTATTTATTATTACCGTTCGGTTACTTTTTGCTACCGAACGGTCTAATCTTAAAAGAAACCGAACTTCAACACCCCGTTCTCGGGAAGTAGTCTCCTAGGTTAGTCAATTCTAGAAATTTACACCCTCACTAATATCCTAATAAGCGTCTATCTCACTGTCGGATATTAAACTAATCCAATTGTTAGTGTATACACTATCAGACCAAACTGCTTCCTTATCACAATAATTAAAACAGCGTACAGCAAGGCATTTCATACCGCAAGAAGTGCAGGTGATAAGCGTACCTGGGCTTGTTGCTTCAGCGTATGTTAAGACATAGACTCATCCCTCTCATGCTTGGCCACCTCTTCCTGGTTGATCTCTTCCAGCGTTTGGTGGCCCAGACTCTGTTCGTCCTCCCTTGCTGCACTCGTTCTTGACATGTCCACTTCCCCCACATTGAAGGCAATATTTTGCTTCCACCAGTTGGGGACACGACGATCGGAAATGTGGTCCTCCACACTTAAAACACTTCACTGTCCTTTGCTGTCCAGACCGATTGACAGCAACTAACGATTGTGCTTGAGACCCATTAGGAGTAGATGGAAATCCAGTACGAGCGTAAGGCGTCCTCCTTGTCCTCCTTGAATTAGTAATATTCCTTGAAGATTTGGGTCCTCTCATTACCTGCTGTTGTTGCTTCATATGTTGTTCCACTTCTGTCACGTTCTTCTCTAATACATTAACTTTCTCCACCTCACCAGGGAGACACTTCTCATTGAACTTAGATGGATGATGTTGAAGGAAACTCTCCAAGCTCCACTCGGTCCTTTTATTCCCAGAGGAAGTGGATGCTCCTGAAATATTCTCAGTGATTTCTAGGATCTCCACCAGTTGTTCTTGGGTTGCTTCAGAATTGGCGCGTACGGCTTCCAAATTGACACGTACGGTTTCCGAACTTTGTAAAACGTTCGTAATCTGCTGCACTAATGCAAGGTTCTGTTGTTGAAGTACTCCTATTACTGATTTCAATAGCCTATTGTGACCAGATACATCACGTTCGGTTGGTTGAGGTTGGGAAGGAGGTATTGGTGCCATTAGTTCTCTAAGAAGCAGAGAAAACAATTATTAGCAAATTTTAAGGAGTTTGAATCATTCATCAAACAGACGTTGAGCACACAGCAAAAGCATAGTATGCTCATAACCTACAGTGTTCCTTTAAGGAACAAAACTGCTCTGATACCAATAAATGTAACATCCCAATAAATAGTAATTACCATTAATTAGAACTAATCACATTTACAGAGTTAAACAGTGCAGTCTTAACTAAAATCAGCTATTAAAAGCCGAACGCTAAACGGATACAAGGTTCAGCGAAAATTTTCCAAAATAAACAAGATTCAGGACGAACAGTTTTACAAAATAAATAACCGAACGTCCCAAAAAAAACTGTACAGATAAACCAAAGACTAAAACTTAACGAGCGCGCTAAGGCTCGGCTTTAATCTCCACTTCAACAAGGTTGGCGTCCTCCAAATGTTCTTCTTCCAGCATATCCTCAAGTGGCGCCTCTCCATCTGCTCACATCCACAACGGATGATCATTGCATTGACAAGACGGACGTACATAACCAGTAGACAACACAAGGAATTGCAAGGGTAAGCTTAGGTAATTTAATTCATACAATCAACATATTTTAACATAGTCAATCAATCATACAATTCATACAACAATAGATATATATCCACGCATATAATAACTCATTCCAACTCTCATAATTAACGACCGTCCGGACTGTATGAATCCATGTAACCGCAGGCGTTCGTGCACCCGGGTGATGTAGTAACTGTAACCATCCATCAGCTGCCACCCGAGGTTAACCCTATCAGTCCAAAGTACTCAATAGGACTAGAGTCTCCTGCCATTCCCACGCATGACCTACTCCCCTCTACATGAGGACGAGCACTCACGGAATATCAGGATGAACAGCCATCAGCGATTTTACCATGGTCATACTACACAACTTAACACATCCAATCATATAGACGTTCCTCCTTGGAACGTTCGTTCAAATTCCACTTTCAATATTTCACTTAAAATAACGTTCGCACATCTTAACCATTTCTATATTTCACATTTTCATTCTTTATTCCACTTTCGTAAAATAACGAGCGCTCTTCCTTTTCAAAATAAGGACGAATGTTAGTTCAGTATAAAGAAATAATCGTTTCTGAACAAAAGAAACGAACCCCAGTCCTCTAACGGACGTATAATTACTTGACTCAATTAAAGGGAATTGACTCTAGAAGTTCTGAATAATACTTAGAATATTTCAAGGATAAAGATTTTAGATTGAATCCCAATGATAGATACAATAAAATTTCTTTAGATAAATAAACCGAGCGTGATTAATTTCAAGAGACAACACCGCCAGTCAGTGACCGAGCGTCAAATAATAATTTAGGACGAACGCTATTTACGTTCGCTCAGGAATCAATGATAAGGACGAGCGTTCAATTATAAAACCGAACACTGTTTTAAGACGAACGCTAGGTAAATGACCGAGCACTAATAGAACGAACGCTCATTTAGAACGAACGTTCGGTAGTAGACCGAACGCTAATTGGGATGAACGCTCGATCTAAGACCGAGAGCTCATTTGGACGAACGCTCAGTATAAGACTAAGCGCTACCTATGACGAACGCTGGTAAACAAAACCGAGCGTTCTAAATACACTTCAATTTATTTTCAATCGTTGGACACGCTAGGCTGAGCCGAACGCTCAGACCTAACCATTCACACAAAGGACGCTCGCTCTTCATCAGGATCCTTTCCGAATGAAAGAATTCTTATTCTAAGTCCTTTTCAAGGGAAACCGAACGGTATAAGACCGTTCGATGACGAGCGTACATTATCAAGCAGAGAACATGATATTTTCCAGATTTTTCATTTTCAATAACTTTACAGTTTTCATACGATTCATAACTTATAATTTCTCTCCACCATAAATCTCATACATTACAAACTTCATATTATCATCCCAAACCATACAGAAATTTAATCATATTCCAAATCATACATTTCATTCTCAGCATACAGTTCAAACAATATTCATCATATACATCCAGTGCAACCATGCTCGTTCATACATACTTAAGCATCAAATATTTCATGCATTTCAGACATCCAGTACACTTCATTGCTTTCATACACATCAAACAAGTATTAAATTAAATTACTAAAGCTTCCCTTACCTGGTCTAACAGTGAACTCCCTAAGTGAATGCTTTTTAACTTTGTCCAAATACAGTTTCCTACCCGCAACGTGCTTCTCAAGTGTTTCACTAAATCTAACCACAAGAAATGTAGAAGGACTTAGCTTATATTCTAACATGCAGCAGTACCAGTGTCCGCATGCAACTCAGAACGAAGCGTTTTAGGGTTTGAGAACTTACCGGATGCAGAATTCTAAGATGTTCGGTTCCAATGAAAGCTCACGACGCCGTGAACGTTCCTACGGTGTCTGAAACGGAATCGGAGGGGTTGGTGGTGAGTTATCTTAGAGAGAAGATGAGTAAGTTTTAGAGAGAAGTTGGAGAATTTGAAATCAGGGTTGCAGAGAAGAAGATGAAACATGCAGAAGGAAGAGGAAGAGTTTTCAGAAAATACTTTTCTCTTCCCACGCAGGACGAACGTCCATTCTCTGCATGCCACTTGTCTTCCACTAACGCTAACAGTATGATCCAGCCGTGACACTTGGCAGATACATGCAAAGTGGGAGTGAGTGGATTTTGACGTGGCACGGTGCATTAAAAGTGTGATCAGAGTGTGGATTTGTGTGCGTTAATTAATCAGGGTTTCACAACTTTGATGTCCAAATATATATCTAAAATAGTTGGAATAATTCATTACAAAATAAGAAAAACTTAATTAGAATTTGTTTGCAACTAATGAAATCATTGTATAAAAATATTTATTAACTTACGGTAATCTTTAATAAAAAAATTCCATTTGTTTGTAGTTAAATGTTCTCCAACAATAAATTCAGAAAAATAACCCAACTTTCATTATGTTTTTTTTTATCTACAACAGCAAAGGGTTATTAGCAAATTTTTAGTCATTTTGGATATTTGCAAAAATAATTATAACTTGTCCATCAAACTTCATTTTGAGGTAATAAACCATCAACTCCAATCAATAGTCATGGATCCATAATATTAATATATATATATATATATATATATATATATATATATATATATATTTGCAGTTTAACTAAAATTAATAAAAAAAATCATCATAATTTTCAAATAAACTAGAATTTAGTGAGAATTTTGATATACTTTGTTAGGAATTTCACATATAAAATCAAATCATATATATAAATAGATTATCTTTGTCTAATAAATCAATAAATTTTATCGGAAAAAAATTCATACTTCTTTATTTATCAAGTTATCAATATAAATAGATATTACAAGATATTCTTACACAAATAAAGCTACTGATATATTTATAATAAATCAAATTACAATCATTAACCATGTTTCTAATTAGGCTAAGTGTAACATCCCAAAAATATAGTAATAAACCATATAATAGAATAATTACATTTAATAATAAAACAGTTCAGTCTTACACTAAACAACGTACGCTTGCGGCCGAACGGCCTTACATAAGTTCCAAAAGTAAGCTGTACAAGATTTAGGGAAACATGACCGAACGGCTTACAAAATCTAGATACCGAACGGTCAGATATCAAACGAAAGAAAGGAGGTGATCGAACGATCACCTCATACTAAAATTACTAACTATCAACCGAACCTTCTACGGATCGGCCTTTACTCCCACTTCGACTAAGCTCTCCTCTTCTAGCGCCTCTTCCAACAACGCATCTCCATCTGCTCACATCCACACGGATGATCATTGTAATGACAAGACGAACGCACAAGACGAGACAACACAAGGAAAAACACAGGGTAAGCTTATGTAATTTAATTCATGCATAAACATACATTTCAACCAATACACACACAAGGTACATTTCATCATACATATCATACGAAGCCTAGTACTAGACTGACTGTCCGGACTGTATGAAATCTGTGTAGCTACAGGCGTTCGTGCACCCGGGTGATGTAGTAACTGGAATACTCTCATCAGCTACCACCCGAGGTTAATCCTATTCATCCAAAGTACCCCTAAGGACGGGACCTCCTGCCGTTTCCACACATGACCTACCCTCCTCTACGTGAGGACGAGTACTCATGAAACATCAGGATGAACTGCCAGCACTAACATAACCACGGTCATACTTTACAAATCTCAATTCTCAATCCTGAGTCGTTCCTCCCTGGAACGCTCGTACAAATCCACAACATTCTTTTCATCTCATATTTTCTTCATCATTCTTTATCAATCATCTCAAGTTTGTCTTTCATTACCAATCATTTTAGTTTCATCTTTCACTTTCAACCATTTCATATTTCCCCGTACGTTCCCGTATCGACAAAATCAATAATCATGCATTGAATGAGTTAAACAAAGCAAGCATTAGGCAAAGAGGAAAAACCCTAACTAATGATGAAGGAAAGCATAAATCTTAGATTAAGATGCAAGCACAAATTCCATATATGAGAGCTTCAAAAGATTACATTGATTCCCCAACAAACATACAAGGTTTAGTTCACCATATTCATGGTGAACCTAGATGAACAATAATGAAAGAATGAAAGATAAAACCCTAGAAAGGTGAAGAGGTAGCCTGAGCATCCAAGATCCTCCTTCAAACGGGTGGAAGAGAGAGTGTTTGCTTTGTTTCTGCCAAAGATCCCAACCCTAAGACATCTAGGTCTTTAAATAGGACATAAAAATAATAGAAAACGGGTCCAAGCCCAAACAGATCATAAAATCGCATAAAACTGGCCCAAAACTCGTCTGGTTGACTTTTTTCGTATTCTGGTTGACTCATTGACTTTTTGGTTGACTGGTGGACTTTTCTGGTTGACTGGTTGACTTTTCTGGTTTTTGGTTGACTTTTCTGATTCCATCTCTCTCCTTCTTCACTTCTCTCACTAAATTCACCTTAAAACTTGCACAAAAACACTGAAATCAAGCATAAACCTGTCCAGCTCTCTTATTTCTGAAAATATGGATAAAAGCATGATTTCAAGCTAGTTTCTAAGTGTAAAGGTTGCTTTTTGTGTCAATTTTAAGCATGAAAATAACAGTTTTTCAACTGTTATCACAACCCCAAACTTAGAACTTTGCTTGTCCTCAAGCAAACAAGATGTATCTCAATCTTCAACCAATTCATATGATGGTTCACTCATTCAAAAATCCTCTTTTTCAAGATAAGTAACAACTTCACTCAAACTTATGACCAAGAGTTCAATCAAGATGTGCACATGCTTTAGTGTTCACAAAGTCATTTAAATTCCAATAAATGCTATATTTCATGAATGATCAATCAATTAAGCATGGATGTTCATGTGCTCATGGAATATTTCCTCACTAGGTAAAGTGTTTCACTCACACACAAGTGTATAAGAGGTAATCACTCATTCACTCTACTATCACAATGTCACATGAATCAACTTTACCTTTCATTTTACCACAATCCAAAGCATTCACAAGCATGCATCATCACAAGGACTTTTCAATGGCTTATAATGTGGCTGGGCTAACAAGAAAATTGGTTTTTCTGGATCACAAAATCCTTGAGTTAAGAAAATCATAACAACACAATTATTCTTATTCTTCCCAACTCGCCTTTGCATTTGCATTGAGCTTTACTTCTTTTTCTTTTCTTTTCTTTTTTTTTTGCATATTCTTACTTTTTAGCTCTTAGCTCAATGCTTTTCCTTTTTCATGTTTTCCCAACAACCCCAAACTTGAACATTTAACAATACCACACAAGATCTTCTACTTAACTCAAGGTAAAGATTTTCAATCAAGGGTTTTCAGTGTATGTTCAAGGCTAAGGGTTCAAAGGATAGAACACAAAGTGTTCTCTTTTAGTGGGCTAACTTTATGAATTTGGCCAATAAAAAGGGTTCCAACAAACGGCCTTGATCACATGATGCAAAACAAGCAATTGATTCAATCATAGAAAACCTGGGCAAAGTCATTCATGCTTTCAAAGTAATAGCATTCAATCATACCAAAAACTCTGGAGCTCAAAACCTCACATATAAGCTCATTCACATTTGACATACACATCCTGCTTAATTTCACAATCACAATCATGATATCCTGCATTTGTTCACAAAGTTTGTGAATCACCTGTATAAGCATTTTATGTGCATATCTATCTCAACATCAATCAATCACTAATCATCATCAAGCATTACTTATCACACAATCACAGTTAATAGCAAACCATCATAACAAACCATGTTTCCAATAGAGTACATCAAACCCTAATCTAAAACAAAAAATAAATAAGTTTAGAAAACTTAAACCAACAAAAACATAAGCATATGATAGCATTCATCCGTAAATGTTATCTCAGCTCCTCATCAATCTGAGTTGTCCTCTATATCTTCCTCTTCTTGGATCTTCTAGTCTTGATTCTTTTTGCCCGATGAGGAGGCCATCCCTGCATCAAACATAATTCACAAAAACAAAAGATACATTGTTAAGCATTAGTAAACCAAAATGAAGAAATCAGCCCCTTCAATGATGCTTTCTCCCAACCCCAAACTTAGATGGAAAACTAGTGAGCAAGTGAGTGGAAGGGAGATTTTCTAAAAAAGGATGAGGGAAAAGTTGTAGAGAACCATTGAAAAGGTATGTAGGAGTGTGTGTGCAGAGAAGAGTCTGAAAAGAGAAACCAAAACGCAGCTTAGGGTATAAAAATACCCTAATGGGCTCGGGTCCCGCTAAGGGGCAACCAAAGCCAATCTGCGATAGTACCGCTCAGCGGTTGTTTTACCGCTCAGCGGCACTTTCGTGAAGTGCTCTTCTCCTTCTTTTCTTAACCTAAGTGCCTCCTAAACATGCCCCTCACTGGTTCCCTACAATTCAATGTTTAGAATACTTATGCAAACCCTATTATGCAACTAAAATGAAACAAACAAAAACAATCAATCAACTGGGTTGCCTCCCAGGTAGCGCTTGTTTAACGTCACGAGCCTGACCCAAAATCCACCAACACCCATCAGTAGGTGTTTAAAATCTCACCAACACCCATCAGTAGGTGTTAAAAACTTACCAACACCCATCAGTAGGTGCAAAATTTTCTCACCAACACCCATCAGTAGGTGTTACACACTTAGCATCCTTCAGTAGATGCTATATCCAACTAGCATCCTTCAGTAGATGCTATGTTCAGCAATATAATGTTCAACAGATTTAAAGATTACAAACCAAAGTAAAATTTAAAAGTTCTAAAATCACTGGGTTGCCTCCCAACAAGCGCTCTTTTAACGTCATTAGCTTGACCCAGTAAAGCTCAAGTTCCTTCTTTATAGTTGATGTTGTCATCCCACCAACTCCTCAGCTGTTTCCTGTGAACTGTTTTGATTCTTCTAAGACGTGGAGATTCTATCTCTATCATCTCCTTCTCGTTAAAGCCCTTCACAACCCACAACTTGTTCTTGATTCTTACAAGTGTGCCAAGTTGGAGTCTTTTTTTCTCCTAGTCACCAGGAATTTCTCCTCCTCTTCCAATCTTTTCTTCCTTGTGTACCTGAAACAACAAACAATGGTTACCTGCAACCTTGATATTTTCATCTTTACGGCTAGTCATGGGTGCATCTTGAAATGCAGCTTTATAACTAGCTTCTTCCTCCTGTGTTTGTGTCTCATCTTTAAAGACGTCTATAACCACTCTCTCCTCCCTGTCCTGAAGCACCACTATACCTTCATTTACATCAATGATAGCTCTGGCCGTTTTCATAAACGGTCTTCCAAGTATGATAGGTATATTCTCTGCCTCCATCTTCATCACCACAAAGTCTGCCAAGAACTGAAGTTTGCCAACACAAACTATAATGTCCTCTGCAATCCCACATGGCTCCTTTGAAGATCCATCGGCCATTACTAGATTAACCTTTACAGGTTTCACATTAACATTGCCGATTTGCTCCAGTAAAGAATAAGGTATCAAGTTAACAGTTGAACCTAAATCAAGAAGAGCTTTCTTCACCCTTTTCTTCCCTATGGTACAAGGGATAGAAAAACTGCCTGGGTCTGTTGCTTTAGGAGGGAATGACTCTTTTTTAACAGTTATACACTCCTTTGCCTCATCATCTCTACGTCTTTTCTTTGTAGAGATTTCTTCATTAGATTTAGTGTAAACCGTAATCTGTTGTAGAATCTGTTCCCAAGGTGCATCATTATCCACCATTTTGAATAATTCTGTGAAGTCTAGTTGTTTCCCTTGATGGATTGGAAAAGGAAAAGTGCTTTTCCTCTCTATTTCTCTTCTCTCTTCTGTATCTAACTCAACTTTCTCATCATCAACACTCTCTACCACCTTGCACTCTTCTCTGGGGTTAACCTCAGTATTAGCCCCAAAATTTCTATTTGGCCTTTCTTCCACCTGTTTGGTGATCTGCCCCATCTGAATCTCCAAATTTTTGATAGCAGCTTCAATGCTCTTTTGGGTAGACTCAGTTTTCTGTATGAAATTGTTGAGAGTTTCCTCCATCCTCATGGACCTTTCATTAAGCATAGATAACTGTTGCCATAACGTGGGTTGCTGCTGCTGCTTATTATATTGACCAGCTTGCCCAGTTTGCCCTTGACCAATACTTGGGTGTGGTTTCCACCCCTGATTGTAGCTTCCTTGACGATACTGATTGGTCATGTAGTTTACATCCTCTACGACTTCAACTGGAAAGGCACATTGACCATTGATATGGTCGCCTCCACACAATTCGCACAACTGGGTTTGTACCTGTGCAGCAGTTTTCAACTCTTTGGGTAACTATGCAAGAGTTTTGGTCAGAGTCTCCAGCTGTTGAGTTAGAATTTTGTTTTGAGCTAGCAGGGCATCATGTGTCTGTAATTGGAGGACTCCTTTTTGCATAGGAGCTCCTCTCTCATTGTGTAGGTCATTATCACTAGTAGCCATGTTTTCTATAATCTCTGTTGCTTCCTCTCGAGTTTTCCATTTAATATTGCCTTCTGCTGAGGCGTCCAACATCATCTTGGTCTGTGAACCAAGCCCTCCAAGGAAAGTTAAGACTACTTCCTGATCTTCAAAGCCATGCGTGGGTGTTTTTCTTAGCAAGCTTTTGTATCTGTCCCATGCATGCCCTAGTGATTCTTTCATACCCTGCTTAAATGAAGAAATCTCTTGCTTGTCTTTTGTCACCTTAGATTGTGGGAAGTACTTGTTTAAAAATTTTGTGACCACTGCTTCCCACTCTGTGAAACTTTCTTCTGGGAAAGAATTCAACCAAAGCTTAGCATTGCCTCCCAATGAGAAAGGAAACAAGCTAAGTTTGATAGCTTCGTCTGGCACCCCATTAATTTTGACTGTGTTGCAAATCTCATTGAAGGTAGTGAGGTGCTCATATGGGCTTTCATGAGATAACCCATTAAATTGGTTGCTTTTCACCAGTTGAATCAGTGCTGGTTTGACCTCCATATTAGCTGCATTGACTCTAGGTCTAGCTATACTGTTAAAGTGCTGAGGTCCAACTATATTGGTGTAGTCAGCAAGAGTTCTTCTAACATTGTTGTTCTCCATATTTTCTGTGCTATGAACAGAACCTTGTGGTGATGATTGTAAGAGAGTTTCTGGAGAAGGGAAAAGTTCTCTAGATGTTCGGATTCTTCTCCTCCGTCTACTCTCGTCTAGACCTTCAAGCAGAGGTTCTGTTGTTTTCTTGCTCCTTGTTCTAATTGCTTCCTGCATGCACAAGAAAACAAAACCCTAAAAAAGATTTGTTAGCACAAAAATATATAGGAGAAGATATAGATTCAGAAGATAAAAGATTCAAAGGATAAGATAAAATAATATAAAATAAAATAAAATAAAATAAAATCTAATCTAATCAAATCAAATCAAATAAAATAAAATCTAATCTAATCAAATCAAATAAAATCTAATCTAATCAAATAAAATAAAATCAAATCAAATCAAATCAAATAAGATAAAATAAAATAAAATAAAATCAAATCAAATAAAATAAAATCAAATAAAATAAAATCAAATAAAATCAAATAAAATAAAATCAAATAAAATCAAATAAAATAAAATCAAATAAAATCAAATAAAATAAAACCAAATCAAATAAAAACCGAAAACATAAAAACAGAAAATAAAAAAAGAAATTCAAAATTAAAGTCAAAGATAATCAATAATCACACAAATTAACCAGTTAAACCAGAGTCACCGGCAACGGCGCCAAAAACTTGATGGACAAATTTATGATCACCAAAATATGATGTCACAAACTTGTTGAACAATCGGTAAGTATGACCGAATCGTTTCAAGTAATAAACTCGGTAAGACCAAGTATCGTTCTCCCAAAGACTCACGACCTAGTTTAGTTATGTGATTCTTTGATTAGCTAAGACTTAAGAACAAAATAATTGGATTGTACTATGCAAAAGACGAAAATAAACATGTATGCATGAGGTTTTGATCAATGGCAAAAGCAAAAGACAAGCACTTTCAATGATATATATATATATATATATATATATATATATATATATATATGAATATGTTGTTGGGGGTCAATTTCATCTTATCCACTCTTATATATTTTAGGAATTCAACATTCAAATCATCATTGTTAATGTCACTCTCTAAATTACCTTGTCAAGAAGGCCTATCCCTAATTACGAGTTCATACGATTCCTAATAATTAGTTCTCTTAGCACAGGAGCTTAACGACAACCAATATAATATTGGGAGTAATTCCCCGGATCTAGACTTCCCCGTACGTTCCCGTATCGACAAAATCAATATTCATGCATTGAATGAGTTAAACAAAGCAAGCATTAGGCAAAGAGGAAAAACCCTAACTAATGATGAAGGAAAGCATAAATCTTAGATTAAGATGCAAGCACAAATTCCATATATGAGAACTTCAAAAGATTACATTGATTCCCCAACAAACATACAAGGTTTAGTTCACCATATTCATGGTGAACCTAGATGAACAATAATGAAAGAATGAAAGATAAAACCCTAGAAAGGTGAAGAGGTAGCCTGAGCATCCAGGATCCTCCTTCAAACGGGTGGAAGAGAGAGTGTTTGCTTTGTTTCTGCCAAAGATCCCAACCCTAAGACATCTAGGTCTTTAAATAGGACATAAAAATAATAGAAAACGGGTCCAGGCCCAAACAGATCATAAAATCGCATAAAACTGGCCCAAAACTCGTCTCGTTGACTTTTTTCGTATTCTGGTTGACTGGTGGACTTTTCTGGTTGACTGGTTGGCTTTTCTGGTTTCTGGTTGACTTTTTTGATTCCATCTCTCTCCTTCTTCACTTCTTTCACTAAATTCACCTTAAAACCTGCACAAAAACATTGAAATCAAGCATAAACCTGTCCAGCTCTCTTATTTCTGAAAATATGGATAAAAGCATGATTTCAAGCTAGTTTCTAAGTGTAAAGGTTGCTTTTTGTGTCAATTTTAGGCATGAAAATAATAGTTTTTCAATTGTTATCAGCTACTATCTTAGAGAATCCCTCAATGAATCGTCTATAGTAGCCCGCGAGCCCCACGAAACTTCGAACTTCAGTGACCGAACGTGGACTTTCCCACTCCAATACCACTCGTACTTTTGCCGGATCTACAGAGATCCCTCCAGCCGAAACAACGTGCCCCAAGAACTGCACTTCTTTCATCCAAAATTCACACTTGGATAACTTAACGTACAACTCCTTCTCCCTCAACACGCCAAGTACGACCCTCAAGTGTTCCTCATGTTCCTTACAGCTTTTGGAGTAAATAAGAATGTCATCAATGAAGACGACCACGAATTTGTCCAGATACGGCCTGAAGATATGATTCATGTAGTCCATGAAAACTGCTGGTGCGTTTGTTACACCGAACGGCATCACTACATACTCGTAGTGTCCGTAGCGAGACCTGAAGGCAGTCTTCTGGACGTCCCCTTCCTTCACCCGAATTTGGTGATATCCCGATCGTAAGTCAATCTTCGAGAATACACTCGCACCATGTAGCTAGTCCAGTAGATCATCAATCCGAGGTAGGGGGTACTTGTTCTTGATGGTCAGTTTGTTCAATTGCCTGTAGTCAATACAGAGCCGAGAGCTGCCATCCTTCTTCTTCACCAAGAGAACAGGCGCTCCCCAAGGTGATGTGCTCGGTCTGATGAATTGTTTGTCCATCAACTCTTCAATCTGATTCTTGAGTTCCACTAACTCTGTTGGCGACATCCGATATGGTGCAATAGAGATGGGTCCTACTGTCGACACCAAGTCAATTGTAAATTCTACCTCGCGTGGAGGAGGTAGTCCCGGTACTTCATCCGGAAATACGTTTGGGAATTCATCTACGACCGATCTTTCTTCGCTCCACTTACGACCGAACGTTCGTTCAGAACCTTCAAACTCCTCATCCGAGTGCGTCATGATCAGGAAACAACTGGTGCCCTCCATGATGTCTTCTTTCAACTGACCGAGCGTCACCGATAACTCTTCTTCTGCTTCATCAGGAAAAACTAATTTCTTCTCGCCGCCTATGAGAATGCGATTGATAGCCAACCAATCCATTCCTAAAATCACTTATAACTCCTTTAGAGGTAAACAAATTAGGTTCACCTTATATCTACGCCCCTCAACCTCTATAGGACATCTGACGCACACTGTAGACGTCCTAACCTCACCAGCCGCTGGGGTTGACACCACCAAGTCGAACTGCATCTCACTCTCTGCTATTTCCAGTTTATCAACGCACGCCTTCGAGATGAAGGAGTGTGTTGCCCCCGAATCAAACAACACACAACATTGCATTCCATATAATAGGCATGTGCTGGTCATAAGTGTACCTGAGCTTGCTGCCTCAGCGCCCGTTATTGCGTATACTCGCCCCACTGCCTATGCTCGTCCACCTCTTCCTTGTTGAATTCTTCCAGTGCTCGGCGGTCTCATTACTGCTCGTCCTCCCATATTGCACTCGCTCTCCAAGTGACCACTTCTTCTACAGCGATTGCAATACTTCCCTCCAACCAACTGGGGACAGAATGACTTGAAATGGGGTCCTCCACATTGAAAACATCTGATTGCCCCATGTTGTCCAGACTGTCCGGCAACAACCATAGCCTGAGACCCACTTGAATTTGATGGCTGTGCTGGACGAGCGTACGGTGTTCTATTCCGATTCAGATTAGTTCTTGACAGAATCGGTCCCCTAGCTGCTTGTTGATGCTTCTTCTGTTGTTCTACTTCTGCCACATTCTTCTCTAGCACTTTGGCTCTCTCAACCATGACAGGAAAGGACTTGATGCACAAGCTGGAAATCCATAACTTCAACTCGCTTCTCAGTCCGTTTTCAAACTTTCTACACTGCCACTCCTCGCTGGTAGCCATGGTATTAAAACGTACGAGATGTTTGAACTTGTTGGTATATTCAGAAACAGACATCCCGCCTTGCACCAGTTGAAGGAACTCCACTTCCTTGGCGAAACGAACGCTGTCAGGAAAATACTCTGCATAAAACTTAGCCCTGAAGACTTCCCAGGAAATGGGACTTTGAGCGTCCGCCAAGATCATTTTCATGCTCGTCCACCAGTGACTGGCCTCTCTAGTCAATAGATATTCAGTGAATGCCAAGCGATTGTCGTCCGGACACCTCTTGGCATTGTAGATACGCTCCATATCACGCAGCCACTGATCTGCCTCATCAGGAAGGCACTTCCCATTGAATTTGGCTGGGTGGTGTTGGAGGAAGCTTTCCAAACTCCACTCGGTTGGATGGGAAGCATTGGAAGTGGATGCTCCGGGTGTGCCCCTGGTGGTCGCGATGATCTCCATTAGTTGCTTATGGGTCGCTTCAGAGTTTGCGCGAGCGGCTTCCAAACTCTGTAAAGTAGCTGCGTTCTGCTGCACCAAGGCAGCGTTCTGCTGTTGTAACCTTTCTATTACTGATTCCAACAACCTGGTGTTGTCGGACACATCACGTTCGGTGGTTCGAGGTTGAGGAGGAGGTCTCGGTGCCATTAGTTCTCTGAGAAGCAGAGAAGACGATCGTTAGTCAAGTTCAAAGAGTTGAAAACACTCATTAAACAAACGTTGAGCACACAGCAAAAACATAGTGTACTCATAACCTACAGTGTCCTTAAAAGAACAAAACTGCTCTGATACCACTAATTTAACATCCCAAAAATACAGTAATAAAACCATATAATAGAATTGATTACAGTTAATAATAAATCAGTTCAGTCTTAATATTAAAGAAAACATGCAGTTATGACCGAACGGCAATAAACAGTAAGAGTTCAAATTTGACTTATACAACAATACTAAACTGACCGAACGGTTTACAAAAGGAATTATCGAACGATTGTTCCTAACAAAAGAAAAGGTGACCGAACGACACCTTATACTAACTAAACTATACTACTAACCGAACGTACTACGGTTCGGCCTTAACTTCAACTTCCACGAGGTTCTCTTCCTCCAAATGTTGTTCTTCCAGCGCCTCTTCCAGTAGCGCGTCTCCTTCTGCTCACATCCACACAGATGATCATTGCAAAGACAAGGACGGACGTACAAACGAGACAACACAAGGAAAAACAAAGGGTAAGCTTATGTAATTTAATTCAAGTAATAACATACATTTCTCACGTACAAATACATCAAACACATTCCAACATACGATTCAATCCAACCCTGATACTAGACTGACTGTCCGGACTGTATGAATTCTGTTTAGCTCAACGTTCGTGCACCCGGGTGATTGATAACAGTTGAAAAACTATTGTTTTCATGCTTAAAATTGACACAAAAAGCAACCTTTACACTTAGAAACTAGCTTGAAATCATGCTTTTATCCATATTTTCATAAATAAGAGAGCTGGACAGGTTTATGCTTGATTTCAGTGTTTTTGTGCAGGTTTTAAGGTGAATTTAGTGAAAGAAGTGAAGAAGGAGAGAGATGGAATCAGAAAAGTCAACCAAAAACCAAAAAAGTCAACCAGTCAACCAGAAAAGTCCACCAGTCAAACAAAAAGTCAACCAGTCAACCAGAATACGAAAAAAGTCAACCAGACGAGTTTTGGGCCAGTTTTATGCGATTTTATGATCTGTTTGGGCCTGGACCCGTTTTCTATTATTTTTATGTCCTATTTAAAGACCTAGATGTCTTAGGGTTGGGATCTTTGGCAGAAACAAAGCAAACAGTCTCTCTTCCACCCGTTTGAAGGAGGATCTTGGATGCTCAGGCTACCTCTTCACCTTTCTAGGGTTTTATCTTTCATTCTTTCATTATTGTTCATCTAGGTTCACCATGAATATGGTGAACTAAACCTTGTATATTTGTTGGGGAATCAATGTAATCTTTTGAAGCTCTCATATATGGAATTTGTGCTTGCATCTTAATCTAAGATTTATGCTTTCCTTCATCATTAGTTAGGGTTTTTCCTCTTTGCCTAATGTTTGCTTTGTTTAACTCATTCAATGCATGATTATTGATTTTGTGGATACGGGAACGTACGGGGAAGTCTAGATCCGGGGAATTACTCCCAATATTATATTGGTTGTCGTTAAGCTCCTGTGCTAAGAGAACTAATTATTAGAAATGCTAGGAATCGTATGAACTCGTAATTAGGGATAGGCCTTCTTGACAAGGTAATTTAGAGAGTGGCATTAACAATGATGATTTGAATGTTGAATTCCTAAAATATATGAGAGTGGATAAGATGAAATTGACCCCCAACAACATATTCATATATATATATATATATATATATATATATATATATATATATTTCATTGAAAGTGCTTGTCTTTTGCTTTTGCCATTGATCAAAACCTCATGCATACATGTTTATTTTCGTCTTTTGCATAGTACAATCCAATTATTTTGTTCTTAAGTCTTAGCTAATCAAAGAATCACATAACTAAACTAGGCCGTGAGTCCTTTGGGAGAACGATACTTGGTCTTACCGAGTTTATTACTTGAAACGATTCGGTCATACTTGCCGATTATTCAATAAGTTTGTGACATCATATTTTGGTGATCATAAATTTGTCCATCAAGTTTTTGGCGCCGTTGCCGTTGACTCTGGTTTAACTGGTTAATTTGTGTGATTATTGATTATCTTTGACTTTAATTTTGAATTTCTGTTTTTATTTTCTGTTTTTATTTTTTCGGTTTTTATTTGATTTGATTTTATCTTATTTGATTTTATTTTATTTTATTTGACTAGATTAGATTTTATTTGATTTGATTAGATTAGATTTTATTTTATTTGATTTGATTTGATTAGATTAGATTTTATTTTATTTTATTTTATATTATTTTATCTTATCCTTTGAATCTTTTATCTTCTGAATCTATATCTTCTCCTATATATTTTTGTGCTAACAAATCTTTTTAGGGTTTTGTTTTCTTGTGCATGCAGGAAGCAATTAGAACAAGGAGCAAGAAAACAACAGAACCTCTGCTTGAAGGTCTAGACGAGAGTAGACGGAGGAGAAGAATCTGAACATCTAGAGAACTTTTCCCTTCTCCAGAAACTCTCTTACAATCATCACCACAAGGTTCTGTTCATAGCACAGAAAATATGGAGAACAACAATGTTAGAAGAACTCTTGCTGACTACACCAATATAGCTGGACCTCAGCACTTTAACAGTATAGCTAGACCTAGAGTCAATGCAGCTAATATGGAGGTCAAACCAGCACTGATTCAACTGGTGAAAAGCAACCAATTTAATGGGTTATCTCATGAAAGCCCATATGAGCACCTCACTACCTTCAATGAGATTTGCAACACAGTCAAAATTAATGGGGTGCCAGACGAAGCTATCAAACTTAGCTTGTTTCCTTTCTCATTGGGAGGCAATGCTAAGCTTTGGTTGAATTCTTTCCCAGAAGAAAGTTTCACAGAGTGGGAAGCAGTGGTCACAAAATTTTTAAACAAGTACTTCCCACAATCTAAGGTGACAAAAGACAAGCAAGAGATTTCTTCATTTAAGCAGGGTATGGAAGAATCACTAGGGCATGCATGGGACAGATACAAAAGCTTGCTAAGAAAAACACCCACGCATGGCTTTGAAGATCAGGAAGTAGTCTTAACTTTCCTTGGAGGGCTTGGTTCACAAACCAAGATGATGTTGGACGCCTCAGCAGGAGGCAATATTAAATGGAAAACTCGAGAGGAAGCAACAGAGATTATAGAAAACATGGCTACTAGTGATAATGACCTACACAATGAGAGAGGAGCTCCTATGCAAAAAGGAGTCCTCCAATTACAGACACATGATGCCCTGCTAGCTCAAAACAAAATTCTAACTCAACAGCTGGAGACTCTGACCAAAACTCTTGCACAGTTACCCAAAGAGTTGAAAACTGCTGCACAGGTACAAACCCAGTTGTGCGAATTGTGTGGAGGCGACCATATCAATGGTCAATGTGCCTTTCCAGTTGAAGCCGTAGAGGATGTAAACTACATGACCAATCAGTATCGTCAAGGAAGCTACAATCAGGGGTGGAAACCACACCCAAGTATTGGTCAAGGGCAAACTGGGCAAGCTGGTCAATATAATAAGCAGCAGCAGCAACCCACGTTATGGCAACAGTTATCTATGATTAATGAAAGGTCCATGAGGATGGAGGAAACTCTCAACAATTTCATACAGAAAACTGAGTCTACCCAAAAGAGCACTGAAGCTGCTATCAAAAATTTGGAGATTCAGATGGGGCAGATCACCAAACAGGTGGAAGAAAGGCCAAATAGAAAGTTTGGGGCTAATACTGAGGTTAACCCCAGAGAAGAGTGCAAGGTGGTAGAGAGTGTTGATGATGAGAAAGTTGAGTTAGATACAGAAGAGAGAAGAGAAATAGAGAGCAAAAGCACTTTTCCTTTTCCAATCCATCAAGGGAAACAACTAGACTTCACAGAATTATTCAAAATGGTGGATAATGATGCACCTTGGGAACAGATTCTACAACAGATTACGGTTTACACTAAATCTAATGAAGAAATCTCTACAAAGAAAAGACGTAGAGATGATGAGGCAAATGAGTGTATAACTGTTAAAAAAGAGTCATTCCCTCCTAAAGCAACAGATCCAGGCAGTTTTTCTATCCCTTGTACCATAGGGAAGAAAAAGGTGAAGAAAGCTCTCCTTGATTTAGGTTCAAGTGTTAACTTGATACCTTATTCTTTACTGGAGCAAATCGGCAATGTTAAAGTGAAACCTGTAAAGGTTAATCTAGTAATGGCCGATGGATCTTCAAAGGAGCCATGTGGGATTGCAGAGGACATTATAGTTTGTGTTGGCAAACTTCAGTTCTTGGCAGACTTTGTGGTGATGAAGATGGAGACAGAGAAGATACCTATCATACTTGGAAGACCGTTTATGAAAACGGCCAGAGCTATCATTGATGTAAATGAAGGTATAGTAGTGCTCCAGGACAGGGAGGAGAGAGTGGTTATAGACGTCTTAAAGATGAGACACAAACACAGGAGGAAGAAGCTAGTTATAAAGCTGCATTTCAAGATGCACACATGACTAGTCATAAAGATGAAAAGCCCAAGGTTGCAGGTAACCATTGTTTGTTGTTTCAAGTACACAAAGAAGAAAAGATTGGAAGAGGAGGAGAAATTCCTGATGACTGGGAGAAAAGAAGACCCCAACTTGGTACACCTGTGAGAATCAAAAACAAGTTGTGGGTTGTGAAGGGCTTTAAAGAGAAGGAGATGATAGAGATAGAGTCTCCACATTCTAGAAGGACCAAAACAGTTCACAGGAAACAGCTGAGGAGTTGGTGGGATGACAACATCAACTATGAAGAAGGAACTTGAGCTTTACTGGGTCAAGCTAATGACGTTAAAAGAGCGCTTGCTGGGAGGCAACCCAGTGGATTTAAGAAATTTATAATTTTTCTTTGGTTTGTAAATTTTTAATCTGTTGAACATGATTTGTGAATATTTTGTGAATATTTTGCTGAACATAGCATCTACTGATGCATGCTAGGTGGTTAAGTATTTACTGAAGGATACTAAGTGTGTAACACCTACTGATGGGTGTTGATGAGAAAATTTTGCACCTACTGATGGGTGTTGGTAAGTTTTAAACACGTACTGATGGGTGTTGGTGGACTTTGGGTCAGGCTCGTGACGTTAAACAAGCGCTACTTGGGAGGCAACCCAGTTGATTGATTGTTTTTGTTTGTTTCATTTTAGTTGCATAATAGGGTTTGCATAAGTATTCTAAACATTTAATTGCAGGGAACCAGTGAGGGGCATGTTTAGGAGGCACTTAGGTTAAGAAAAGAAGGAGAAGAGAACTTCACGAAAGTGCCGCTGAGCGATAAAACAACCGCTGAGCGGTACTATCGCAGATTGGCTTTGGTTGCCCCTTAGCGGGACCCGAGCCCATTAGGGTATTTTTTATACCCTAAGCTGCGTTTTGGTTTCTCTTTTCAGACTCTTCTCTGCACACACACTCCTACATACCTTTTCAATGGTTCTCTACAACTTTTCCTTCATCCCTCTTTAGAAAATTTCCCTTCCACTCACATGCTCACTAGTTTTCCATCTAAGTTTGGGGTTGGGAGAGAGCATCATTGAAGGGGCTGATTTCTTCATTGTGGTTTACTAATGCTTAACAATGTATCTTTTGGTTTTGTGAATTATGTTTGATGTAGGGATGGCCTCCTCATCGGGCAAAAAGAATCAAGACTATAAGATCCAAGAAGAGGAAGATACAGAGGACATCTCAGATTGATGAGGAGCTGAGATAGCATTTACTGATGAATGCTATCATATGCTTATGCTTTTGTTGGTTTAAGTTTTCTAAACTTATTTATTTTTCGTTTTAGATTAGGGTTTGATGTACTCTATTGGAAACCTGGTTTCTTGTGATGGTTTGCTATTCACTGTGATTGTGTGATAAGTAATGCTGAATGATGCTTATTGATTGATTGATGTTGAGATGATGTGCACATTAAAATGCTTATACAGGTGATTCACAAGCTTTGTGAACAAATGCAGGATATCATGATTGTGGTTGTGAGATTAAGCAGGATGTGTATGTCAAATGTGAATGAGCTTATATGTGAGGTTTTGAGCTCCAGAGTTGTTATGTTTGAATGTTATTACTTTGAAAGCATGAATGATTTTGCCCAGGTTTTCTATGATTGAATCAATTGCTTGTATTGCATCATATGATCAAGGCCGTTTGTTGGAACCCTTTTTATTGGCCAAATTCATAAAGTTAGCCCACTAAAAGAGAACACTTTGTGTTCTATCCTTTGAACCCTTAGCCTTGAACATACACTGAAACCCTTGATTGAAAATCTTTACCTTGAGTTAAGTAGAAGATCTTGTGTGGTATTGTTAAATGTTCAAGTTTGGGGTTGTTGGAAAAACATGAAAAAGGAAAAGCATTGAGCTAAGAGCTAAAAAGTAAGAATATGCAAAGAAAAAAAAGAAAAAGAAAAGAAAAGAAAAAGAAGCAAAGCTTAATGCAGATGCAAAGGCAAGTTGGGAAGAATAAGAATAATTGTGTTGTTATGACTCTCTTAACTCAAGGATTTTGTGATCCAGAAAAACCAATTTTCTTGTTAGCCAAGCCACATTATAAGCCATTGAAAAGTCCTTGTGATGATGCATGCTTGTGAATGTTTTTGATTGTGGTAAAATGAAAGGCAAAGTTGATTCATGTAACATTGTGATAGTGGAGTGAATGAGTGAAACACTTTACCTCTTATACACTTGTGTGTTGAGTGAAACACTTTACCTAGTGAGAAAATATTCCATAAGCACATGAACATCCATGCTTAATTGATTGATCATTCATGAAAAATAGCATTTGTTGGAATTTAAATGACTTTGTGAACACTAAAGCATGTGCACATCTTGATTGAACTCTTGGTCATAAGTTTGAGTGAAGTTGTTACTTATGTTGAAAAAGAGGATTTTTGAATGAGTGAACCATCATATGAATTGGTTGAAGATTGAGTTACATCTTCTTTGTTTGAGGACAAGCAAAGTTCTAAGTTTGGGGTTGTGATAACAGTTGAAAAACTGTTATTTTCATGCCTAAAATTGACATAAAAAGCAAACTTTACACTTAGAAACTAGCTTGAAATCATGCTTTTATCCATATTTTCATAAATAAGAGAGCTGGACAGGTTTATGCTTGATTTCAGTGTTTTTGTGCAGGTTTTAAGGTGAATTTAGTGAAAGAAGTGAAGAAGGAGAGAGATGGAATCAGAAAAGTCAACCAGAAACCAGAAAAGTCAACCAGTCAACCAGAATACGAAAAAAGTCAACCAGACGAGTTTTTGGCCAGTTTTATGCGATTTTATGATCTGTTTGGGCCTGGACCCGTTTTCTATTATTTTTATGTCCTATTTAAAGACCTAGATGTCTTAGGGTTGGTATCTTTGGCAGAAACAAAGCAAACACTCTCTCATCCACTCCTTTGAAGGAGGATCTTGGATGATCAGGCTACCTCTTCACCTTTCTAGGGTTTTATCTTTCATTCTTTCATTATTGTTCATTTAGGTTCACCTTGAATATGGTGAACTAAACCTTGTATGTTTGTTGGGGAATCAATGTAATCTTTTGAAGCTCTCATATATGGAATTTGTGCTTGCATCTTAATCTAAGATTTATGCTTTCCTTCATCATTAGTTAGGGTTTTTCGTCTTTGCTCAATGCTTGCTTCGTTTAACTCATTCAATGCATGATTATTGATTTTGTCGATACGGGGAACGTACGGGGAAGTCTAGATCTGGGGAATTTCTCCCAATAATATATTGGTTGCCTTAAGCTCCTGTGCTAAAAAAACTAATTATTAGGAATGTTAGGAATTGTATGAACTCGTAATTAGGGAGAAGCCTTCTTGAAAGGTAATTTAGAGAGTGGCATTAACAATGATGACTTGAATGTGAATTCCTAAAATATATGAGAGTGGATAAGATGAAATTGACCCCCAACAACATATTCATCAATATATTTCATTGAAAGTGCTTGTCTTTTGTTTTAGCCATTGATCAACCTCATGCATACATGTTTATTTTCGTCTTTTGCATATTAAACTCCACTTATTTTGTTCTTAAGTCTTAGCTAATCAACAAATCACATAACTAAACTAGGCCGTGAGTCCTTTGGGAGAACGATACTTGGTCTTACCGAGTTTATTACTTGAAACAATTCGGTCATACTTGCCGATTGTTCAACAAGTTTGTGACATCATATTTTGGTGATCATAAATTTGTCCATCAGTAGCTCCGCTGACTCAGCTGCTCAGGAAGGATCAACCGTTCGCATGGACTGATCGGTGTGAAGATAGTCGACGAAATTCTTGACGTTGGGAAAAAGCATGACACCATAGAGGACAATAGCCAATACATCCATAAATGTTTCCCACTTTTCCTCTTCAGCCAAATGATGCAAGTATTGCTCCAGGTACCCTTGAGGAAGGCCCCTCACTTTACCATTGATCGTGAACTCACCTTCCAACTGCATGGGGTGAACTCTCATTATCCTTGCTAGCTGCAAGATAGGGGTATACTGCCCAAGGCAGTTGTATGGAATTTTTCCTTCGAGAGGTATATTTAAGATTTGCCCAAATTCGTCCCCTCTGACAGGCTCACCAAATTCTTATACCCCTTCTTGAATGCATCTTTCAGGGCTATCTTTTTCTCACCAGATCCTTTGATCCAGCAGTAATACCCTCCTTTGTTTTGATGTATATCAAAATGTTTGAACTCGAATACCCCCGACTCAAAATCCCATGTTAATTTCCATCTTTACCTTAAGGACTTAATCACAAATTTATAATTTCTCGACTAGAATACACAAAATGTGTCAAGACCATAAAAACAATGAAAGAAAGAAAATAAAAAGACATATAAAGGGATATGATGATATGTACAAGGTGAGTGGTTTTGTTAAGCGAAAATGAGGGTTATAAGACTACACACATCTCCCTTCGTGCCCTAGAGAAGGTTCGAGACATGAGATTCAAGGTTAAGTATATGCAATCTCACAAGGATAGTTCCCTGAACCTAGAGATCAATGGTCACTAGAGCTATGGTCCCCTTCACAGCATCTCCACAACAGTCGAGTAATCAACTAGGTGTGAAGACACAAATGAAGAGAATATACTCTAGTTGGGGTTCTCACGATAGCCAAACAGGAAGTATGACCCAAATGGCACCGCTACACAACCCCTCTAATTCTAAGTTACACTCGAACCCGAGTGTAGGGCTCCACCCATGATATGCATAGTGTCTGTGTGTGAAGGGAGAAAGTAATGCATACCCAAACCCTCACCTGCAAAATAACCAGAAAATTTCCCAGGTAGATATAAACATGTTTTGTACCCTAGGGTTCAATATGGAACAATCAAAACAACTCACATGCAATTATTCCAAATTTCAAACATAGATAAGAATATACACGTACGAAACAGGAAGGGGATGAAAAACATAAAGAAATACCACATCGCATTAGAGCATCTAATTAAACGGCCTGACTCTCACAAGTCCCCAAGGGAGTCGCCATCTGTCGCAACCGGAAACGCGACGGGACGACGATCCAAAAAAAAAGGAACGGGTTTTGAAAAGAGATTTTGGAGTCGCCACCATAGTTTATTCTGGAAAACTACGGAAAAACCATAAAAAGGATAAGGCATGGTCTACAAGAACCAGATTCTGGGTTCGGGAGTCGGTTACGCGTAGGGAAGGTGTTAGCACCCTACAACGCCTGCCCTAAGGCAGTACCTTTAACTAAATGCACGAATATGATGTGGTTTTCAAAATGTTTAGCTATCCCCTAAAATAAAATTCTAAATAAACAAAATATATTTTTTAGTTTTTTGGGCCCGACAAGGATTGACCTTGCTCCTACGCATTCTCATTGAAAATGAGAAATCAGGGTTACGTAGTTCTTTTTGAAACTGTGTTGGAAATTTTGTTTAGAAATTGTTTGCGAATTTTGTTTGGAAAGGATTATGGATAATTTTGGATTTTTGGGAAGTGAACCTGACAAGGACCAGCCTTGCTCCTACGTATCTCCATTCTTGATGGAGAATCAAGGATCACGTAGTTCTGGCTTTCAAAAAATTGTTCATTGCTTAAAAAAGCAGATGTTTTTAATTTCTTGAAGATTTTTTGCTTTTTTAATATTTTCGAGAAAAGAAGGTAATGAGCACTAGGCCGACGTAGACGGTCACACGAGCACTCATATCATTATTTAAAACGTGTTTTTTGTAAATTTTATATAAGGAAGAAGGGAAGGTTTCTAGCACAAGGACGACGCGAGCGATCTCACGTGTGCTTAACCTTTAAAGCGTATTTTTTTGTAATTTTATTTTAAAAAAGAAGAAAAGGTTTTTAGCGCAAGGACGATGCGAGCGTTCACACGTGTGCTTAACCTTTAAAACGTCATTTTTGTAAATTTTATATAAGGAAGAAGGGAAGCTTTATATCACAAGGACGACGCGAGCGATCTCACGTGTGCTTAACCTTTAAAGTGTATTTTTGTAAATTCTTTTATTTAAGCTATAAATATTGTATTATTAAATATATATTTTAGGATAAGTAGATATCTAGAATAAATAGATAAAATAAAATAAAATAAAATAAGACAATAAACATAAAAAATAAAATCAATAAAAAATAAAATCAATAAATAAAAAATAAAATAAAATAAAAAAACAAATGGAATAAGATAAACAAAATAAATGAAATAAATAAAAAACAAATAAGTAAATAAAAATAAAGCAAATAATGGGGGGCCTAAATGAGAAAGGGGGTGCCGAACGGTCCGTCGCAGGCTACCGTGCAGTCCGTGGAAGTGGCCGAACGGACGTTGGGAAAGGATTCAGAATAACGGGCGTTCGTTGGGGAGATGGTCACCAAACGATCCGTCCAAGAAGTGGCCGAACGGACGTTGGGAAAGGATTCAGAATAACGATGGTGATAAAGTCTTGAAGAGAGAAAAGCTCCAAAAAAACAAGAATTACCATGGTGATAAAGTCTTGAAGATTTCTTGAGAAGCAAGGTTGATATACAAAGTCTGGTCGTTCTGCACAAGAAGGTGCATTCTGCTTGATCAGGAAAAGCTTTGCCAAACATTGAGTGTTGCTAGTTTCCCTATGGTGTTACAGGAAGAAGAACTTGGTTCTTGACTTTGAGGGTATCTCAAAGGGGTTGACAGCAGAAGAGGAGTGTTCTTGCTGCTTGTCTGTTTTTGTATTGCCTATAGTTAGATTAGTGAGTTAGAGAGGTGATTTACATTTTGACATGAGGTTGTTGTAAAGCCCTTGGTGTAAAAATTCAGATCTATATAGTGCATTGGCTTCCATCTCGGGTTGATTGGAAGGACACTGGATGTAGGCTTGACCGAACCAGTATAAAAACTCAGTGTTTGAATTTTCTTATCCCTTCTCTCTACATTAAATCGATTATACTGTCATTACATTCGATTAAGTAAACTGCAACATTGCACATATTCTTACTTACGATTCAAGAAAGTTTAAAGAGTTTCTCTTTTGCGAAAAAGATTTTAAAAACAAACATTTTTATTATTTTAATATTTTTAAATTGTTCTATATTTTGAAAGATGAGTTAATATAATTCTTTTATTAAATTTGCGTTGTTGTAATTCTATAGTGCCATTCGATTTTTATTATTTATATATATTATTTTCGTAAAGAAAAATTTAATTTTAATTAATCATATATATTTCATATTTTTCTTAAACAGTATTGTTATAAATTTGTTATCGCTAAATTAATAATAATTGGTATATTAATTTACCACTCAAATAAAATTGAGAATTAAATTAAATATATTTTGATAATACTGAAAAGAAAAATGTCTATTCAATACAAGGAAGAATTAAGATATTATAGTATATTTTTATTTGTTAAGTAGGTTTGAAATATTTGAAGTTTTGTTTAAATTTTTATATTCTATTTTGTTGTATCTATTGTCAACAAAAAATCACGAATGGACAAAAGTATGTGACTATTTACAGAACTGTTCTTTTTTTTTTCTATAATTTCTTTCAAGTTTCATACTTTCACTTTCATAAGAAATAAAAATTAATAAACAAAATAATTAAGAATTGTAAGATACTTGTAGTATAATATTTATTTTATAATCTTGTCTAAAATTAACGTAACAAGTTTGAAATACTATGACAAGTAAAATCTCGTAAAAAATGTGATTATCTTTCAAAATAAAAATCATTAAAAAGCTAATAGATATATAATAAAGATATTCAGAGATAACAAATGTGAGAATAAAGTAGTTTGCTATACATTCATTTTTAATATTTTTATTGGTAAAAACTAATTGAAAGTAATAACTTTTACAAGTTTTTTTTTTATTATTTAGTGAATTTTCCTTCTATTATACATATACAAATTACAACATTTTAATAAACTTAAAAGAAATATATTAAAAATAGGGTAGAGTCAATACTTTTTTAGTAATAAAAAATTACATAACTCAAACCAATTTTTTAATATTTCTATAAATTTGTTAGTTTTTACGCTTAAAAAGAAAAAAAAATCTTTTAGCACATTTTCTTTTATTTTATCTCTCTCTCTGTCAGAACCAGTAAAATCAAAAGTCAGAAACCAGTAAAATCCACACACGTATTTGTTTAGTGGAATTCACGTGTCAAGAGAGGAGCTCGACACTCAGATGACGAACGCCAGGTGTCAGGCTGAGAGGAGTCAGAAATCAACTAGTGGGAAACAGGTGTCGACTGAGGAGGGGACGTTCGCTTTTGAGTGGGAAGCAAAACTTGGATTTTCAGAAAAACACTCCACTCTCTGCATGCACCCTCTTTTCAGATTTCTGAAGAATCCCAATCTCTCCTCCTTCTCTCTACATCCTCTTCATCTTCTTTCTGAGAAAACACCCACTTTCTCTTCTCCAATCACTATTCCGGGACCGTAGGAGCACTTCCGGCGTCAAGAGCTTCCAAATAAACCGTTCGGTTTGTGAAGCTGGGCTGGTAAGTCCTTCCCCTCGCTCTGTCACTCGTTTCCCTAAACATACAAACCCAGTTCTGGGTTTGTGCGTGGATCACCATTCTTAAAATGAGTGGTTCTGATAGTGTCGGGTTATCACTTGTTGTAGTTTGAATTGTCGAGCGTTGACGGTAGGAGAACCTGTGGTGGGGAAATTGTATTTCGGCATCTGGGAACGTTCGGTCACGCACAGAGGTAAGGGAAGCTTATTTAATTTAATTTGTATGCTGTTGAAATGTTTGAACGTTCGTTTAGTTGATTGAATGATTTTGATGCATGATGACTGATGTGATTGGATTGAATGAACGTTCGTTGAGTTACTAAAATTAAAGTGAAGTATGAGTATTGTGATATTTGACTATATGATATATGATGGTTGCCCTATCTGATGTATGAAAATAAGAAACTTATATGATATGGATTGTATGAAGTATGAAAGTTGATTATGATATAAATGTATAAAGTTAAGAAACTATATGTTAAGAAATGAGTTTGAAAATAAACAAGTCTGGTATGAAATTTCTCATATAAAAGTGTACGTTCGTTACTGAACGGTCATTGACCGTTCGGTTTTCTTTGTGAACCTAGTTGAAACGGGATTCTTTCATTTGGAGAGAATCCCAGTTGAGGACGAGTGTCCTCGGGTGGTAATACTATGTCTGTGCGTTCGGCCAAGTACAATTGTAACTGGGTATCGTGTGATAAACTCAATTTATATATATATATATATATATATATAATGGTATATTTCCGTTGTTCGTAAACACTAGTTCGATAGTATCTTATTATATTTATCAAGTCTTTTATTATAAGTTTAGTAGTGCTCGGTCTTACACCTAGCGCTCGTACTGAGTAGTGCTCGGTCTTACACCAAGCGCTCGTACTGAGTAGTGCTCGGTCTTATACCAAGCGCTTGTACTCGTTTCTTGTATAATCTATCTTGATGAAAATAGCGTTCATTTAACTTCAATAGAATTTTCTTCTCTACCGTGCTCGGTCATTTACTGGCATTCGGATTTCTTGATGTAAAATCAAATAAGTTAAATATTCATAAGCATTCGGTTTCTTCATGAGAATTCTTCTAAGTATTATTATTGGAATATCTTGAAGTTTCTGTATCGATTGGTTCCAGCCTAGAGTCGTAGCCTTTGGTGAGGTCTTTTCAGCGTTCGGTCAGAGTTATCAAGAGTCGATTCATATAATTGATTCACTTTGTAATCAACGTTCGGTTCATTCGTTCCTTGCTATATCTATTACACTCGGTTCTCTCTCAAACCGACAGTAAACCTCTCGGTCTTATTCTATTCTGGAACTGGAGACCTATCTGTCTCGTCTCAAGTGTTCGTCCTCATTCTGAGTGAGGATTTACGTTCGGTCTGGCGTCTTTATAAATTTTTGATCAAATAGGAAATTGAAATGGTTGAAAGTGAAAGATGAAACTAAAATGATTGGTAATGGAAGACAAACTTGAGATGATTGATAAAGAATGATGAAGGAAATATGAGATGAATAGAATGTTGTGGATTTGTACGAGCGTTCCAGGGAGGAACGACTCAGGATTGAGAATTGAGATTTGTAAAGTATGACTGTGGTTATGCTAGTGCTGGCAGTTCATCCTGATGTTTCGTGAGTACTCGTCCTCACGTAGAGGAGGGTGGGTCATGTGTGGAAACGGCAGGAGGTCCCGTCCTTAGGGGTACTTTGGATGAATAGGATTAACCTCGGGTGGCAGCTGATGAGAGTATTCCAGTTACTACATCACCTGGGTGCACGAACGCCTGTAGCTACACAGATTTCATACAGTCCGGATAGTCAGTCTAGTACTAGGCTTCGTATGATATGTATGATGAAATGTACTTTGTTTTGTTGGATTGTTTGGAATGTATGTTTATGCATGAATTAAATTACATAAGCTTACCCTGTGTTTCCTATCGTGTCTAGTTTTGTACGTCCGTCCTTGTCATTGTAATGATCATCCGTGTGGATGTGAGCAGAAGGAGGCGAGCTGCTGGAAGAGGTGCTGGAAGAAGAAAATTTGGAAGAAATTGATGTAAAGACCGAACAGTAGGACGTTTGGTCAATAATCTAGTTAGTAAGGTGGTCGTTCGATCACCTTCCTTTTTGTTAGGTATGACCGTTCGATATTTCTCTTTTGTAAACCGTCCGGTCATGATTTCTTTTACCTTGAGCAGTTTAGTTGAAAGTCTTTTTGTAAGGCCGTTCGGCCATGAGCATACGCTCGACTCTAGTGTAAGATTGATTTTGGATTATTATTATTAATTTGATTATCCTAATATATAGATTATTACTGTATTTTTGAGATGTTACAAAATATATATATATATATATATATATATATATATATATATAATTCTAATTCTTATCATAAACACCATAAATAAAAGAATATGTATAATAAGAACAAAAAGTAAAATAATTTTAAATAGTTATACTACATAAAATTATAAAAAATTGTAATCTTAAAATAATGATAAATGAAACTAACAAGGTTTCTAACTTGAATATAAACATACATATTATTTCTTTTTACACATTTTGAATAGGATGACATTTACATTATTTTTTTAAAATATGTAATTCAATTGGTTCAAAACTTTTACATTTAAAAACTTATTTTTTAATTTTATCAATGTTTTTTAAGATTTTGGCCAATGTTACTTTTTATTTTTAAATATTAAATAAAAAGGAAAATATTACTTCATTAAAAATAAAAGAGATAAATATTTATTTAAAAGAAAAAATAGATTATTTTATTAAAATTATAAAAAACCAAGAAAATTTATATTTAAATAGAATTGATATGAGGTAGCTAAAATTTGTAACACCATTGTTCAATCCTTTCACACGGTCTCTCAAGATTTACAGGTTATTTTTTTATTATTTAATCCTTCTGTTATACATATTTTTTCTATTTCAATTCTAAGTAGTAACAGAGTACTTAGAGAGTACTGCGAGTTCTTCTGTTTTCTTCTTTTTGTGAGTTGGAGGGTTGCAGAGAGTTTCATACATTATGAGTGTTCTTGGTCCAACGAGGACAAAGTAGCCATTGGGGGAAGGTACTGTTGTATCTTCCGGTTTCAATTTCTTTTATGTTCTTGCTTGCTTAAAGTTCAATTTATTGTTTGTTTTCCGTTTCTTTGTTGTTCTTCTTGGTGCATCTTTTTCGTTTCGCTCCTTTGTGCTTCTCTTTGTTCTTCCAATTCGTTCAATACCGTTTTCATCACCACCTGTGTGCGCGTACTTACGGCGGCATTGCTTCAAGCATTGACAGTAATGCTCCGTTTTGTTTTGTTTTTAAAACCCTAGAGTGACGAAAAGGAGGGTTGTAAGGTGAATGAGAGAAAAGAGCATTCCATGGTCGTTTGGGATGAAGGAGTGAGAAACACCGAGAGAGGGAGTGGTGGTATAAATGCTGGAATTGGGAGACAAAGATACAAAACGAAAGTAGAATTTTGGAGTAAGGAAAGAAATCGGAAAAAGGTATGGGAGCTCACCTTTCTTGTGATTGTATAACATTTGAAGTGTATTGTATTCCTGAAATTGGGTTATTTGATGTGTTTTTTTGTATTCTTGCTGGTTCTTGAACTCGAATAATGTTAGGGTCGAAATATTGCTCCTATATATGCAAGAACCTGCCAACATTTATACAAGCACCATTCTCATTAACTTTCTTTTCTCTTTTCTCATAACTCTATATTTCCTTTCCCATCTTCAACACACCAAATGTCAGGTATGAAAATGCAACTCAATTCACCTTCAAATTTATACCTTTTTCTTATATTTTATTTCGTAAGTTACGATTTTTTTATGTGGGTTGTTGTTGTTGAAAGGGGTGGAAGAAGGGGGTGGTGTTGAAGCTGAGAATTGGGAAAAGGAGAGAAGAAGGTCCAAAATTGGAAGCTTGAAGAAGAAGGCCATAAACATGTATATAGGATAAATATTCTAACAATTGAGAAGACAATGCAGATGTAGGAATCATGTATTGAATCTCTAAGTCCTGAGAACCCTATTCCTTCCAATGGTTTTTTTGTCCTAATTTGTAACAAATTTATTGGTTATATCTAGTTGGAAAAATATGTAGAAGATTAGAAAATGTTACTCATATACTACTACAGGTGATTACCTCAGGGTCCTACTAACCCTCTGTCTTAGGTTGATATTTTTTATCATGACGTATAAACTAAACAGGCTTTGATATTTTTCTTTCATCGCCACACACAATCAAATTGTAGCTTCCTGTTAGAAATATTTTTCTTAAACACTATAAATTTTCACATCAGCAAGTGTCCTTGTATGTTGACCTGGTATTGGTGCATGTTGATATATATTAGTGTGCACTGAATGTTGTATGTTGACCTTGTATGTTGACATCTATTTCAGAGCCTTCCTTGCTGTTGTTAATCCCAGAAAGGAAGTACCTGAATAATGGGCACAAGAAAATGCTATATCCAAGGACTTCAATTCTCTTTGTGAAGATGCTAGAGCAAAAAGTTACATACTTGAAGAGCTCTCAAAGATTGCAAAGGAAAAGGTGTTTTTTTATTCTTTTCTTATCATCATCATCTAAACTGTTGTATTTGGAGACTTACTGGTGAAACATTAAAGGAAGGTTGTTTTAGATTATGTCTTTCTTCAACTATCTTCATTCTTTTTCATGGTTGCAGGGGTAGAATGACAGTACATTTGAAGCATCCTTGATAGAAGAAAGAAACGCTCATACCCTAGCCATAGTCCCTACCGAAATTGGTGAGCTTTTGTTTATCAAATTTCAAAATTCTACAATTTAGTGAGGTGTGTGGTAGATAATATGTACAACTGTTTTGTGCATACACGTGGATTATGGCTTTAGATTCACGAGCTGGTGCGGCAAGAAATTGTGATCCAGTCGGATGGGGTCTTGCTCTGGTCTGTACTCCAAGTACAACTATTTCTTCAGTCAATGAGAGATAATTGGTAGGTTGTTCTTCAGTCTATGATGAATCACAATAGCATTCTATATATAATAGGGCACCACTCTATTTTTATGAGTATTAGTTCTGCACTTTGATTATAGTGTTCGTAGACACCAGATTTTGGATTTTGGAGTTTTCTCTAGGTTACTTGGAGTTTTTCTCAAGGTTACTTGATAGCATTTTGAATTTGAATCCATGGTTAAAAAAATCATCTCATGCATGTGTATTTTGAATCCATTTAAATAATGTATATTTAACTTGTCTATTGACTTATATTCTCTTGTGATTAATGGGTGCTTGATATGCAAGTCGAATATCTCTATCAATATTTTCTCTTAAAACTTAATAGCAATGCATGGCAGTGAAACATTGCAGGAGAAGCTGATAGGAAAAAGTTTTGCAAGTATTTCTTCTTCAAATAATCAAGAAACGACATCAATTAAAGTTAATCATAATTGTCACCACCTCCATCCTCAACTATGTAATCATTTACTCTCTTTTCCTTTTCACATTACTTTTCTCTAAAATTGTTCTCATGTTTTTATGATGGGCACCTACTGACATGGTTGATGGATATTTTATTTGTTGGAAGTCCCACATCGACTAGAGATAAGGCTAATTTATAATATATAAGTGAGGTGCAAACCTCACCTTACAAGCCGGTTTTGTGGGGTTGAGTTAGGCTTAAAGTCCACTTCTAACGTGGTATCAGAGCTATGGTTAAAGCCTATCCTAGCGAGTTCTAAGTGGACATTCTATTATTCTATTCCATCCGCTATCGGGCCGTTATCGGACCACCCAATTTCTACTATCACGCACGAGATGTCTATACCTCGGCGTGAAGGAGGTGTGTTGGAAGTCTCACATCGACTAGAGATAAGGCTAATTTATAATATATAAGTGAGGTACAAACCTCACCTTACAAGCCGGTTTTGTGGGGTTGAGTTAGGCTTAAAGTCCACTTCTAACATTATTGATTTAAATTTGCTGCCATCTTTTGCATGTAAATCACACTATAATTTATCTATTACTATATTTTTGGAGGGACACCTCTCTTTTGGATTTGTGTTGGTGTTGAGCTCTCTGAACTGTTTTATATGGTGAGAACTAAGAACTACGTGCACAACTGTACATTACATGTTTTGATGACTTATTTACTTTTGCTGTATGTTTAATAAATTGTGTTCTGACTCAAGATTAAAGGTGAGTGCCACTTTATTGCTATGCATTGATATAAGCTGGTTCATTCTTTGAGTTCGGGTATAAATGAGTAATATGCAAGAAATTTTGCCGGTCATTGGTGTAAAGGCTATGATTTGGTGCATACTTTGAGTTCTACTATAAATAGGGGTTTGTATGTTAGAAATTTCACAAGGCATGGATATAAGCTACTGCATTCTTTGAGTTCTGCCTAGAGGTATAGAGACAATGACTAGTCAGAGGAGTTATTTAATGTAAGAGTCAGAAGGTCAGATCTTTACCCTTAGATCTTAAGTGAATAGTATGGTCTAGAAAGTAAAAGCCATGCATCGTTTTTTAAATGACATGTGACCTTTAAGATTGACAAACATGAAACAACATGTATTGGTTTTTTTGTTTGTTTTGTGCCCATTAAGTAATCTGAATTCAACATAGTAATAACTTATGCATCCTTTTTTGAATTATTTTTCTGTTAATTTGGCGTGATTGTATATGATAAACTTTTTCATGCACAGTTATATTTTTTATTACAATGGTCTTTTGATATATCTTTTCTTTTTTATTTTTCACCATCTCATTTTGTTGTGCCTAAATTAAGCCTGAAGTTGTAGACAAAGACATAGCCATTTAGTCCTATTGATTTAAAAAATTAAACAAATTTGTTCTTTTCCAAATTCAAAGTGTATAAGTTTTTACAAAATTTTTAATACAAATTTGTATTTTTTATTAAAAAAATAAAAAAATTAAAAAAATTACGAGATTAATATATGACAAATGACACATAAGACTAACTATATTAACTAAATTACATTAAAGTTTTCAAAACAAAAAGTAAAATTTAGAGAAATAAAAATAAAGACACCATTTAAATTTTTATACACAATTAAATAATAAATGAAATCATTTAACTTAAATAATGAGTGATCAAACTATAAAATTTAACATTTTAATAATAAATATTTTTTTTACACAAAATAGTCTGTCACATTTAGAAAATAATTGAATGATTAAATTTATGTTTAAATATAAAATCTGTTTTAGTTTGTAAAATATTTAAAATTAAAATAAATATAAGGTATAAGAAAAAAAAATTCATTGGACGGTCAACCAATGAGGCTAGCGAATCTAAAAGGCAACCGAGAGGGTAGTGGTGTCTTTTCACCGTGAAAGGTTAAGAGAGGTGGCGCCAACATAATGTCACGTGGCAATGCATTAAATAAGCTCCCACTTACACATCACTTGCCACCTCACGGTAACTCTTTTCCTTTTTCTCTTTGAGTTTTCTTTTCTCTCTCTTCAGTTCTCAATTCGCATTCATTATGCACTCATCAGAGCATCGTTCTTCTCAGCGTGCGTTTCCGTTGCAGCAATGGAGTTTGAGCGCCCAACCGCCGCACCGCTCAACTCGCCATGACTACGACGAGGCCTCCATGGAGCGCAGCAAGAGCTTCGTCAACGCCTTGCAAGTTTCCTCTCTCTTATCTCTTATTTTTTCTTCTTTGCCGTTCTTGCTTTAATTTGAGGTCTGTGTTTGTTTGATTGACTTCACCAATGGCATTTCGGCTGCATTTTCTCTTTTTCCTTTTCGCAATTTCATTCGTCGCGTATCTTCTCAGCGTGCGTTTTCAGTTCCGTTGTAGCAATGGAGTATGATCGCCCAACCGCCGCACCGCTCAACTCCGCCATGACCTACGACAAGGCCTCCATGGTTTCGTCAACGCCTTGCAGGTTTTTTCTCGCTTATCTCTTATCTTTTCTCTTTTCTTTACCGTTCTTGTTTTAATTTTAGATGTCTGTTTGGTTGACTTTGCCGTTTTTTGCAGTTTGGGAGTTGTTTTCTTTTAGGTAAATGTTTTCTTTTGCTATTATTAGTATGATGTTTTCCAATGTGTGGGGTTGGGGTTGGGGTTGGGTTGGCTTTCTTTCTGCTTTTATCTGTCATGCAGTGGTTGTCGTATCACTGGTTCACCTTGTTGTTGCTGGTTTATTACACAAGTCACTTTTGTTTATAGTGAGTACACAAATCACTTATGGTTGTCACCTGTGTGCAAACAACTTCTAATTATAATGTTTGGACCTTCCCTTATAGATAAGACTTTGTAGAAAAAAATAATAAGAACCTCAAGTGGTGAACAAGTTTAACTGTTTAAGTTTAATTCATGCTATAGAAAGTTACAAAAATTACAATAGCTTTGGACACTCACAAACAATACTTAACACACCACTAGAACACTGGAAAATTGAAAGAATTAGAGATAAGAATGTCTACATAGGCTACGGAGGTTAGACCATCTAGGGTGCCAACATTGGGATCTTGTAAGTTGATGGTTATTGGATTTGCCTGATTTTAACAATCATAATGAGCTTTTAGACCATCACATCTAAGGTGCTAAGTTTTTGAAGGGTTATATGAATCATGCAAAGAGTTAAAGTTTGACACTATGAATTCTCGAGCTTTGAAGTTAATTGGTTATGGTGTTGAGAATTTTAAAGTTTATGTACTTTTTAAGTCTAATTTTTTTATTAAGTTGTGTTTAGGGTCTAATTTTTTGTTTTTATGACATTTTTGATTTACAGAGTAAAATTCTTGATTTTGTAAATGTGTTAATACAATGATTTTAGCTATTATTTTAGTGTAATTATAATTTTGATTAATTCTAACTAAGTAAAAACTATAATTCTCATTTTAATTCCTAGATATAGTGGAGATTAATAATTGTTCTGTGAATTCTACTCCATTAAAAAAGAAACTAGGATTTTATTGTGTTGAGAGTTAGTTCACTGTCATTTCAATTTAAGGATTTTAACTAATAAGTTCTTTTATTTATAATTTTTACTAACGAGCTTTTGATTTTGACTGAGTTTCTAGCTTTGTTTTTGTTTTTGCATGCGGTACATACTACATAGTATTACAACTATGTGTTATTTTTTTACCTTTATAATAGTAAATAAATAAATAAGTATAAAATACTATCAACTAATACATGATTAAATTGAATGAATTTTTAAGAAAATAAAAACTTAATTGAAAAATAAATAACTTTCTATAGTTTAAATGTTTATTTTTTCCTTTCAGTTTTAAAATAATTAAAGAAAAGCAGAATAAGATTTTCTTTATAAAAGGTTTAAAGTGTATAAAAGGAAATCAGTGGAAGTGTATAAAAGGTTAAAACTGTATGAAGTTTTTTAATTTTTCTTTATCTGAACATAATGTACTCATGTTCCAATAGGTCTTTTATTTCAGTTTAAGGAGTTTAAGGAATAAAGGCACATTATTCAAAAAAATTCGTGAAGCTTGGTAGCAAAAACGCACCTTGTGTAGTTATTGCATAATCATCACAATTCATTAGGATTTAGGATGTTATTATTAGTATTTTGTTGTTTTCTTATAACTTGTTATTTTCACCCTATCTTTTACCTTCTAATCATATTTCTATCATTAATTTGACTTTACGAAGACATAAAAGCTTTGAATTTTACTTCATAATTTCAGGTGGTACACTTTTTCTATTTCATAGAAAGGCTTTGAGGTACTTTAGAAAGTATGGATATAATTGGAGAAAGAAAAAGGATGGAAAGTCGGTGAAAGAAGCTCACGAGCACTATGTCAAAAATGGCTTTTTATACCTCTTAAAAAAGGCTTTTTACACCGGTTTTCGAATAGGTATAAAAGCAGGGGTATAAAAGTTTTTTGTTCTTTTATACCGATTTTAGAACCGGTGTAAAAAATTTAACTTTTACACCGGTTCTATCTAAAACAGGTACGAAAGTTTGATATTTTACACCTGATGTTTCTGGACAGGTATAAAAAGTTCTAATAGAACAAAACTCACTTTTATACCAGATGCGACTAAAATTGGTATAAAAGAAATTTACTTTTATACCTAGTGATTTTAATATCGGTGTAAAAAGTTTTTTTTTCTTTTTAATATTTGATTTGTATGTGCTACTATCAATATCCAAACCTGCATAAAATTTAATTCTAAAATATAGTTTAAATAATTAATAATGAGCAAAATAATCAATATTATTTCTAATATAAAATTTAATAATAATGATTCGCTTATAGATATTTTTTTTAAAAAATTATATTTAAGGTTTAACTAAATTTTACTTACCTTTTAAATTTGGATATGCGGGAGTGAATTATTTTTTAATTTATATGTAAATAATATAATATTTTAATTTATAATTGTATTTTTATATGAATATTTTTTTTTCATTATTTTAGGAACTCTATGACTAATACCTTACAGGGGAGAATTCAAGCTAATTTTTATCTTAAGTAACTCAAATGAACTATATTTGTAGAACATTTTATAATTTCAAAGAGAATCTGGTTTCTAACTTATCAAGATAATTCTACTTATAATATATGTAGAACATTTTATTTGCAACCTCTTTGCAACAATAGAGAAATATACACTTTGAAACTAAGCCAAATATTCAAGTATTATTCTTCATGTAATTTCTAACGTTTATTTACTTATTAAACACTATATATTAATAAAGATATGGCAACTTCAAAGGCATACAAAGTTGAAAGATCAAAAGAATAATTCTTTTTATTAGACTTGAAATTTTTCTAATAGCAAAGAATATCTTATTGTCAAATGCTACTTTTGTAGATATCCTTCTAGTTCTGCCAAACCTGATTTTATATATTCTCCATGTTTGAATGTGCAGCATTCTCCATGCAAAAGAATGCTGGAGAACATAACATTTCCAATTAACAAGTCAACCCAGATGCAATGCCTATAATTAGTCCATTACTGTAAAAAGGATTGAATGAAACAAAAAATGTTTAGCTATTAAAGAGTTCCACATTGATGTATTAAAAAATTTGATTAAATAGCTTTTGAACTATAACAGTAGGGACCTGGGGCAAAACATAAAATTAGTTTGCTCTATAACATTAAAAAGGACTTGGAAGTCAAGGGCTATACAGATACCAATTCACTGTACTGTCAAACTTTCACATACATAGTTTTTTTTCATAACCTTGAGATATTTATTAAGGCATTCCATAATGTTGAGCCAAGAACCAGCTTGTTGACTGTTGTCATTTGATTCTCTATCTGCCTGAAGTCATATTATCATACGTAAGTGGAATAAGCATAGTGAAAGTGTAGATACACTTCTTTTTAAGTACTTTTGAGACAGGAAAAAGAAAGTAAACTTTTTCAAAAGTTAATTTGCAGAAGTTATCTTAGCTTCTTGAAAACATTATTTCCGTTTCTTCTTCTCCTATAAATGCTTAAGGTGAAATTTATCTAAATAGATCTATAGTCAACTAAATTAAGTGGAATAAGCATAGTAAAATTGACACTCTGTAGATTCTTGCTACCTCCACTTAATTCCACCTATGACACTAATCCTACTGGCCTATAATTTGCTACACACAGGCACCACATGCATAGGAATACCAAGAAATCTTCCATAATAAATTACATAGCCTCCATACCTTAATACAAGAAGAAAGCAGAGATGTCAAATCTGCCTTGAAATTTTCTTGAATGATTCCATATATTTTTTCCACGTAAGCTGCAAGCTGTTGCTTGAAAAGAAAAGCTGGATACTTGGCATCAACCTGATGCACTACATCAAAAGCACTGTTGGAAAGACTATTAGATGATCGAAAACCCTGAGAAACAACATCAAATTCCATATAGTGAGTTTAGTGACATTATCTCTATAATAATATTTATTAAAGTAAATACCATTATGTATAGGTGTATATTAAAATGATTTTGGGTATATTAAAATTGAAATTTTACTGATTTTGAGTAGCAATTCTTGCATAGTTTCCTTTTCATTTTCTTTGGCCTTTACTAGTATTGGACTTTAGACACTTACATGCTTCAGAGAAAAGTGTATTAATATAGCATGCTACAGGCAATAAGGAGACAACCACATCCTATTGATAACCTTCATTCACATTTCAGGAAGTGGTGCAAGATTGTGTAGTGTCAGAAAGTGTCAATTCAGAGTCACAGAAGTCATAACCACATTAAGCAAGAGATGCCAATTTACAATTATATAGAAACCTCTTTGAAACAAACCTGTTGTATAAAGCTTCCATCCAAACAGCCAAATACGATAGGAGGATCGTCCGAAGTGGTCAGTTTTCCATCCTCTTGAAGCTCCAAAACCACCTGTTTGCAAAGGTGGATAAAATGATTAAGCAACAAGATAAATATCGCATGTCAACAAGTGTATCTTACTTATTATCAAAAGTAAATTTTATCAATCCTGATTGATATTAAACACATTTTCAAACCTAATTGATATTCTCATAATTGCTTGATTTTAAAGGGAACAAGCAAGATCTCTCCCACTATGGTCAAAAGATCAACATCATACTTAGCAAACTTAGGAAGCAAATCATGTTTTGCAGACAACAGATTGGTCGGTAACTTAACTGGATATAACCTTTTATCTTTTATGGCAAGCAAACTTGACAAACTGAATTTTTGCATTTAAAACTAAAAGTGAACAGTAGAAAAGACTTGAAGTGGGTGCTAACATGTTAAGTACATTTTTTTTTCTTTTCTATTTCAAAGGAGGCAGAGTATCATCACAGGCTCAGGAAATTGCTTCATATACCTTAAGACCTGTGACATCACTGAAAATTTCCAACCAGCCATTTTCACTTCGAAAATAGTATTCTCAACTATATTTCCCACGAACCATTTATAATATAAAGAAAATTGAAAATGAAGTTGGCAAGAGAATGAAAAATAAAGATATAAAAATAAGGAAAGAGAGTTACCAAGTAAACTAATGGTGCAAATTTCTTAATTCAGTAGCATGCAATTCCTTTCCACAAGTCCTGAAAACAAGTAAAAAGGATGCCTAAGAATGAATTTCAGTCAAGCTAAACAATTTTAAATCATTCAGTTATAGCATATTTTTCCAGTCCATTCCTTTAGCTCAATACCACGTCCAAGTCATGGGAATTTATATAATCAGTAGGAGATTAGTTCTTACTATTTCATGCTGGTTAAATGTCTCTTTAAGACTGCTTCAACTTCTTCCTTAACCTGTAAAGAGACCGCATATTTGATTCTGACATCAACTATCAGTAAAAGTGGAACTAACATTTATAAGATCAAAATCTAAGCACCCTACCTCAGATGAGAGAGAGAGAATTAACATAGGATATCTCTTAAAAAAAATACATCCAATTGTTCAATAATGAACTAGAAAGAGAATTATGTTTTGCTACATTACTGGACTTAACACTCATTGCACAATATGAACAGTACTTCATCTTGTTGATTCATTTATCTCAAAAATATCACAGCATGAATGCAACACAAGGTATCTGCAGCCTGCAAAGCATGGTGTTACTCACAAACAATACTTTAATTGTCTAATTAAATTAATTCAATTATTCCAAGAAGCATAATCATGTCCAACTATCAAGAAACGCGCAAGAATATTAGACAGATCATATCTTCATGAAACAACATAAACAGAAAAGAACATTAAAAATTAGAAACATAAATAAATGCAAGTATAATATAATCCATAATGTTATGAAAGGTAAAATTTATGTCAATCTTCTTCACCAAGCTGTTGTAACCGTTCCGATCCTCCAGATCCCGCAACGTTTGTCAGCAGAATTAGCTTCTCGCGTCAAGCGCTGCAGCCAGTTCTCCAGCGACAGTGTCGGCATTAATGCTGTAGGGTTGTCTGGAATCTTCAACGGCAACGGCGACGGAGGTGACGACCGGGATGTGGTTGGTGTCGATGAGGGAGCAAAGGATTGTGGGGTCGACTCTGGCGACCTCGCAGACGAAGCCTAGATCGGCGACCTTGGGGCTGGGACGGGCGGTGAGGAGGCGGCCATCGAGGCCGGAGAGACCTACGGCAGTTGAACCAGGTTGGCAACCCGCGTAAATGTCATGGTGGTGGCGGAGGCCAGAGGAAGGGAAAGAGCGATGGGTGTTGGGGTTTGGTTACGAATGGAAAAGAGGTTTTGGCATTTAATATTACATTTTTGCCACCGCTTTATTTTTACACCGGTTATAAGTTTAATAGGTATAAACATATCTTTTTATTCCTGTATTTGAAGATAACCGGTGTAAAAGTTTTTGTCATTTATTACAATTTTGCCACCTTATTATTTTTAATACCTATTTTATGTATAATTGATATAAAAGAACTTATATTATTTACGATAATGCCATCGCAACACTTTTTACACCTGATAGATTATAGTAGGTATAAAATATCGCTATAAAAAGTGTATTTTGTACTAGTGATATAAGTTTGATTCTCATATTTAAAAAGAACATACCATATCCTTGTCGGACATTACAAGAAGTCACCACCCGTAAGTAACCTTCCCCACATGTGCAGATAAACGTGTTGCTCCAGACAAAAATAAGACGAACTCTACCTCCTAAACCCTCCTTTGCCTGATGATGATTAGCAAAGCCATAATCCATTGTATGCACAAAACAGTTGGTACTAATTATCTACTACACCTCATTAAATTGTAGAATTTTGTACATATTATCCACCACACCTTACTAAATTGTAGAATTTTGAAAGCTGGTAAATTAAAGCTCACCAATTTCGGTAGGGATTATGGCTAGGGCATGAGCGTTTCTTTCTTATATCAAGGATGTTTTAGATGAAATATCATTCAACCCCTGCAGCCACGAAAAAGAATGAAGTTTAAGAAAAACATAATCTTAAATAATTGAACCTTCTATTAAAGTTTTACCAGTAAGTCTCAAGTTATATGCTTATATTTAGAGCTAAGATTAGGGTAAGAGTTATGATTAGGGTTAGGGTAAGGATTATGATTAGGGTCAAGGATATGATGAACGATTAAATAGAAAAAAAATGTTACATGGCCACAAATGTTGCAAGTTTTCTCACAACATCAAAGCTTTTGAGATAATAGTTCCTTGATAGCAGCAACTCTTTGTACAATAATAGATGACAAAAGTAAATTTTAATTGCATTTGAGTATAAGCATGAACATGGTGTAGAAACAAGATAACGAAGGGGTGACATACCCAAGGTATCGTATAAAGGTACACAATAAAGTCAGAGTCCATGAGCATTGCAGGCTGGCAATTTTTTTGTCAACATGATAAAGACCATTGGGTGAAAGTAGTTCAGGAGCCAGGGATAGAAAGAAACTAAGTAAAATTACCTGGATAAATTCCATCTTCATTTTTCATGAGTAGATCACACATGCCATAAAACACGATCTAGGATATTAAGGACTGAAAACAGTGCACAAATAAAAGAAACATCAGAATCAAAAAAATTAGGATAATAATTTCAACCAAAGAAAACATTTACCTAAAAGAAAACAACTCCCAAACTGACTTTGCACTAGGCATCTTTAGGAATGTCTGACGCATATTCTTTGTTAGTTATACCCCCTGCTTTTATACCTATTCGAAAACCGGTGTAAAAAGGCTTTTTTAAGAGGTATAAAAAGCCATTTTTGACATAGTGTATCATGCTACCACTTTTCAAGAAAAATATCATTAATTTGATTTCCATGTGATGGTGACACAAACATATGCTCTTAGTTGAAAATGATTTTTTATTAGAAAATACTGGTATTTTATTTTTATCCAAGGATTACATATGTTATAATATTTTAAAGAGTGTTTGTCACAGTTCAAAATAACACTAGGTAGAATGGAACCAGTTTTATAATTGTTCCCTTGTTGTAATCACGTAAAATATGAGAAAGGAGATAACATTTGATAGTAATAGTAATAGGAGTTTAAAAAAATATCCAAAACTATAATTTTACTATGTCTTTCTATTTGTTTTGTTACAAGTGATTTATACATCTTGTGGGAGTCTTCCCAATAAATACTTTGCAGCCCAACTAGGAGTAGAGAAAGTAGTTGACTTCATAAAAGGTATTCTTTTAAATTTGTAATTCCATATATTTCTCGTTCTTTTTAGAAAAAATTTCGTTATCTACAATGAGTTATTATGTTTATCTTTTTCACTATGAAATTATTCAAGTTCATTATTGTTCTAAAACTAATTGAATTTTATTGGCTTTAAGAAAGAATAAGATACTTGCTGAAATGGGAACTGTTACCAAGTGTTTGGGTCCACCAATAACTGTCAACTATCAAAATGTAACAAATGTTTGGTTGAAGATGAAAGTTAAGGTACAATATTGCATTTGATTTGTTATGTATTCAAATATAATTAGTTGTAGTAATTGTCCGCAATTGAAAATTGTTTGTCTTATCATGATTTTTCTTTATTGTGTAGCTTGGAGGCTTGAATTATATACTACTCGATGAAGTCGTAGTTGTTTCCAACGCTACCACCCTCATTATTGGCACTGTTGTGTCCCTTGGCTCCCAAGAGCTACTCCTTCAATTGTAGTAGTGACAGATAAGAAATCTTATGTTCTCCTTATGACACTATTTATTTTGAACCAAGAATTGTTTAGCATTGTATGAGTACCATTTGGAGGCATAGGGCATAGGGCATAGGGCATAGGGCATAGGGCATAGGGCATAGGGCTAGGTCCAACTGCTCTCTAGCAATGAATTCTGGATTCTGCTGACTGGTGCAACCAGTTTTTATTGTCTTAGACAATACAATGTTCATATGGTATGCACACAACGCAGTCCAAGAATTCAAACACAACCAGAAAGCAAATTTCCACACGTTGTAGTTCAGAAAATTTAAAGCAGATTCAAAAGCTACATCAATTGGCACTGCACTGTGATGGAATTCAAGATGCACTTGAGCTCTTTAATCATTGCTCATCTGATGTGCTTCTATTGAAAAACACATCTAGTTTCACAGATTTATCCAGGCACCAAAATTACTCAGGATTTTTGACAAAATTCAAGCAAATCACATGACTGGACAAAACAATGCAGATTTTTAAAAACAATTAAAAGACTCAAATCAATGAATTGATCCAATTAACCATGATAATTTTACTATGTCTTTCAATTTGTTTTGTTACAAGTGATTTATACATCTTGTGGGAGTCTTCGCAATAAATACTTTGCAGCCCAACTAGGAGCGGAGAAAGTAGTTGACTTCATAAAAGGTATTCTTTGAAATTTGTAATTCCATATATTTCTCGTTCTTTTTAGAAAAAATTTCGTTATGTACGATGAGTTATTATGTTTATCTTTTTCACTATGAAATTATTCAAGTTCATTATTGCTCTAAAACTAATTGAATTTTATTGGCTTTAAGAAAGAATAAGATACTTGCTGAAATGAAAACTGTTACCCAGTGTTTGGGTCCACCATTAACTGTCAACGATCAAAATGTAACAAATGTTTGGTTGAAGATGAAAGTTAAGGTACAATATTGCATTTGATTTGTTATGTCTTCAAATATAATTAGTTATAGTAATTGTCTGCAATTGAAAATTGTTTGTCTTATCATGATTTTTCTTTATTGTGTAGCTTGGAGGCTTGAATTATATACTACTCGATGAAGTCGTAGTTGTTTCCAACGCTACCACCCTCACTATTTGCACTGTTGTGTCCTTTGGCTCCCAAGAGCTACTCCTTCAATTGTAGTAGTGACAGATAAGAAATCTTATATTCTCCTTATGACACTATTTATTTTGAACCAAGATCTGTTTAGCATTGTATGAGTACCATTTGGGGGCATAGGACACAGGACACAGGGCACAGGACACAGGGATCAGGACACAGGGCATAGGACACATGGCATAGGACACAGGGCATAGGACACAGGGCATAGGGCACAGGGCATAGGGCACAGGGCATAGGGCACAGGGCATAGGGCATAGGGCATACGGCATAGGGCATAGGGCATAGGGCATACGGCTTAAAGGCTTAGGTCAAAGTATGATTAGGGATTAGGGCTTAGTATACTAAGACATAAGACTTAGGCCTTAAAGGTTAGAACTTAGTGCTCTGCCATTTGAGTTCAAATTAGTTCTCAAAGTTTGAATTGCTTCAACTAATGGTTTTGTTGTTGTGGTTGTTTTCTTTTTAACATTGCTTACTTGTTGTATTTTGTAGATTTCTTTGAAATGGAAATTTAAGTTTCCGAAAGAGGATGAGGAGCACAAATAAAATCAAAACATTATGGTAGAGATATCTTTTCATCTTTTCATTCAAGTATTCCACTGTGTGATGCATTCCTGTTTATTTACATTTCAGAACATTTATTGTTTATGTTATGCATTCATGAATGATTCATGCATTCATTTTTCATAACACCTCTCTTTGATTTTGGCCTTGATTTTTATCTCTTTCTACCTCACCTATACCTTGGCCACATTACAAGCCTTGATTGGAGTCCCATTGATCTCGAGTGTATTTCTAATTCAATTGGTGCGATTAGAAGTTTTTCAAGTTTATGATAGCGTAAATTTGCATAATGTGTTGAGAGTTAAACACCTAGATGTTGAAGTCTGAGGTTATTCTTATATTGACATACTATAGAGAGAGACCGAAACACCTCATATCCTGGGACCGGTGGGTTATGTAATTTTCCACCTTCATTTTAGGGCCATTCAGGATTTGTATGATGTATGCAATTTGATGTCCTGTCTATGAATGAGATTTGTCACAATTGTTGTTGTCTGCATACTTTGATTTTTAAATACTGTCTTCTTGCTTGCATGCATTTGGGATAATTAAGGTTGATTTTTCTTTTCCTTTCTTATTTTATCTATGGGAAAATTATGAGACTTGTAGTTTACGGGCAAAGGCTATGGATGAAGGGCGATTGTAATACAAATTTAGTATGTTCCTATCATATTTTTCTATACTATACTGTAGATAACTTGCCTTTGAATATTTTTAACCTTTGATTTCACGCAGAAATTCAAAAAGATTATATTCTGTTGACTAACAAAGAATATGCGTCAGACATTCCTAAAGATGCCTAGTGCAAAATCAGTTTGGGAGTTGTTTTCTTTTAGGTAAATGTTTTCTTTGGTTGAAATTATTATCCTAATTTTTTTGATTCTGATGTTTCTTTTATTTGTGCAGTGTTTTCACTCCTTAATATCCTAGATCGTGTTTTATGGCATGTGTGAACTCCTCATGAAAAATGAAGATGGAATTTATCCAGGTAATTTTACTTAGTTTCTTTCTTCAACAGACATAGACTGTTGTTGCAATCTTTGGAGCTTATCCATGAATTCTCTTTTGTAGTAGGAGGGCATGTGCCTTTTCCGAAGGGCATTTGTAAGCTCATTCCAATGTTTTATTGGAGGAAGTCGCTGTCTTAGTCTCTCTTGGACTGTAACAGTCCACCAGTGCATTGCATATCCTTGAAAACTTAGGGTAGCAAGAGAGACTTTTCTTTTTTCTCCCACTTGATGGCAAGCATAAATTTGCTCTACCTTCATTTCCCAATCTAGGTAAGCCTCAACATTATCTTTTCCATGAAAATGAGGCAATACTACATTAACTTCCTTTAGGGGTAGGAGGATTTTCAAATTCCCTCCTATGTCTTCTTGATGAAGAAGGTTGATGATAATATTCTCCTACTCTTAAGGCCTCTTATTCATATTGGGACTCTCCACTATAACTTCTCTCCCTATTTCGGACTTGTTCCTTTCTCAAAAGTTTCAACTCATTTTCAACCATGGCACTATGTAGCTCTCTTTGGACTTTTTCTTGACTTATTTATCTCTCAATCTCATTGAGTTGATTGACGAGAGTTTGGAATGAAAATTGATCTTTGGGAGGATCACTAATTCTAGGGGATTGTCTTCCAAACATTTTGATGAACTTAAAAGTTTTCTTGAAGTAAAGACTAGAATTTTTTCACTTGAGGACAATATTCCAGATAAGAGAGGTGAACCGTATAGGTTGCTTAAATACGAAGTCTTGCCTTGCCAAACACCATAAAGACTCTGAGTATCATTTGTGTATAACAACTTCGCTTGTGCCCATACTTCTGAACATGTTTCATATGATCGAAACATTTGTTTTAGTGAGGAGTGAATGGTGGACTTTATAACAATGCATAACTGAGCATCAATTTTCATCCAGCGGGAAGTGTCATCTATGTTAGGAGTAGTCACATTTTGAGTAAGGTGATCTAAGTACCCCTGACTCTTCAACCAAAGTTTGATGTCGGATGCCCATGTTGCATAATTTGTGCCATCTAACTTGTCAATGGACAAGTGTACATTCACATAATTGGTGTATATTGAGGGATCAGAAGATGAGCCACCAACAGAGGTGTTTGTAGACGAGGAAGACGCCATGGAGAGGGAGAAACCCTAAAAATCCAAAGTGCTCCAATTGACGCAACGATCATCAGTTGATGGCAACCCCTTTAGGGACTTCCCATCCAAAGAAGTATCAACTACAACTAAGACTAAAGAAAGGGAAGTAGAATAAAGATTTCCAAAACTCTTTCCTTATCTAAGTCTTAGACAGATTCTCTTTTAAACTAAATACCTTTACTTTGTTTTGTAGGTCACCAATAAAGGTGGGGAAACCATGTGTACACATCCTAAGGAAGACTTGGAACCTATAGTAAACAACCAAGAAGCCTTGCTGCTGTTAGTCACCAAATAGCCAAGTTGGAAGTACATTTTACATGTGCATCATGTGGAACACAAGCCAACCGTGTGGCTTCCCTAATTCAGCACATGTTCAATAAAGTGCACATGAAACACATGGCCTGGAAGGAGCTCCTGCACGTTTGGATTCTGCACGTTTTAAATGTAGCTGATGTAGCTTTCATTTTACATTTCCAAGCTCATCTTTGCCTATAAAAAGAGAGTTTCATCATTTGTAAACTTAACTTGAATTGTATAAAGAAACTCTGCTGAATTGTCCAGCCAGTTCTTACTTTCAAGTTCATTGACTTGTGCCTTCTTAGCACACTTATCTCTAGCTTCCTTCCCCCTTGGAAGGCCGTTAGAACCTCTGCCTACACACTCCAAAATCGCACCAGACAATTCATCAAACACCTTCCGTGCACCTTCAACTACATCTCCGTTTCCAATTCCGCTGCCACCTCTGGTCCGAGAAGCCGCTCATTCTTGAAGAGTGAAGCTGCTTCCATCATCAGTGTATGTATATTTTCTTCATTAGCATTTATATAGTTTCTTTTTATATTGTTTCCTTTTTTTCCCATTGAATTTTCTTAGCAAGACTAAGTACATAATCTAGACCTAGACGCACCAATTCTTTGAATTTGATATCCAGAGTTTCTCTATAATGCATTAGAGAGGTTATTGGTTTTGTTAAACTTAACACGACTAAAAGGAAGGTTTTCCTTGGTACCCGAAAGTGTGGTATAAACCTTGAAAAGTGAGTAAGATATCCTTATTGTAAACTTTTTGGTTGTACTAGTAGTATTACATTGTTATAAACCTTGAAAAGTGAGTAAGATATCCTTATTGTAAACTTTTTGGTTGTACTAGTAATATTACATTGAAGTCGGGAGGGGAGTTTGGTGGGAGCCAAACATCCGTCAATGAGAATCAGAGGGGTAGGAGAGAAGAGGCTGACGGAGGGAGAGAAGTCGAACACAATAGCACACAGTTGGAGGAAGAGAGTGGATTTACCCATCTTTGAGGTTATAAGGGGTGACGAAGGAGGAGAAGGTGTGTCTAGCATACATTAATATGGAGGGAAGCACCGGTTATTGGTTCTGGTTTTTGAAGGAAGCGATTGTAATAAGGTTTGGGGCCAAAAACAGGAGCACCATTTTCGAACGATTGGCGGCGGCCAAACAGACAGGGACTGCGGACGAATACGTGTAGGATTTCGAATTGTTGGTGGGTCAAACGACGTGGGTTTCAAAGGAGCAGTTGTTAGAGTATTTCTTCGAAGGTTTACAGCAGGAGCAAATGTAGTGAAGAATCAACCATCTTGGGGGCAGAAGTTAACTTATGTGGTTGGAAGTGAATTTTGGTGTCCTTTGTGTCTATGATTATTACTGTGCACTAATAATTTTGTTCCCCAAGCTTAACTACACTCACAATGATGTAAAAGACATTTCAACAATAATAATAATAATAAATAAAAGATAAATATATTTTGGGGAAAATTAATTATTTAATAAAAAGTGTAAATATATGAATTAAAATTAATTAACAAATAGTATAAAAGTAAAACAACATTAATCCAGAATAGAGATATGAAGATAAGAGAGTTGCCTTGTTGGACAGGGTGCCACTACTTCCAATATTTTTGTCATTATTTTATAATTTTTTTGTTGCATTTCAGTCTTATATGTACGTAAACAAACGTGATTGTCTAGTGAATTTCTGGTTTTTGTACTTTCAATTTCCACTTAGACAGAATTTTGTTCCTCTTTCTCAATAGGGAAATGATACTTCGACAACCAGTTTTGACAACATTTTGACACGGGCCACGTGTCAAGATGCCATTGGTGCACGTGTAATTGGTTTTCAGAAATTAATTTGACGTGGAAAATGAAGATTCAGAGCGCGAGTTTGAAGTTGTGGGGGTCATTTGTGGTTTTCAGAATTTGAATTTTTAGGGTTTGGTAGAGAGAGAAACAGAAAGGTAGTGAGATAGCGCCGTGAGAGAGACTCCGTCTTCGTCTTCGTCGCACCAAGCCACCCTTCGAGGCGTTTGACGTCTGCAATCGGTCGACGCAGTTGCTTGCTTAGTGTGCAGAGGTGCTTTGGTGGCCGGTTCTTCGACTGTACCGGAGCATTGCGGTGGTCGCCGGATCGTCGGCTGTGGTAATATTTCCGAACCGTAGACAGAGTCCGTCGATCTCTCTCCCCAGCCCGCCATCGAGTCTTCTTTCGACTCCTTTGATTCCGTCGAGCGTCGCGGTTTGTTTGCGGCCGGAGTTTCGCCGGCTTCCCGTGTTGTCCGATTCCTTCACCGACGCGTTTTTGGCTGCCACTGTTCCAAGAGGAGCCACCCACCAAGTCCGTCTTCTGTGTAAGGTCTTGGCCTTTTGTTAGGGTTTTTCCCCCCGTCGATTGTACTTTGATTAAATTGGCGTAGATGGATTGCTCAAAAGAAGGAGGTTATAAGAATGTAAGTACATAAAATGTTTTGAAAATTGATTTGTTTGTTTGAAACTGAGTTTTTTGATTGTTTATATTTTGAATTTGAATTGTAGTTGCGTTTGCGGGTTTGGTCCGATACAAAAGCGATAGTCAACATTAATGGTATACTTCGAGAAATTGATAGGATACGTATCGGGGAGACTCCATTCAAGTGGTGTCTTTATATGAACAGCCCAATTAAGTTATGCACTCCGCTGTTGAAGGAAATGGTTAGACGTTGGGTTGGGCGCAATGAATGTTTTGTTTTGAAGCAACGAATGGTACCATTTACAGTTGGTGATGTTTGCATGGGTCTTAGGTTGGGTGTTGGTGGTTTAGATGTCAAATTTGATGATAACTTTGGTGGTATTGTTTGTGAACAATTTTGTTCAAAGTCATTTAGTGTAAAAGATGTCATACGTAGGATAAAGTTTATAATACAAAATAATGACATGGATGTTGATTGCGTGTGTCGTTTGTATATTTTAGTTTGTTTTATTGTTTTTTACTTTCTTAGACATTCAAAGGTAGTTAGTAACATGCGTTTTACAATATTAGATAACATTGATAATTTGTACCAATATAGATATGTTGGGAGTGGTTTTTGCGTGAGGAAGACCGTCAGAACCCAATCATTCGTGCAGCCCTTCAGTTGGATGAAGGGCCAATACCAGAAGATGGTGGACATGATTTAGGGATGAGTTGGGAAGAAGGGGTGATGAAGAAAATTGAAGACAATCAACGAAAAATGGTTGAAATGAAGAAAGAGTTAAAAACTTTGGCTGCCATGCTAGGTGCTGGCAAGGAAGAAACAAAGCAACCTTATTTTTTTCATGAGGGTGGAACATGTGGTGTTGGTGTTGATGTTGATATTGATGTTGAACATGATGATGGTGACGGTGATGACGTTGAAGGTGATGATGGTGGTGATGACGTTGAAGGTGATGATGGTGAAGGAGATTATGGTGATGCTGACAGTGAAGCACATGAGGGAGGCAAATGTTTAGTAACAATGATTTGTAGTTATGCGGGTGGTTGTTTGGAGGAAGAGAAGGACGACGTTGAGGGAGCATTGGATGTTGCACCTCTTGTAGGTATTTATTCACGACAACATCGGAATGAGGATGTCAATTTGTTGAATGTGAATTCAAACTACTTGTACCACCTGGTTATTCCGTTTAAACTTCCTTGGAGGTAATGAGTTTTATAATTGTTATGTTTTTGAAGTATTGTTTTCAATATTGTGATGATGCGAGATGATGAGATATATGATTATTTTGTTGAAAGGGTTGTTTCTGAAATATGCGGCAATACGGGAAACGCTCAGACCAATAAAAAAACACAGCCACCACTACTTTTTGGACGCTCGGGCAATACGGGAAACACTACCGAAAACGAACGACCGTTCATATTACACGATCGAACGCTCTAACACACAGACCGAACGTTCAAAAGGTACACTCCGATCCAGGTCGAACGCAAACAATCACTAACACATGCCAAGATCGAACGATAACGCTCTTTACCTGAGAACACAAAACCGAACGCTTAAAATTCAAACCTAAGAATCGAAATTAAGAACGGACGCTCACAAGCATTAAAAAACAGAACCAAGATCGAACGTGAAAGCTCACTCTCTGACACAACTAGGATGAACGTTTTGAGTCTTGGTCGAACACATAGCGTTCTGGATGATCGTCTAGAATCATGGCCGAATGGTCAAAACTTAACACATGACCGACCAATACCGCATCAACACTTAACCGCATAAATCAAAGCTTGATCGAACGGTAACTAAAATCTCACTTAACCGTACGATATCAATTGAACTTCCGAACGAAGGTTAACAGGTTTGACCGAACGGTACCAGATTAACATCTTACCGAACGGTGAAGATATTGGTCAATAAATAACGATCCGTTGAGCATGCAGGGGAGGAGCCGAACGAGGACGAACGATCTGCGACATTGCAATAGAGGACGAACGGTTTCATTCGGGGGAAAGGAGCCGAACGCGCACAGTCGAGGAAGAACGTTGTTTTCTGTTTATTTTTTTTTATATATATATGTTTTTTTATTTTTTTCTTTTTATTAGGAAAATACAATAAAATAAATTTATTAGTCAATCCGGACGAAAATGGGTGTTGACATTGGGTATGCGTCGTTGCAAACAGGCCTTCTAGAAATGAATTGAGCTCAATTTGTTTCAGATGAAGGATGTCGGATGGATCCAACAGGAAATGCCTAATTTCTTTCAACAACCAATTCCAAAACCTAATTTCTTTCAACAACCATGACAAAAACTCCAAAGTCATGCCTCAAATTCACCATCATTACCATAAAAACTTCATTTCAAATAAGTATATTTGATGTTCATGCCACTTCATTTCAACTCCCTGGTTCTGTCATAAACCATTACAGACAACAAAAATCAAATCATGACAATTCAAAAAAGGATTCCAATGTTTTCAAAAATCAACCAAGTTATTCAACAGGATTCCAAACATCATAACATTATCTAACACTTAAATTCCTATTGTAATACAACTTATTGAAGGACTCATTGTTTTCTTCTACCATCTACAATATTAGGACTTCTTTTTACGACACTCTTAAGCCGTATTCGGGGTTGCGCTTTCATACGATCATACATTGTGCTTTGTTTCATTTCAAAACCACCTTCAAACACCGGGGTTTGTTGCTCATGTTGAACCGGTGTACTTTGACAACGATCTTCACTTCCCCACAACGGTTCTTCCACAAAATCTTCACCCTTATCTTCATTTTTTGCTTTAACCAACTTTCTTAAATCATTAATACTACTTTGCATGTCCGCAATAACCCGTGTTTGTTCTTCTACAACAGAAATTAATTTTTCCTTATCTCTATTTTGCTTCTTAAATGGAATACGAAATTTCTCACAAGCGTCTTTCACCATACCATAACAAAGCTCCTCTTTCGACACACCAACATCAATAACAACCTGCAATGTCATTAACAAATTTTATTTCATAAAAACACAAATCATAAATTACTTTGCACCAACACATTGTCTAATCAACAACTACTGACTGATCCCTTTGCCAAAGCACTTTTGATAAACTTCTCCCCAATATTCATATCAATCCAGTTCAACAACCTTGGGAATTTTGTTACCCGTGTACTATAAATGGACTTCGATGTCACAAAATGGTGACAAAACTGTACCTGCAAATTTTTAATCCATCAACAATGACAATAAAATTGATGAAAACAATAACAAATCATTCTTCTTTCATTTAACAATTACATAACAAACATGTACCTGCAATAAGTAAGCACATCCTTGGACATGAAAATGGCTTTTGCTTGTTTCATTCTTCATTGTTGTTGAAGCACTACACACACTTTCAACAAAGTACTGAAAAACTAAACTGCCCCAATTGTATTTATCAAATATCTATATTACAACAAAGGCAAAAAAAAGTAAATTACATTATTTTTGGAGGTCCTCTATTCCATAAATTTTGGCAATTGGGAGAAACATTTTCAGTATCGTCAAACCAATAATGTTTATGTTCTCATGTCTATAGTATCAATCACCACAAAATTTATTTATTCAACAAATAGTATTAACAAACCACCAACATCACACATAAATAACATTCCACCCCATCCAACATGTCATATTTGTACAGCTTACAAACACCATATCATACATAAGCAACATCGTACATAAACAACATCATACATCTATTATAAATTCATTCCACTCAATACAAATAAACCAACCTTTAATGAACAATTTTGGCAACGGGAACACAGACGACGAAAAATGTGTGGGGTGGACTAACAATCCCGAAAAGCCTTCCTTTCGTCCTCCGTTCAGGCGACACTCCGTCGTTCACGGGTCCGGAACTCTGGCGAACAAGGCACCGCGCCGGTCAAGGGAAGGATCCAAGTGGGAACACGCTCCTCCGTTCAGGCGACAACGATGTTCCGGTGGCACTCCGGCTTCCACCCCAGGGGTTCGACACAGGGAAGGAAGCGGGTGGGAGGGAGGAATCGACGCTCCAAAGGCGCCCGTAGTTGCCTAGGTCGGAGGGAAGACGAAGACGGAGCTGCGGCGACCCTCAATCGGAACTGGGTGGTCGGAGGAAGACGGACTCCGGCGGCACTCGTGGGTGGTCGGACGAACAGGGACTCCGGCGGCACTCGTGGCTGGTCGGAGGAACACGAACTCCGGTGGCAAGCGTCGCTGGTCGGAGGAAGACAGACTCCGGCGGCACTCGTGGCTGGTCGGAGGAGCACGAACTCCGGCGACACTCTCACTCTAGTTCCCGCTCTCTCTAAAGCTTCTCTTCTCTTTCTGCCAATGCCCCAAATTCAAATTCCAAAAGTGAAAATGAAACCCTCAAATTTGAAACATCTCTACGGCTGAACGCTCTTTCCACGTCATTAAAAAATATGAAACCAATTTCCACCTGGACCAATAGCATTTTGACACCTGTCCCGTGTCAAAATGTTGTCAAAACTGGTTGTCGAAGTATCATTTCCCTTTTCAATATCATTTTCCTTTGCCTATTGTCTTCATACTGTTCGGTCACCTAATACCGTTCGTCCTTTTCCTTAGCTGTTTAAGTTGCTTTTACCGTTCGGATATACTTCTGTGTATGACCGTTCAGTCTGTTTGTTATTGTAAATGACCGTTCGTTTCATGTCAGGACGTTTGGTCTTTAGCGATCGTTCGCTCATTTCTTTTTTCGGAGACTGTTCGGTCTCAATGTTATTACCGTCCGGTTCTTACTTCTGTGCAATTATAGTGCACCGTTCGGTCAGTGCTTAATTAGACCGTTCGGTATTTTATATCACCGCTCGGTTTTAACACTTATGGTTAGAACCGTTCGGTTTTCTGCGTTCAGCTTTTTAATTTTGTTAGTTGTCTTTAACTTCCAATTTTAATTTAATTTAATTTTCCTTGCAAAAAAAAACACTTTCAAACCCCCCCACTACGTGTTTGGTCTGAGACTGAATCACAACATTAGTCCTTGAGAGACCACTTAGGAGTCACTTCCTAGTACTATACTGCATTAATTTTGCAAACAACTTTTGTGTGTGGTGCGACCCTCTCAACAAAATGGCGCCGTTGCCGGGAACCAACGGTTCAGTCTTAGGTCTTTTGTTGTGTTAGTGTTGTGTTGTGTTGTGTGATGTGTTTTAGGATGTTTAGTTAGTCTTGTTTGGGTTTACTTCTTTTATCGATTTTTGTGTGTTTAGATTTTTATCATTTTTTGTATTTTGTGCATTTAGTTGTTGTTTCTGGAAGTTTCAAATTATGTAAATAATGGTTTTCCCCATGTTATGTTTCTATATGTTTGGTTTAATGTTTGTTTGAAGTGGAAGTCCAGGTCTGAGACAGGTTTTGCACTACAATAGAGGAGATGACAGATTCTCAAGACTGGATATATGAGCTGATCAAGAGTCTTCCCAAATTCCATGGGTTGGCACATGAAGATCCATACAGGCACCTCAAGGAGTTTTGTTTGGTGTGTTCGTCGATGAGGCCTGCTGGTGTTTCAAAGGAGACAGTGTTGATGAAAGTGTTTCCAATGTCCCTTCAAGGTGCAGCAAGAGATTGGTTCCTATACCAGTATCCTTTTGATAGTTGGCAGGAAACACAACAGAGATTCCTCAACAAGTTCTTTCCAGCAGCAAAGGTAGTCAGCATTAGGAGGAAGATCACTACCATTGAGCAATTTCAAGAAGAAAGCCTGGCAGATTATTGGGAGAGGTTTAACAGGCTCTGCATAGCCTGTCCAAACCACCAAATTTCAGAGCATTTGCTCTTGATTTACTTTTATGAAGGGCTTCTGGACAATGAAAGGATATTAGTGGATGTAGCTGCTGGTGGATCTTTGATGGACAGAACTCCAACAGAGGCAAAGAAGTTGCTCTGCAAGCTGGCGGGTCAAAATCCAAGTGAGGTAGTAAGGGAAAAACCTGAGCAGGTTTACTGTAAACTTGAAATCCCTACTCATGTATCTGAGGTTCAAGTAAATTTTAATGTTTTTGAATTGGTAAAACTTGAACCATTTAAGCCTGTTCTGGATTCTGATATTGATATACATGTGCACATTCATGTTGTGGATTCATTATTCCCTGTAGAGCACATTGACATACCTGATGTTCACTATCCTTGCACTGATCTTGATTTAAATGATAGCCTTGAGGATGCAACTGATGACTTGGAGATTGGTAAGAAAATTTTCAATGAGCAAAAACAGGTTTATTCTGAACTTGAGATTCCAAACACTTTACCTGATTTGCTTATACATTCAAATGCCTGTGATTTGATGCACACTGATTCTATAGGATTCATGACTAATACTGATACAGATTTGATTGACCATTCTAAAATTTTTATTCAGTATCAGCCATTGAACCCATTGGTCTAAAGGTTGTTTTGAATGGACATGATTTTCGTGATGAAATTTTGAATGATAATAGCCTTGAACTGACCTTTGATTCTGTTGATGATGCATATATCAATATTGATTTTGAGGTAGAAACTGTGCAATCTGATAACTCTATAGAGTTAGGACTGAACTTTGATCTGACACAGTTCTCTGAGAACTTTGAATGTGATTGTGAATCTGGTTCTTGCCCGATTTGTATTGAAATTGATTATGTGTTACAGACAGATTCTAAGCGTATAACAGATGCTATTAATTGTGAGTTTGATGACCATGCTGCAGAATTAAATGAGAATACAGGTGCTGACATTAATGAAATCATGATTAATGAAGGAGAGTGTACTACTACTTCTTTGACTGAGCCAGAGATCTCCATTCCGGTGTCACACACTCAACAATTGCCAGTGAAGGGAAAGCTACTAATGGAACAGTTTACTGGGAGAAGAAAGAAGAAACATCTCGTTTTGGATGATATGGCAGTACTGATGAAGTTGTTCCTCCTCAAAACTTGTTTGCTGAATCCTATGGTGGAAGACATCTCCCTGATAGTCTAAAATTGGCAACTGCCACCATGACCAGGGGAGTTTTCTTTTCCCTTCTCCCCCTTTCCCTACTTTTAGTGCACTTGTCCATGATCTGTTCATTGTTCTGATTTCTGATCTTATGCTTATGACACATTGAGGACACTGTGTAGTTTAAGTGTGGTCTATTGGGGGAGATTTTGTTTTTTTTCTTTGTTAGTTTTTGTTTTCTTTGTTAAATTTTTTCTGTTTTAGGTTGTTTTTGTCGTGTCTTGTATACAGTTTTGCATGATTCTCTGCATTTCTGGACTTTGTTTAAGTTGTAGACTTGTCTTTCACTTCACTTGATTGATACTTATTGGTTTGAAATCCCTTGCTTTTCTTTGCTTGGGAAGATGATTATGATGTTTGAGAGGTTGAATTGATTGTGACAATTATCCTGTGTGAGATTTGAGCCACTTTATGTTCTTTCTTGTGTGTGATATGTCTCTTGATTGCTTAGGCATATGCCTTGGCTTGACTCTTGTTGATAATTCTTGATTGATATGCATGTTTGGAAGTGATAAAGGCAGTTTTGTTTTTTAGCCTCTCTAGCCAAATAAGCTTACCTTGTTCTGATCCTTTGATAACCCCTTTTGAGCCTATACTTTCCTCAATTCTTTGTTTTGAAGCTCATACACTAGCCCTAAGTGAAAAACCATGATTACCTTAACCTTAGGGAATTTTGGAGCTTTGGAAGTGTTTTGGGAACAAGTGTGGTCTCCTTGGGGATTTTGATGAATTGGCTAGTTAGTTCTTCTTCTTGTTTTGTTGTTGTAAATATATGTGTATCTTGTCTTTTACAGTTTTGTTCTGAAAAGAGAGAAATGAAAAGAGACAGGATGAAAAAAAAAATGAATGAAAAAAAATGTGAATAATGGAGTCAAGAAGAGGATTGAATTAGAGGTTTTGGGTGTATTTGATTGTGTTTTCACTTGTTCCCCATTGCTCCTCTATTCTCTTTGGTTTGTAGCTTCTCATCCATATTTATCCTCCCTTGTTCTTGGCCCCATTTCACCCATAAAAGACTTTTTGATTTGAACATGCATATGTTTTGAGTGATGATATTAGAGGCTCGCCAAGTCTATTTGTGTTTGCTTTCTTGAGTGCATCGAGTTGACAATGTTTACCCTAGACACTTGAGAGAAACACTGATAGTGCACCTGTGAGGTTTTGCTGCTTTTGATTTACCTCTTGAATTGATTGATCATTTTGTCATGCTTTGAATTGTTTGGATAATTTCATGAGTATCTGCTTTCTTCGATTTTGTGTTGGATATTTTCTACTTCTTTTCTCTATCCAAATTTCTTGAGGATTGTGTAATTTTGTTTCTTTCCTTCTGAGTCTTTATTTTTTGTATGCTGTGTAACATCCCATAAATACAGTAATAAACCATACAAATAGAATAATCACATTAATTAACATATCAATTCAGTCTTACACTAAAATTAAGGTACGCTCGTTGCCGAACGACCTTACAAGAAGCGAGTTACAAAATAACGAGATGTACCATAAGCTAACCTGACCGAACGGTTTACAAAGTAAAAATACCGAACAGTTAAATCAAGAAAAAGGGGAAGTGGTGGTTCTAAGACAACTCGCTAAAATAACTAAACTAAACAATTAACCGAACGGACTACTGTTCGGCCTTCACTTCTACATCAACGAGGTTCTCTTCCTCCAAAATTCCTTCTTCCAACGTCTCCTCCAACAACGCATCACCATCTGCTCACATCCACACGGATGATCATTGCAAAGACAAGACGGACGTACAGATACAGGACAACACAATGAAAACACAGGGTAAGCTTATTTAATTTAATTCAAGTAATCACATGCATTTCTCAACATATCAAACATATCAAATATATTCCAATATACAATTCAATCAATTCCTGATACTAGACTGACTGTCCGGACTGTATGAATTTCGTGTAGCTACGACGTTCGCGCACCCGGGTGGTGTGGTAACTGGCATTCTCATCAGCTGCCACTCGAGGTTAGTCAGTTCCGTCCAAAGTACCTCTAAGGACGAGGACCTCCTGCCGTTCCCACGCATGACGTACCCCCTCTACGTGAGGACGAGTACTCACGGAACATCAGGATCGAATCGCCAGCTAAGTCTGGCCACGGTCATACTTTACAATTCTCATAATCATCCAAGAGTCGTTCCTCCCCGGAACGCTCGTTCAAAACTCACAACTTTCTTTTCATCTCATATACTGTTCATTATTTATAATCTTTCAATTTAATATCGTTTTTGTCATCCATTTCAAGTGCATAAAATAACGAACGTTTAGCCCTCTTCATAACGAGGACGAACGTGAGGAACGAGATCGAGAAATCCCCCGTTCCAGAATAGAATAAAACAGACTACAATAACATCGTATATGACGAACGTCATTTACCACTTGAATTAGTTGAATGAACTGACTATCGTAAGTTCAGATCAATACTCAAAGAATATTTTAAGTAAAGAGGTTCTAGGCCGGATCCAATGGATATAGGCCCCTCAAGACGATTAAAAAACCATACTTAGAATAATTCAATTATAGAAACCGACTGCCAGTCAATGACCGAACACGGTAAAAAGTATTTACTGAATTTGGACGAACGCTATTTCCACAAGTTTGATAATTAAAGACGAGTACGAGCGTTCGATATAAGACCGAGCGCCACTCATAACGAATGCTTTGGGTCGGAACCCATCACTGATTTGAACTCGTGATAGAAATAGTAATATTAATAAATATAATACGGGATGGTGAAGAGAGGTTTAAGAATGACTAAGTGTCTAGATATGTGTTTACAAGTTTCTCAATTCATCACATAACACTCAGACCATCTACGCTTGGCCGAACGCTCAAACGTAAAACTATTATCCAAGGGCGTTCGTCCTCAACTAAAATTCTTCCCAGATGAAAGAATTCAATTTCAAAGAAGTTTACTAGTAACCACCGAACGGTCAAGTATCGTTCAATGACGAACGTTCATTATCATAGGGAATTTATATTCAAAGTTTCATTTACATTAAACTCATTTCTCAGCATACGATTTCATATTTTCAAATACTCATATCATAGTACATTTCATAATTCTCATACATCAGCTCATAATCATAACCATATACCAAAAATCAAATATCACAAATTCATACTTCATACAACTCACAGAACGTCCATACAGCACAATACAAACATACGAATTAAATTGAATAAGCTTCCCTTACCTGGATCAGTGAGTGAACGTCCTAAATGTAAGATTTTGGCTTCGCCCGTCTACAACTTTCTACCCTCAAAGATCACTTAACTCTTGCAACTAAATCTAACCACACAAAATCAAGAATAACTTAGACTATATCCCTGCATGCAACCAGAACTTGGTTTTGCATGTAACTCAAGAACGAACGACTAAGGGAAGAAACTTACCAGCTTAAACTTGAAACTTGTTCGGTTTAAGAGGAAGCTTGGGACGCCGGGAATGCTCCTACGATGCCTGAACGGTGATCGGAGCAGAGAAGAGTGAGTTACAGTAGAGAGAAGGAGGAGGAAAATGGAAAGTCAGAGTTTGGGAGGAGAAGGTGCATGCAGAAGAGAGTGGGCAGGGTTTTTCAGAAATCAGGTTTGTTTACCCCACGTCCAAACGGTTGTGCACTCTCCTGTTCACACCTGTACTCCACTAACTGACTTCCGAATCTTCTATTATTGACACCTGGCGTTAGTGCGTCAGAGTTGAGTGCGTTTTTAATGCATCTGAGCAGGGTTTTGGGGTGCATTTAATGGGATTAAACAGGTGGGGTTTGGGTTAAATTTCTGAGGTCTGACATTCACCCTAACTACAAAAAATTTCGTCCTCGAAAATTAAAACTTACCAAGAAACAGGTGAGGGTACAAGTCCTTCATGACATCCTCCACTTCCCATGTAGAGTCGCCCGTCTTATCGTTCCACACCATTTTCACTAAACGAACGCCCTTTCCCTTGTAGTACTTGGTGCGGCTATCTTCCACACGGACTGGTTGCATCTCCAGCGTCCGGTCTTGACTAAGACGAACGTCTTCCAACTCCAGTATGTGAGATGGGTCGGCTATGTACTTCCGGAGTTGGGAAACGTGGAAGACTGAATGAAGGTTGGACAGTTGAGGAGGTAAGGACAACTCGTATGCTACTGGTCCGATCTTCCTCAGGGAGTTGGTAAGGCCCAACGAACTTGGGAGATAGTTTCTTGGGTCGAACAACTCTGCCTACTCCAGTGGTCGGATTCAGCCTAAGGAAAACATGATCTCCAGCATTGAACTCTAGCGGCCTTCTTCTTCTGTCTGCGTATGACTTTTGTCGACTCCTAGACGTCTTCAACCTCTCTTGGATTAATTTTACCTTCTCGGTCGTCTGCTGAATAAGCTCAGGTCCAGTCAACACGTTCTCTCCTTCTTGAAACCAGCAAAGTGGCGTGCGGCACTTCCGTCCGCAAAGAGCTTCAAAGGGAGCCATTCCAATGCTAGACTGGAAACTGTTATTGTAGGTGAACTCCACTAAAGGCAAGACTTCATCCCAGACTCCCATGTGATCAAGGACGCAAGTCCTCAGTAAGTCTTCGAGCGTGTGGATGGTTCTCTCGGATTGACCGTCCGTCTGAGGGTGATACGCCGAACTCATCTGAAGTTTGCTGCCCAGTTCGCTTTGCAAGGATTGCCAAAACCGAGAGGTGAATCTCGTGTCTCGGTCAGAGATGATACTGGACGACACTCCGTGTAGACGAACGATCTCCTTAATGTAGAGCTTTGCCAGATTGATCATAGACATCTTCAGGTTGACCGCTAGGAAATGAGCGCTCTTCGTCAGTCGATCCACTATTACCCAAATGGAATCGTGATTCTTGACTGTGCGGGGTAAGTGGGTCACGAAGTCCATGGAAATGCTGTCCCACTTCCATTCGGGAATCTCCAGTGGTTGTTGTAGACCGCCCGGCCTTTGGTGTTATGCCTTCGCTCGTTGACAAGTTAAGCATGATGCCACAAACCGTGCGACATCATTCTTCATTCCCGGCCACCAGAAGGATTTCCTGAGATCTTGATACATCTTAGTCATACCAGGGTGTATGCTAAGACGGCTGTGATGCCCTTCCTCCAGAATAATCCTCTTCAGATCTCCATCGTTTGGAACGCACGTCCTACCCATATAGCGTAAGAGATCGTCCGTTCCAGTATTGAAGTCCTTAGCTTGATCTGTACCGAGCGTGCCCCTTATCTTTACCAATTCTTCATATGTTAACTGCTTCTCTCTGATCCGATCAAAGACGTCACTGGATATTCTAAGGTTACAACATCTAATACTGTTCGGTTCCAAATCGAACTGTAACCTTAGATCTCTAAAGCTCTCGACCAGACTGAGTTCTCTTACCATCATAACCGAGACGTGAACTGCTTTCCTGCTTAAGGCGTCCGCCACCACATTAGCCTTCCCTAGATGATAAAGCAGTTCAAAGTCGTAATCCTTCAAGAACTCTAGCCAACGCCTCTGCTTCATATTTAACTCCTTCTGATCAAAGAGATATTTAAGACTCTTGTGATCACTGAAGACTTGGAACGTAGATCCATATAGGTAATGCCTTCAAATCTTCAGTGCGAGGACGACCGCTGCCAACTCCAGGTCGTGCGTCGGATAGTTTCTCTCGTGAATCTTCAGCTGACGAGAAGCGTATGCGACCGCTCTCCTCTCTTGCATTAGCACACAACCAAAACCTTGATGAGAAGCATCGCAGTATACCTTGAACGGTTTGGCTGTGTCTAGAATAATCAGAACTGGAGCGCTCGTCAATTTCCTCTTCAATTCCTGGAAGCTCGCTTCACACCGATCGGTCCATGCGAACGATTGATCTTTCCTGGTCAGCTGAGTTAGCGGGGCTACTATCTTAGAAAATCCTTCAATTAAACGCCTATAGTAGCCCGCAAGTCCCACGAAGCTGCGAACCTTAGTGACCGAACGGGGACTCTCCCATTCCAATATCGCTCGTACCTTGGTCGGATCCACTGAGATACCTCAAGCCGACACCACGTGCCCCAAGAATTGAACTTCTTTCATCCAGAACTCACATTTGGATAATTTGGCGTACAACTCCTTTTCCCTCAATACGCCAAGTACAATTCTCAAGTGCTCATCATGTTCGTCCTGGGTCTTGGAGTAGATGAGTATGTCGTCGATGTTGACAACCATAAACTTGTCCAGGTACGGTCTGAATATGCGATTCATGTAATCCATGAAGATTTGTGGTGCGTTCGTCACACCGAACGACATCACTACATACTCGTAGTGTCCGTAACGAGATCTGAAAGCAGTCTTCTGGACGTCTCCCTCCTTAACTCTGATTTGATGATATCCAGATCGCAAGTCAATCTTTGAGAATACTGTGGCCCCATGCAGTTGATCCAATAAATCATCTATCCTTGGCAGTGGGTACTTATTCTTGATGGTCAGCTTGTTCAATTGTCCGTAATCAATGCAAAGCCGAGAGCTGCCATATTTCTTCTTCACCAAGAGAACAGGTGCTCCCCAGGGTGATACGCTCGGCCTGATAAATTGCTTGTCCATCAAATCTTCAATCTGCTTCTTGAGTTCAGTCAACTCCGCTGGTGACATCCGATATGGTTGAACAGAGATGGGTGCTGTCGTTGACACTAAGTCGATTGTGAACTCAACCTCGCGAGTAGGAGGTAGTCTAGGTATTTCTTCCGGAAAAACGTCCGGGAACTCATCCACAATAGATCGTCCGTTACTGTCACTACTGGACGATCGTTCTTGCCTTAAACTTCCGAACTCCTGATCTTCGTGCGTCATAATCAGGAAACTGCTGGCACCTTCCATGATGTCTTCCTTCAATTGACCGAGCGTCACTGATAACTCTTCTTCTTCATCATCAGGAAATACTAACTCTTTCTTACCACAGTCTATGAGAATGCGATTGGTAGCCAACCAATCCATTCCTAAAAGCACCTCTAACTCTTTTAGAGGTAAACAGATCAAATTGACCTTATATCTACGCCCCTCGACTTCTATAGGAGATCTGACACAGACCGTAGACGTCCTAACCTCTCCAGCCGCTGGTGTTGACACCACCAAGTCGAACTGCATCTCCCTCTCAGTTATTCCCATATTTCAACACACGCCTTCGATATGAAGGACTGGGTCGCCCCCGAATCATACAGTACACAACAAGATATTCCATATACTAAGCAGGTGCTGGTGATGAGTGTACCTGAGTTTGCTGCCTCCGCGCCCGTTATAGCATATACACGCCCAACCGCTTGCGCTCGACCACCTCTCCCTTGCTGGATCCTTCCAACGTTCGGTGGTCTCATCCATATTTATCCTCCCTTGTCCTTGGCCCCATTTCACCCATAAAAGACTTTTTGATTTGAACATGCATATGTTTTGAGTGATGATATTAGAGGCTTGCCAAGTCTATTTGTGTTTGCTTTCTTGAGTGCATCGAGTTGACAATGTTTACCCTAGACACTTGAGAGAAACACTGATAGTGCACCTGTGAGGTTTTGCTGCTTTTGATTTACCTCTTGAATTGATTGATCATTTTGTCATGCTTTGAATTGTTTGGATAATTTCATGAGTATCTGCTTTCTTCGATTTTGTGTTGGATATTGTCTACTTCTTTTCTCTGTCCAAATTTCTTGAGGATTGTGTAATTTTGTTTCTTTCCTTCTAAGTCTTTGTTTTTTGTATGCTGCATTTGTGTAACTCCTTTGAATGTCCTTGAACTATTCCCTGATTTGCGTCTTGATTTTGCCCAGGAGTGCAAAAGACTAAGTGTGGTCTATTTTGATGAGTCAATATTTTGTTCACTTCACTTAGTTTATTGTGCTAGAATTAATCGGGGAATTGTGCTTAATTGTCCAGTATTTTCCCATTTTTACTAATTGTGCTTAATTTGATCAGAAATTCTTATTTTAACTAATTTGAATTATCTGAGCTAATTATTTGCATTATTAATTGCAGGGGAAAATTGTTGGATAATATTTGGGACATTTGGAGGTCAAAATAAATGCCACATCAAATATACTTTAAACTAAGCAAAGACGAGGTGTGAAATTCAATTATGGGAGTGTACATGGAGATGAGCTTGGTTGGAGAAACATTGAAGTGGTGTGACGGTGGGAAAAAGAGGGCTGCACGTCCACAAAAGCAGAAGAAGGTGCACGAAGAAGGGGTAGCAGGCCCAACTATCTTCATTCACGCTTCCAGCGTTCGTCCAACAACTTGGAGGGAGCGTCCGACCTGCACACATTCATTTCAGCGTGAAGGAAGGAGGCTTCATTTTCCAGCAAAGAAGCAAACGGACGTCCACGCGGGCTTCACGCTTCCAGCAGCTTGGGAGACAGCGCACGTCCAGCAACTCTGAAGAAGACAGCGCACGTCCAGCTGGCAGGAGAAGAAAGGGTGGCATCCAGCATTTTCCAGCACTCACGGTTCCATTTGGAAGAGTGACGTTCAACAAATTAAAGGGTGTGTAGCTGGTCTAGCACGTGAATGGGAGGCAATTAATTAGGAGGTGCTTGGAAGAGGTTATCCTGTGAGGAGGTGGAAATTGGAGAAGCTCCTTTTTCTTTGCTTTAAGAATGAACGAGCGGTCCAGCAAGCTTGGGAGTTGACGGACGTCCACGCGGGGTTCACATAGAGACGGCCCATGGGGAGCGTCCAACAAGCATGGGAGGCACCACGCGTCCATCTTTTGAGCAGCAGCAAGCCCATCAAAGAGAATACGCACGTCCAGCAAGGATGAAGTGCTACGCACGCTCACAGGCTGAAGACCAAAAGCAGCTGCTACGTCCACATGCTGCCACGTCCACACAGCCCATCAACACACGTCCAACAGCCTTGTGTCCAGCCGAGAAGCGTTCCAGCAGCTTGGGAGAAAAACCTGGTCCAGCAAGTGAAGGGGTTACGAAAAGAAGCTCACGGCCCAACATGTTTCTTCACATTCCAGCACACTCCACGCCCACGCATCCAGCACTCATGTTGATCCAACATCCAGCCTTCACACAGCAAATAGGGTCCAGCCGCAACTTAGGAGATATTGATAGAGACCTTTTACATTACCGATCGTCCTTAACGCTCGTCATTACTGTTCGGACGATCGGTTTGATTGTAATCCTTTTCTTTACCGATCGTCACCACTGATCGGTAAGGACTCTTGGACGATCAGCTGTACCGTTCGTCAGGTTCTGTTGACTTCTCGCTATTGTTCCTGTTGTCTTCTCATTGACGATCGACTCTACTCTCGGACGATCGGTCGTACCGATCGACTGGTCCTGGTGTCTTCTCACTGTCGACCGTCTCTACTCTCGGACGATCGGTCGTTCCGTTCGACAGGTTCAGTTGTCTGCTCTCTACCGATCGTCTCTATTCTAGGACGATCGGTCTAGGAAGCTGCTCGGTCTGCGTTTTACTTTTCTTAGTTGTTTCTTCTTTTTTCTGTATAAATACTTTGTTTTATTGTAATTTCTGCAACTTTTTCAATACAATTCATTTTCAGTTTGTTCTTTCTGGTTTTCTCTTTCTCGTTTCTCTGATCACTTACATGGTATCAGAAGAATAATACTTTTATGTTCTATTCTCATGGCTTTCTCCATTTCCACCACCGATTATCTTTCTAACCCTGCTAATCCTCTGTTTCTCCATCCCGGTGAGAACCCAGCTCTTGTTCTTGTCACTCCTCTCCTTTCTGACAACAACTATCAACAATGGCGGCATGATATGCTCGTTGCTCTTGAAACCAAGAATAAAGAAAAATTTGTTCTTGGTACTGTTTCTTGCCCTCTTGCTGATGATGTCCTTCACCAAGCCTGGAAACGCTGGAACAAGATGGTGATTTCCTGGTTGACGCGATCCATGACGCTTCCCATAAAACAATCCGTTATGTGGATGGAATCTGCCTACAAAATTTGGACTGATCTCCTTCAACGTTTTTCTCATGGTGATAAGTTTCGTATTACTGATCTTCAAGAAGCTCTTCACTCTTGCAAACAAGGTGATTCCACTGTATCTCAGTATTATACTCGTCTTCAAATAATTTGGAAAGAGCTTTCTCTATACCAAACCATTCTTGTCTGTACCTGTCATTCTCCTTGCAATTGTGGATTATTGATCAAGATTCAACAAGAGCGTAGTGATGATTATGTAATCAAGTTTCTACGTGGGTTAAACGATGAATTCTCTTCTGTACGTTCTCAAATCATGCTAATGGAACCCATGCCGACTCTTACCAAAACTTTTTCTTTGATTCTTCAACAAGAACGCGAATTTCACAATTCTTCCTCACAAATTCCACAAGATTCCATGGCCAATTTCAATTCTCACGATCCTCAGTACAAGCCTTATAAGACCGATCGTCCTGGTGTTTCTTCTGGTCGTGGACGCAGACGCATTCCTAAATATAGTGGTCGTTCCAAATACTGCGATCATTGCAAACGAACCAATCATACTTCTGATAATTGCTAGATCAAATATGGTCTTCCTCAAGGTTATAAACCCATCATCAAACCTAATTCTGCCATCTCCAATCCTTCTGCCAACCTGACTGATGGTGTTTCACACACCTCCACTGATTCTTCCGCTGATAAAACTCAAATTCCTTGTACCTTTTCTCAAGATCAGTATAACGCCATTCTTGGTTTATTGAAACAGTCTCAATCTCCTACTACTAGGGAGGCCAGTGTTAATCAATGCACTCCACAGTCCTCAGGTTCTTTTTCTTCACTTAATTCTTCTTCTTGGATTATAGATAGTGGCGCTACTGATCATATATGTTCTTCAAAATTTCTTTTTCATTCTTTACATCCCATCACTCCTATTTCGATACGTTTACCAAATCACAGTTTTGTTATTGCTAAATTTTCTGGTACTGTCATTTTAGGCAATTTGATTTTGCATAATACTCTTTTTGTTCCCAATTTCTCTGTTCATCTTATTTCTATTTCTAAACTATTACATTCCAATAATTTCCTCATCGTTTTTCATCAAAATAGCTGTCTCATTGTGCAGATGGATACTTACCAGACGATTGGAGTAGCTAAGAAATACAAGGGCCTTTTTTATCTTCTTAGCAATAATCCAACAACTACATCTGAATTAAACATTTTTCATTCTGCTTTTCATAATAGTTCTAGTGATTCTTGTAATCTATGGCACATGAAACTTGGACATCCTTCAAATAAAGTTTTTCAAACTTTAGCCTCTCAATATACTGATATTTCCTTTCAATCTATTGATGATTGTGATGCTTGTGCTTTTGCCAAACAAAAACGTCTTCAATTCTCTGTTAGCAAAACTAAATCTCCTTGTTTCTTTCATCTCATTCATGTTGACATTTGGGGGCCCCTTTCTATTTCTTCTAATGATGGATACAAATATTTTTTAACTGTTGTTGATGATTATAGTCGTTTCACATGGATTCTTCTTTTGAAACACAAATATGATGTTAAAACCATACTTCCCAAATTTATTCTTTTAACTGAAAACCAGTTTTCCTGTACACTTAAAATTCTAAGATCTAACAATGGCAAAGAATTTCTTCTTAATGATTTTTATTCTACTAAAGGTATTTTTCATGAAATTACTTGTGTTGCTACTCCTCAACAAAATGGCATTGTTGAAAGGAAGCATCAACATATTCTTAATGTTTGTCGTTCTCTCCTTTTTCAATCTAAAGTTCCTAACATTTTTTGGTCTTATGCTATAAAACATGCCATTCACATTATTAATAGACTTCCAACACCTTTTCTTCAAAATAAATCTCCTTATGAATTAGTTTATTCTATCAAACCTGATTTTTCAAATCTGAAAGTCTTTGGATGCTTATCATACTCCAGCTCTGCTACTGCAGGACGTACAAAACTTGATTCCAGAAGTACTAAATGCATTTTTCTTGGATACAAATCTGGAACCAAAGGGTTTGTGCTGTATGATTTGCATTCACATTCTACTATCCTTTCACGCCATGTCATTTTTCATGAATATATTTTTCCCTATAAAAATTGTTCTATTTCACCTTCCTCTCCTACACATGATGATAATTCTGATGTTATTTTCTTTGATTTTCCTACTGTTCTACCTATTCCCACTGCTTCAAATCATTCACCTAGTAACATTTCTCATCCTACTTCTGATAGTATCATTATTCCCACCGTTGAACAAAGAATTTCTCTTAGAAACAAAACTCGACCTAACTATCTTGATCATAAATTTGATTGAAGTTTTTACTTATCATTGAAAAGAAGATTTTGAATGAAGTGAACCATCATATGAATTGGTTGAAGATGGAGTTACATCTTGTTTGCTTGAGGACAAGCAAAGTTCTAAGTTTGGGGTTGTGATAACAGTTGAAAAACTGTTATTTTCATGCTTAAAATTGATACTAAAAGCAACCTTTATACTTAGAAACTAGCTTGAAATCATGTTTTTCTTCATATTTTCAGAAATAAGAGAGCTAGACAGGTTTATGCTTGATTTCAGTGTTTTTGTGCAGGTTTTAAGGTGAATTTGGTGAAAGAAGTGAAGAAGGAGAGATATGGAATCAGAAAAGACATCAAAAAGTGCAAAAGGAGAAGCCGAAGTCACCGCTCAGCGGCAGTTTACCGCTGAGCGGCATTCAGGAGCTCAGGGAGGACCGCTGAGGGGCAAAATGGCCGCTGAGGGGAAGAAACGTGACACGCACTTACCGATGAGCGGTATTTTACCGCTGAGCGGCACTTTAATGGGCTTGGACCTAATTTTCTGTAATTTACGAATAATATATAAGCTTTAGGGTTTCCTAGGGTTTGTATCTTTGGCTGGAATGAAGCAAACACTCTCTCTTCCACCCCTTTGAAGGAGGATCTTGGATGCTCGAGCTTCCTCTTCACCTTTCTAGGGTTTTATCTTTCATTCAAGGTTGCTTTTAGTATCAATTTCAAGCATGAAAATAACAGTTTTTCAACTGTTATCACAACCCCAAACTTAGAACTTTGCTTGTCCTCAAGCAAACAAGATGTAACTCAATCTTCTACCAATTCATATGATGGTTCACTCATTCAAAAATTTCTTTTCAAGATAAGCAAAGACTTCAATCAAACTTTTGCCCAAGATTTCAATCAAGATGTGCACATGCTTTAGTGTTCACAAAGTCAGTTAATATCAAACAAATGCTATTTTTCATGAATGATCAATCAATTAAGCATCGATGTTCATATGGTCATGGAATACTTCCTCACTAGGTAAAGTGTTTCACTCACACACAAGTGTATAAGAGGTAATCACTCAGTCACTCCACTACCACAATGTCACATGAATCAACTTTGCCTTTCATTTAACCACAATCAAAACATTTACAAGCATGCATCATCACAAGGACTTTTCAATGGCTTATAACGTGGCTGGGCTAATCAAGAAAATTGGTTTTTCTAGATCACAAAATCCTTGAGTTAAGAGAATCATAACAACACAATTATTCTTATTTTTCCCAACTTGTCTTTACATTGAGCTTTGCTTTTTCTTTTCTTTTCTTTCTCTTTTTCTTTTCTTTTCACATTCTTATTCTTAACTTTTAGCTCAATGCTTTTCCTTTTTCTTTTTCATGCTTTCCCAATAACCCCAAACTTGAACATTTAACAATACCACAAAAGATTTTCTACTTAACTCAAGGTAAAGCTTTTCAACAAGGGTTTTCAATTTATGTTCAAGGCTAAGGGTTCAAAGGATAGAACACAAAGTGTTCTCTTTTAGTGGGCTAACTTCATGGATTTGGCCAATAAAAAGGATTCCAACAAACGTCCTTGATCATATGATGCAAAACAAGCAATTGATTCAATCATAGAAAACCTGGGCAAAATCATTCATGCTTTCAGAGTAATAGCATTCAATCAATAAAAACTCTGGAGCTCAAAACCTCACAAATAGGCTCATTCACATTTAACATACACATCATGCTTAATCTCACAATCACAATCATAATATCCTGCATTTGTGCACAAAGCTTGTGAATCACATGTATAAGCATTTAATGTGCACATCTATCTCAACATCAATCAATCAATAATCATCATTAAGCATTACTTATGACACAATCACAGTCAATAGCAAACCATCATAACAAATCAGGTTTCCAATAGAGTACATCAACCTTAATCTAAAACAAAAGTAAATAAGTTCAGAACACTTAAACCAACAAAAGCATAAGTTCATGATAGCATTCATCAGTAAATGCTATCTCAGCTCCTTATTAATCTGAGATGTCCTCTCTATCTTCCTCTTCTTCCTCATCTTCATCATCTTCAAATGCATCATCATCATCAGCTTCATCTTCTTCCATCTCCCTAACTGAAGCTTCAGCTACTTCAGCTCCTCCTCCTTGCACCGGCTCCTCTGGCCAAGCTACCACATTATGGAATTCCTCCATAGTCCACCTGTGAGCTGGAGGTTTATCATACATCCCCACAATCATCTCAGCAGTAGCCACCTGCCCTCTATGAATGGACTGTAACTGAGCACCTATAAGAGACATGTACATGTCCCTCATCTGGAACGGTTCTGCTTCATGTGTCTCAGCAGATGTCTGGCTCTGTGCTTCTTGCTCTCTCTCTCTGCGAGCACGACGTGGTGGAACTGGCTGAGCTGCCTCCTCACCTCCACAGTATTGTCTGTAATAGGCCTCATCAATGGCTTTTCTTGGCCTTTCAAATGGTGGAGCAGAAGTGTTCACCCAGCTATCTTGCAAAGGTGAGTGATTAAGGAGGGATGTCCTAGGGGTGCTTTGTTATTTGAGGTATTGGCACACGCACTAATCTCATCAGCTATCACCTGCCCAATATTAACATTTAAGTTCCTGATAGCACAGTAGATGAAGAGTGCCCTGCTGAAAGTAATATCTGACACATGTGAACATGGCTGAATGTTGGCATGAGAAAATGCCATCCAATACTTTGCAAGAGGAGTCAGATCAGTCCTACTAATGTTTACCACTGAACCAGATCTATTCCTCTGGAAGTGTCCTCCAGGTATACATAGTACTCTCTCTACATCCTCAAAATCAGCCCCTTCCTTCATGCAAAGAGCAAACTGGCACTGCTCACCAGCCCACACAGTATCCAGGAAGTTATTAATAGAATCAGGATCATACCTGATAGCATGGCCTCTAACATAGCCCATATAATTTTCAGCTGGATAATCACCAATCTTCTTTGCATTGGTGTAGAATTCTTTTACCACAGCTATGTTGGCAGGTGCAGGATATGTGGCTAGCTTTCCCCAGTCATTCCCTAACAATTGCTCTCCAAATTGAGGAGCAAAATTAGGTATCATTCCAACTTTTCTCTCCATAAAGAGTCTCATGTCTTGCACCACCTTGAAGTGCTTCTCATGTTTCCGAGAGAGGAACCTACTAGAATGGGGTTGTTCTGGTTCCTTTTCCTTTCTCTTGGTTGCCATGCTTTTCAATCTTTTTCCTGAAGAGGATGCCATTCCTTTGAAAAGGTATGTGGGAGTGTTTGTGCAGAGAAGAGCCTGAAAGTGAGAGCATTTGCGCAGCTTAGGGTATAAAAATACCCTAATGGGCTCGGGTCGTGCTAAGGGGAAACTAAAGCCCACTTTGCGATATTACCGCTCAGCGGTAACTTGCAGCTCAGCGGCACTTTCGTGAAGTGCTCTTCTCCTTCTTTTCTTAACCTACGTGCCTCCTAAACATGCCCCTCACTGGTTCCCTGCAATTCAATTCTCAGAATACTTATGCAAAACCTATTATACAACTAAAATGAACAAACAGAAACATTCAATCAATTGGGTTGCCTCCCAGGTAGCGCTTGTTTAACGTCACGAGCCTGACCCAAAATCCACCAACACCCATCAGTAGGTGTTACAATCTTACCAACACCCATCAGTAGGTGTTACAAACTTACCAACACCCATCAGTAGGTGCAAAATTTTCTCACCAACACCCATCAGTAGGTGTTACAAACTTAGTATCCTTTAGTAGATACTTAACCACCTAGCATCCTTCAGTAGATGCTATATCCAACAAAGTATTTACACAAATAATGTCCACAAATTAAAACTTACAAAACAAAATCAAAAAATTTCTAAATCACTGGGTTGCCTCCCAGCAAGCGCTCTTTTAATGTCATTAGCTTGACCTAGTAAAGTTCAAATTCCTTTTTCATAGTTGATGTTCTTGTCCCACCAACTCATCAGTTGTTTCCTGTGTACTGCTTTGATTTTTCTAGAATGTGGAGACTCTATCTCTATCATCTCCTTCTCTTTATAACCTTTCACAACCCACAACTTGTTTTTGATTCTCACAGGTGTACCATGTTGGGGTCTTCCTTTATTCCAGTCATCAGGAACTTTTCCTCCTCTTCCAATCTGTTCTCCTTTATGCACCTGAAACAACAAACAATGGTTACCCGTAACCTTGGGCTTTTCATCTTTATGGCTAGTCATGTGTGCATCTTGAAATGCAGCTTTATAACTAGCTTCTTCCTCCTGTGTTTGCGTCTCATCTTTAAAGACATCTACAACAACTCTCTCTTCTCGGTTGATATGATCATAAATGGGTCAACAATGAAGAGTTTTCAAAGTGACAACAAGCATAAAAAAGAGTAGAATAGGTTTCCTTTGGGCGTGTATTTGCCTTTTGATTTCTTTCTCTTAGTTCTTGTGAATAATTGCTTATAAACTCTTCTTTCTCTTTAAGAGCAAGCAATGTGGGACTATCCATGGCTTGATCTTAAAAAGAAGAGAAGAGAAAGTGAACATTCTAGGCATGTAAGAGTTAGTAGCATAGCTAGTTTTCATATTTTGAACTATAGGAGAACTAGTTGCCTTATAAACCCTTTGGAGTGGAGAGAATTGAGCAATGTGGGACTCAAAAGTCCCTAGAAGACCTGCAGCAGCTGTTGGACGAACTACACCCTCAAAAAGTCCCACATCTCCTAGATCTTGCATCTTAGCTGACTCCAAAGGTTATATAAGAAGGCTTAGGGGTCTCCTTTTTGTACACCTTACCTTGATTCAATGAATTTGAGTTGATTTGCACTTTTGCAATGCTCTTTGAGATAGAATTCTGTCTCTAAAGTCCCAAATTTGGGCAGACCTTATCTTGTTCAAGCAAGTGGCGGTCCTCTTCATGATGCTTATCTTGGAAGCTTGTTCAAGTGGCGCATCTTCATTTCCTAAGTTTCCTTTTCTCTAATCTCTTCCATTTTTAATTTCTCTTCCATTTCTTAAATGTCATTTAGTATATTCTCTCTAGGTATGCACTTCCCCATCATGTGGTATCATGAGCCTTAGGTTTTTGATCTCTTAGGAATTGCATGCTAGAGTAGAATAGCTTAGATATGTTCATTTTCGCTGAGCCATTTTCTGTCTCGCCCAGCCTCTGCGTGAAAATACAGTGAACTTGTATGATTTAGTTTAGCTTCATTTCTTGTCCGTTTTCCATGAAATTTTTTTTCCTAGTTTCGTATGGATGTCTAGTTTCATGAACAATTTTTACTTTTCTCAAATTTGTTCTGTACTGTTCCCAGTAAATTTTTTTCTCCACTGTGTTCATCCAGTTTTCTGCTGTTGAATTAATACTCCTTTGTTTGGCTTTGTTGTTGGCTGTTTGGACATTTTGGTGGCTGGAATTGCTCCTTGGACGTTGCTACACTCTCTCAATACTCTTAAGCAAGGAATCAACACTTCAAATCAATGCTTTGAGGGACTAAACCGTGGCTGTCCAGAGCCTTGTGCAAGTAGACATTTCATCAAACAGCAACAATGCTATTGGAGGTCTTCAACAAGTAGGTGTCCTATTTCCTTTTGTTTGTTTGTTCCAGCTTTAATTTCTTGTCTTGGCTGGATTGTATGTGTCTTTTCTTGCTTATTAGCTTTGAATTGAGTCATATGTTTGTTCCTCTTTAGGAGTTTTCTAGAGTATTTTTCTGAAATTGCATAGCTAAGAGCATTTTTACATCTCCTTGCTTGTATGATGAATTGAGCTTGATCATCATTGGATTTAAGCGTGTGAACCTTGCTTATTTGTTCTGTATAAATAGAGGCTATAAACCATTACAATTGTGCTTCCAATCAAACACATTTTCTTCATTAAAGTGGCTTGGCCGAGACATTTTACCAAATGCTGTTTGCTGTATCAAAATAAAATCAACAAAAAAATTGGTTGCTGTTTGGTGTGCTTGGCCGAGAGTTTTCTCATTGATTGGTGTGTTTGATTGCTTCATTTAGAGCCTCTTTTTCATTTCCAATACAGAATATTTTGGTTTGAGGTTTGCCAAAATTATTTCCAGCATTAATTCGGTCTTGCTCTTCATGTATGCGTAGCATGTTCATGTGATTTTGCTCCTTAGTTGTGTTAATTTTCTTTGCTGTCTTGTTCATTTTGTGCCACTGTTTTGACTCCATTTTCTTGCTGTTTTGTCTTCATAAAATCGTTAGAGTGTTGCCTCCTTGTTTTTGTGCCAAGTTTCTTGATTTTTTAGGTTCCATTTTCATCATTTGTCTTGTAGTTTTCATTCTTTCTTTGGCCTCTACCATGTGCTGTCTTGATTTGGCTTCTTTGCATTAAAGTGGATTGAACATCTTTCCATTTGCTTTGGACTTGAGTTGGTGCTCTCAAAGTGGACTTGTGAGACATTTTACTATCTTAAAAGAAGGGTGCTGCCCTTTCCTTGTTTTTTGAGACACTGGCCGTGAGTTTTGAGTCGTTTCCTTCCATTCTTTGAGTGAAACCGTGAGCTGTTTTGTGGCTGCTGCTTTGCCTTGATTTTTGGTTGTTTCTAACCTGTTTTGTGTGTAGCTTGCTGCTGTTTTTTTGTTTTTTTTTAACATGTCTGCAGGGTCCAGCCATGCTTCATCTCATGGAGATAGTAACCATGGAAGCCCTTCTAGCAAGTTTGATGTGATGAAGGCCTTCCAACAAATGCAACATCAACTTGATGCTATAAGCAAACGGTTAGATGTGGACACCAAGGCTAAAGGGAAGCAATCTCATGGTCATGAGCATGGTTCATCCAAGAAAAAGTAAGAAGACAAAGCTTTGGATCCCAACCTTGCAATGCCAAAGTTGTCTTTGCCAAGTTTCAAGGGAGATACCGATCCTAGTGTATTTTTAGAGTGGATAGCTAAAGTAGAACAAGTTTTTAGTTTGTATGATGTAGATGGACATTTGCGTGTAAAGTTCGCTACTTTAGCTTTAGAGGGATACGCCATGCAATGGCTAACTAGGATGAACATTACCAGGGGCTCACCCGCGAGCTCTTGGGAACATTTTCGGTGCTTGTTGTACCAGCAATTCGTACCTCCATACTACCATAGGGACCTCCTGATTAAGCTCCAACGGCTTACTCAGGGTAGACGAAGTATGGAGGAATATGCGCGTGAGCTCGAAGTGCTCTTATACCATACTAACACTAATGAGACTGACCACGCGAAAATAGCTCGATTTATTAGCGGTCTCAATAGAAACATCCAAGATGTTGTAGAGCTCCATGATGATGAGGATTTAGATGTTGTGGTACATCGGGCTATGAAAGTAGAGAGACAAATTTTAAGAAAAGAGTCCTACCGCAACAAATTTTCCACTTCTTCAAAAGATAATTTTTACAAAACCTCATCATCAAGGGACAAAGAAAAGGATGTTTCTAGAGAGATTCCTCATAAATCTCGGCCATCTTCTACTAACCCCGCGCCTTCTTCTTCTAAACCTAAGTCACCAACGCGACCTAGTCAAGTCAAATGTTTTAAGTGCTTAGGTCATGGTCACATTGCATCTGCATGCCCAAACAAGAGGGCAATGTGCATTAGGGGAGAAGAGGTTGTCACCGATGACTCTCCTCCTTCTTCACCTTCACACACTTTTCACTCTTCTTCTTCCTCTAGTGAAGATGAGTACAAGGTTCCATTTGATGGCGACCTACTAGTTATAAGACGTCTCTTGGGTCAAGTCCACACGCACTTTGACACCACTCAAAGAGAAAATATTTTTCACACTAGATGTATTATAGCTAGCAAGGTTTGCTCCATGATCATAGACGGGGGAAGTTGCACTAATGTAGCTAGCACACGTGTAGTGGAAAAGCTCAAGCTACCCACTATTGCGCATGCCAAGCCATACAAACTTCAATGGTTAAGTGAGGAGGGTGAAATCTTGGTAAATAAGCAAGTCCATATTTCCTTTTCCATTGGCAAATACCAAGATGAGGTCCTTTGTGATGTTGTACCCATGGAAGCAACTCACATTTTATTAGGAAGACCATGGCAATTTGATAGAAATGTTCAACATGATGGTCTTACTAATAGAATGTCTTTTACTTACCAAGGGCGCAAGGTCGTCTTAAAACCTCTAACTCCAAAGGAAATACATGAGGACCACCTCATCATGAAATCCAAGAGAGGTGAAGAAAAGGAGAAGGTCAAGAATAATTTCCTCATCTCTCATAAAGAGGTAATTAAAGTTATTGAAAAAGAGGAGAAAGCAAACAAAGACAAAGAAGAACTTGTGAGAGAAATGGAGAAGGACAAAGTCTTAGTCAAAAAGGAAGTGTTACTGAAGGCACCATCCACTCCCATCATCCAAATAGATCTAAACCATGACAGGGGAGTTTTTCAATCCTTCAACGTTTCTCCGTTTACTAAGTTTTCTTTCTTTGTTCCAAAAATATTTTGCGCAACTTTTTCACCTCCCTCTTTCCTTCTTTCCAACTATTCCATAAACATTTGTGAAACACATCATGAGTTAGTGTTACCCCTTTGGGTCCATTCAACTCAAGACAAAAATAATTTTTTCTCTAAAACTGGTCTCCTAGTTTTCACCACTAAATGCAATAAAAATATCAGGAGACTTTCTTTTACTATTACTTGTTTATATACATTGATTGGTCAACATAAATTCATTCACAAAATATTTAATGATTTTTGCAGATTGACATTTGATCCAGGAGGAGTTGCTTTGGTTTATACACGAAATAAGTCACTAAATCTCTCTTTGTTGCAGGCTTTTCAAGATTCGAGGTCGAATCCTCTCCAACCTGGGGGGGGATGATATGATCATAAATGGGTCAACAATGAAGAGTTTTCAAAGTGACAACAAGCATAAAAAAGAGTAGAATAGGTTTCCTTTGGGCGTGTATTTGCCTTTTGATTTCTTTCTCTTAGTTCTTGTGAATAATTGCTTATAAACTCTTCTTTCTCTTTAAGAGCAAGCAATGTGGGACTATCCATGGCTTGATCTTAAAAAGAAGAGAAGAGAAAGTGAACATTCTAGGCCTGTAAGAGTTAGTAGCATAGCTAGTTTTCATATTTTGAACTATAGGAGAACTAGTTGCCTTATAAACCCTTTGGAGTGGAGAGAATTGAGCAATGTAGGACTCAAAAGTCTCTAGAAGACCTGCAACAACTGTTGGACGAACTACACCCTCAAAAAGTCCCACATCTCCTAGATCTTGCATCTTAGCTCACTCCAAAGGTTATATAAGAAGGCTTAGGGGTCTCCTTTTTGTACACCTTACCTTGATTCAATGAATTTGAGTTGATTTGCACTTTTGCAATGCTCTTTGAGATAGAATTCTGTCTCTAAAGTCCCAAATTTGGGCAGACCTTATCTTGTTCAAGCAAGTGGCGGTCCTCTTCATGATGCTTATCTTGGAAGCTTGTTCAAGTGGCGCATCTTCATTTCCTAAGTTTCCTTTTCTCTAATCTCTTCCATTTTTAATTTCTCTTCCATTTCTTAAATGTCATTTAGTATATTCTCTCTAGGTATGCACTTCCCCATCATCGGTCCTGGAGCACCACTATATCTTCGTTTACATCAATGATAGCTTTGGCCGTTTTCATAAACGGTCTTCCAAGAATGATAGGTATCTTTTTTGTCTCCATCTTCATCACCACAAAGTCTGCCAATAACTGGAGTTTTCCAACACAAACTATGATGTCCTCTGCAATCCCACATGGTTCCTTTGAAGATCCATCGGCCATTACTAAATTAACATTTACAGGTTTCATATTAACATCGTCGATTTGCTCCAGTAAAGAGTAAGGTATCAAGTTAACACTTGAACCTAAATCAAGAAGAGCTTTTTTAATCCTTTTCTTCCCTATGATACAAGGGATAGAAAAGCCTCCTGGATCTGTTGCTTTTGGAGGGAATGACTCCTTTTTAACAGTTTTACACTTCTTTGCCTCATCATCTCTACGTCTTTTCTTTGTAAAGACGTCTTCATCAGATTTAGTGTAAACCGTAATTTGTTGTAGAATCTGCTCCCAAGGTGCATCATTATCCACCATCTTGAATAATTCTGTGAAATCCAGTTGTTTCCCTTGATGTATTGGAAAAAGAGAAGTATTTTTGCTCTCTATTTCTCTTTTCTCTTCTGTTTCTCCTTTGTCTAACTCAACTATCTCATTTTTAGCACTCTCTACCACCTTGCATTCTTCTCTGGGGTTAACCTCAGTATTAGCCCCAAAATTTCTATTTGGCCTTTCTTCCACCTGCTTGGTGATCTGCCCTATCTGAATCTCCAAATTCTTTATAGCAGCTTCAGTGCTCTTTTGGGTAGACTCAGTTTTCTGTATGAAATTATTAAGAGTGTCTTCCATCCCCATGGACCTTTCATTAAGCATAGAAATCTGCTGCCATAAGGTGGGTTGCTGCTGCTGCTTATTAAATTGACCAACTTGCCCAGTTTGCCCTTAACCAATGCTTGGGTGTGGTTTCCACCCTTGATTATAGTTCCCTTGACGGTATTGATTGGTCATGTAATTCACATCCTCCATGGCTTCTGCTGGAAAGGCACATTGACCATTGATATGGTCGCCTCCACATAATTCACACAACTGAGATTGTACCTGTGCAGCAGTTTTCAACTCTTTAGGCAATTGTGCAAGTGTTTTAGTAAGAGTCTCCAGCTGTTGAGTTAGAATTTTATTTTGTGCTAGCAAGGCATCATGTGTCTGTAATTGTAGAACTCCTTTCTGTTGCATAGGAGCTCCTCTTTCACTGTTGAGCTCATTATCACTAGTAGCCATATTTTCAATAATTTCTGTTGCTTCCTCTGGAGTTTTCCATTTAATGTTTGCTCTTGCTGAGGCATCAAGCATCATCTTGGTTTGTGAACCAAGACCTCCAAGGAAGGTAAGGACTACTTCCACTTCATCGAATCCATGCGTGGGTGTTTTTCGTAGCACGCTTTTGTATCTATCCCATGCATGACCTAGTGATTCTTCCATGCCCTGCCTGAATGAAGAAATCTCTTGCTTGCCTTTGTTCACCTTTGATTGTGGGAAGTATTTATTTAGAAACTTGGTTACCACTGCTTCCCACTCTGTGAAACTTCCCTCTGGAAAAGAATTTAACCAAAGCTTAGCGTTGCCTCCTAATGAGAAAGGAAACAAGCTAAGTTTGATCGCTTCATCTGGCACCCCATTGATTTTCACTGTGTTGCAGATCTCATTAAATGTAGTGAGGTGCTCATATGGGCTTTCATGAGATAACCCATTGAATTGATTGCTCTTCACCAGTTGGATCAATGCTGATTTGACCTCTATGTTAGCTGCATTGACTCTAGGTCTAGCTATACTGTTAAAGTGCTCAGGTCCAACTGTATTGGTGTAATCAGCAAGAGTTCTTCTGATATTATTGTTCTCCATACTTTCTGTGCTATGGTCAGAACCTTGTGATGATGGTTGCAACAGAGTTTCCGGAGGAGGGAAAAGTTCTCTAGATGTTCGGATTCTTCTCCTCCGTCTACTCTCGTCTAAACCTTAAAGAAAAGGTTCTGCAGTTATCTTGCTCCTAGTTCGAATTGTCTCCTGCATACACAAGAACACAAAACCCTAGAATATTTGGTTAGCACAAAAAGATATAGGAGAAGATATAAGATTCATAAAATAAAATAAAATAAAAATAGAAACAATAAAAACCGAAAAATAAAAACAGAAATTCAAAATTAAAGTCAAAGATAATCAAAAATCACACAAACTAACCAGTTAAACCACGAGTCCCCGGCAACGGCGCCAAAAACTTGATGACAAATTTATGAGCACCGAAAAACGGCGCCACAAACTTGTTGAACAATCGGCAAGTGTGACCGAATCGTCAAGTAATAAACTCGGTAAGACCAAGTATCGTTCTCCCAAAGGACTCACGGCCTAGTTTAGTTATGTGATTCGTTGATTATTTAAGACTTAAGAACGAAATAAGTGAAGTTTAATATGCAAAACAGAAAATAAACATGTATGCATGAATGTGATCAATGGCTAAAACAAAATACAAACACTTCAATGAATTAAATGGATGAGTATGTTGTTGGGGTTATCAATTTCATCTTATCCACTCTCATATACTTTAGGAATTCAACATTCTTTTCATCATTGTTAATGCCCCTCTCTAAATTACCTTGCAAGAAGGCCTATCCCTAATTACGAGTTCATACGATTCCTAGCATTCCTAATAATTAGTTGTTTTAGTGCAGGAGCTTAACGGCAACCAATATACTATTGGGAGAAATTCCCCGGATCTAGACTTTCCCTTACGTTCCCGTATCGACAAAAGGGCGGAAGTTCACGAACTGGAGGAAGATGACGAAATGGCGGAAGTGGAGGACATGGAGGAAGGGCACGAAGTGGAGGAAGTGGAGTAAGTGGATGAAGTTGACGAATTGGACGAAGTGGACGAACTGGAACAAGTGGAGGAAGTGGAGGAAGTGGAGGAAGTGGACGAAGTAGACCAAGTTGACAAAGCGGATGAAGTGGACGAAGTAGAGGAAGTGGAGGAAGTGGTCGAAGTGGCCGAAATTGACGAAGTAGAGGAAGTGGACGAAGTTGACAAAGTGGACGTAGTGGACGAAGTGGAGGAAGTTGAAGAAGTGGAAAAAGTGGAGGAAGTCGAGGAAGTTGACGAATTGGACGTAGTGGACGAAGTGGACAAAGTGGAGGAAGTGGAGGAAGTGGTCGAAGTGGACGAACTTGACGAATTGCAGGAAGTGGACGAAGTGGAGGAAGTGGACGAAGTTGACGAAGTTGACGAAGTGGAGGAAGTGGAGGAAGTGGACGAAGTGGACGAAGTGGATGAAGTGCAGGAAGTGGAGGAAGTGGACGAAGTTGACGAACTTGAAGAAGTGGTCCAAGTGGTCCAATTGGACGAAGTGGAGGAAGTGGACGAAGTGGAGGAACTAGACAAAGTGGAGGAAGTGGAGGAAGTGGTCAAAGTGGCCGAAGTTGACGAAGTGCAGGAAGTGGACGAAGTTGACGAAGTGGAGGAAGTGGAGGAAGTGGAGAAAGTTGAGGAAGTGGAGGAAGTGGAGGAAGTGGAGAAAGTGGAGGAAGTGGAGGAAGTGGAGAAAGTGGAGGAAGTGAAGGAAGTGGAGGAAGTAGAAGAAGTTGACGAAGTGGACGAAGTTGACGAAGTGGATAAAGTGATGGAAGTTGACGAATTGGACGAAGTTGATGAAGCGGACAAAGTGGACGAAGTGGAGGAAGTGGAGGAAGTGGACAAAGTTGAAGAAGTGGAAGAACTGGAAGAAATGGACGAAGAGGACGAACTGGACGAAGGGGTCGAAGTGGACAAAGTCGGCGAATTTGATGAAGTGGACGAAGTTGACGAAGTGGAGGAAGTGGAGGAAGTGGACAAACTGGACGAAGTGGATGAAGTTGAGGAAGTGGAGGAAGTCAAGGAAGTGGAGTAAGTTGAGGAGGTGGACGAAGTTGACGAAGTGGAATAAGTGGGTGAAGGGGACGAAGTGGAGCAAGTGGAGGAAGTGGACTAAGTGGAGGAAGTGGAGAAAGTGGAGGAAGTGGACGAAGTTGACGAATTGGACGAAGTTGACAAAGTGGAGAAAGTGGACGAAGTGGTTGAAGGGGTCGAAGTGGACGAAGTGGAGGAAGTCGAGGAAGTGGACGAAGTGGTCGAAGTGGACAAAGTGGAGGAAGTGGAGGAAGTGGAGGAACTAGACGAAGTGGAGGAAGTGGTCAAAGTGGCCGAAGTTGACGAAGTGTAGGAAGTGGACGAAGTTGACGAAGTGGAGGAAGTGGAGGAAGTGGAGAAAGTTGAGGAAGTGGAGGAAGTGGAGGAAGTAGAGGAAGTGGAGAAAGTGGAGGAAGTGGAGAAAGTGGAGAAAGTGGAGGAAGTGGAGGAAGTGGAGGAAGTAGAAGAAGTTGACGAAGTTGACGAAGTGGACAAAGTGGACGAAGTGAAGGAAGTTGACGAATTGGACGAAGTTGACGAAGCGGACGAAGTGGACGAACTGGACGAAGTGGACGAAGTGGAGGAAGTGGAGGAAGTGGACAAAGTTGAAGAAGTGGAAGAACTGGAAGAAATGGACGAAGAGGACGAAGTGGACGAAGTGGTCGAAGTGGACGAAGTTGATGAAGTGGAAGAAGTTGACGAAGTGGAGGAAGTGGACGAAGTGGACAAACTGGACGAAGTGGATGAAGTTGAGGAAGTGGAGGAAGTCAAGAAAGTGGAGTAAGTTGAGGAGGTGGACGAAGTTGACGAAGTGGACTAAGTGGGTGAAGGGGACGAAGTGGAGCAAGTGGAGGAAGTGGACTAAGTGGAGGAAGTGGAGAAAGTGGAGGAAGTGGAAGAAGTTGACGAATTGGACGAAGTTGACAAAGTGGAGAAAGTGGAGGAAGTGGAAGAAGTGGAAGACTTGGACGAAGTGGACGAAGTGGACGAAGTGTTCATAGTGGGCGAAGTTGACGAAGTAAAAGAAGTGGACGAAGTGGTCGAAGTGGACCAAGTTGACGAAGTGGATGAAGTTGAGGAAGTGGAGGAAGTGGTAGAAGTGGAGGAAGAGGAGGAAGTGGAGGAAGTGGACGAAGAGGAGGAAGTTGACAAAGTGGAGGAAGTGAACGAAGTGGACGAAGTGGACGAAGAGGAGGAAGTGGAAGAAGTGGAAGAGTGGACGAAGTGGAGGAAGTGGAGGAAGTGGAGGAAGTGGAGGAAGTGGACGAAGTTGAAGAAGTGGAAGAAGTGGAGGAAGTGGAGGAAGCGGAGGAAGCGGAGGAAGTGGAGGAAGTGGACGAAGTGGACGAAGTGGACGAAGTTGAAGAAGTTGAAGAAGTGGAGGAAGTGGAGGAAGTGGAGGAAGTGGAGGAAGTTGACAAAGTGGAGGAAGTGGAGGAAGTGGAAGAAGGGGAGGAAGGGGAGGAAGTGGACGAAGTTGACGAAGTGGACAAAGTTGACGAAGTTGAAGAAGTGGAAGAAGTAGACGAAGTGGACGAAGTGGAAGAAGTGGACGAAGTGGAGGAAGTGTGATGGGGAAGTGCATACCTAGAGAGAATATACTAAATGATATTTAAGAGAATGGGAAAGAAATTAAAAAATGGAAGAGATTAAGGAAGAGGAAACTTATGATTTGAAGATGCGCCACTTGAATGAAGCTCCAAGATAAGCATCAAAGGAGGACCGCCACTTGCTTGAGCAAGATAAGGTCTGCCCAAAATAGGGACTTTGGAGACAGAATACTATCTCAAAGAAGATTGCAAAAGTGCAAATCAACTCAAAATTCAATTGATTCAAGGTAAGGTGTACAAAAAGGAGACCCCTAGAATGCTCACTTTCTCTTCTCTTCTTTTTAAGATCAAGCCATGGATAGTCCCACATTGGTTGCTCTTAAAGAGAAAGAAGAGTTTATAAGCAATTATTCACAAGAACTAAGAGAAAGAAATCAAAAGGCAAATACAAGCCCAAAGGAAACCTATTCTACTCCTTTTTATGCTTGTTGTCACTTTGAAAGCTCTTCATTGTTGCCCCATTTATGATCATATCATCCCCCCCAGGTTGGAGAGGATTCGACCTCGAATCTTGAAAAACCTGCAACAAAGAGAGATTAGTGACTTATTTCGTGTATAAACCAAAGCAACTCCTCCTGGATCAAATGTAAACCTGCAAAAATCATTAAACATTTTGTGAATGAATTTATGTTGACCAATCAATGTATATAAACAAGTAATAGTAAAAGAAATTCTCCTGATATTTTTATTGCATTTAGTGTGAAAAATAGGAGACCATTTTTAGAGAAGAAATTATTTTTGTCTTGAGTTGAATGGACCCAAAGGGGTAACACTAACTCATGATGTGTTTCACAAATGTTTATGGAATAGTTGGAAAGAAGGAAAGAGGGAGGTGAAAAAGTTGTGCAAAATATTTTTGGAACAAAGAAAGAAAACTTAGTAAAAGGAGAAAAGTAGAAGGATTGAAAAACTCCCCTGTCATGGTTTAGATATATTTGAATGATGGGAGTGGATGGTGCCTTCAGTAACACTTCCTTTTTGACTAAGACTTTGTCCTTCTCCATTTCTCTCACAAGTTCTTCTTTTTCTTTCTTTTCTCTGTCCTCTCTTTCTTTTCTCTCAGTCTCTTCTTTTACTCTCTCCTCTCTTTCTTTTCTTTCTTCATTTAAACAAGTAATCATGACCTTCTCTTTGGCATCACTTGATGAGGAAGAAGAGCTATAGGTTGGTGAAGTTAAGGAAGAGGTAGACTCATTAGTCATAATTACTTCACCCTCAATGCATGTTGCCTTTTTGGTGGGGCAGGCAGAGGCTATATGACCATGTCCTAAACATTTAAAACATTTAATGTGACTTGGTCTAGAAGGAGATTTAGGTGGGGAAGAGGAATGGTTAGAAGAAGAATGAGGAAACAATTTGTTAGTGGGCTCCTTAGAAACATCCTTGGTTTTATCCTTTGATGATGAGGATTTGTAGAAAACATCTCTTGAAGATTTGAAAAATTTGTTGTGACAAGCTTCTGTTTTCAAGAGTTTCTTCTCTACTTTCATGGCTCTATGAACCACTACATCTAAAGTCTCATCATCATGGAATTCAATTATATCTTGGATGTTGCTATTAAGTCCACTAATTAATCTAACTATTTTTGCATGACCATTTTCTTTAAGGTTAGTACGATGTAGGAGCAATTCGAGCTCGCGAGCATACTCCTCCACACTTCGTCTACCTTGAGTAAGCCGTTGGAGCTTAATCAAGAGGTCCCTATGGTAGTGTGGAGGTACGAAACGTTGGTACAAAATGTCCCTGCAATGTTCCCATGTACTCGCGGGTGAGGCCATGGTTAAGTATCTCCTATGTAGCCATTGTTTGGCGTATCCCTCTAAAGCTAAACAAGCTAACTTTACACGCAAAGGTCCATTTACACTATACAAATAAAAAATTTGGTCTACTTTAGCTATCCAATCTAGAAAAATAGACGGCTCGGCTTCCCCTTTGAAAGTAGGCAAGTTCAACTTTGGTAGTGTAAGGCCTTGGTCCATAGCTTTATCTTCTGGATGCTTCTTTGGCGAAGGAAGGTATACATTTATGGTTCTAGCTTCTTGCTTCTTCTTGTAGAAACCATGATCATGACTATGAGATTGCTTCCCTTTAGCCTTTGTGTCCGCGTTTAACCGCTTGCTCATAGCATCAAGTTGATGTTGCATTTGTTGGAAAGCCTTCATCACATCAAACTTGCTAGAAGGACTTCCATGGGGGTTATCGCCATGAAATGAAGCACGGCTGGAACCTGCAGACATGGTAAGGCAACAACCACAAAAAACTAACACCAAAAACAGGTTAGAACCAATGAAAAATCACGGCAATACAGCAGCCACAATTCTGGTCACGGTTTCACTCAAATAAAGCAATGAAATGGTTCAAAACTCACGGCAAGTGTCTCAAAGAAAAAAAGGAAAGGGAAGCACCCTTCTTTTAAGATAGTAAAATGTCTCACAAGTCCACTTTGAGAGCACCAACTCAAGTCCAAAGCAAATGGAAAGATGTACAATCCACCCTCAATGCAAAGAAGCCAAATCAAGACAGCATATGGTAGAAGCCAAAAAAAATGAATGAAAACTACAAGACAAATGATGAAAATAGAACCTAAAAATCAAGAAACTTGGCACAAACACAAGGAGGCAGTATCTAATGAATGTGAAGAGACAAAACAACAAGAAATTGGAGTCAAAACAGTTGCACAAAATGAACAAGACAGCAAAGAAAATTAACACAACTAAGGAGCAAAATCACATCAACATGCTACGCATACATGAAGAGCAAGACCGAATTAATGCTGGAAATAATTTTGGCAAACCTCAAACCAAAATATTCTGTATTGGAAATGAAAAAGAGGCTCTAAAAGAAGCAATCAAACACACCAATCAATGAGAAAATTCTCGGCCAAGCACACCAAACAACAACCAATTTTTTTGTTGATTTTATTTTGATACAGCAAACAGCACTTGCTAAAATGTCTCGGCCAAGCCACTTTAATGAAGAAAATGTGTTTGATTGGAAGCACAATTGTAATGGTTTATAGCCTTTATTTATACAGAACAAATAAGCAAGGTTCACACGCTTAAATCCAATGATGATCAAGCTCAATTCATCATACAAGCAAGGAGATGTAAAAATACTCTTAGCTATGCAACTTCAGAAAAATACTCTAGAAAACTCCTAAAGAGGAACAAACATATGACTCAATTCAAAGCTAATAAGCAAGAAAAGACACATACAATCCAGCCAAGACAAGAAATTACAGCTGGAACAAACAAACAAAAGGAAATAGGACACCTACTTGTTGAAGACCTCCAATAGCATTGTTGCTGTTTGATGAAAAGTCTACTTGCACAAGGCTCTGGACAGCCACGGTTTAGTCCCTCAAAGCATTGATTTGAAGTGTTGATTCCTTGCTTAAGAGTATTGAGAGGGTGTAGCAACGTCCAGGGCGCAATTCCAGCCACCAAAATGTCCAAACAGCCAACAACAAGCAAAACAGTGGAGTATTAATTCAACAGCACAAAACTGGATGAACACAGTGGAGAAAAAAAATTTACTGGGAAAAGTACAAAACGAATTTGAGAAAAGTAAAATATGTTCATGAAACTAGACATCCAGACGAAACTAGGAAAAAAAATTTCATGGAAAACGGACAAGAAATGAAGCTAAACTAAATCATACAAGTTCACTGTATTTTCACGCAGAGGCTGGGCGAGACAGAAAATGGCTCAGCGAAAATGAACATATCTAAGCTATTTTACTCTAGCATGCAATTCCTAAGAGATAAAAAACCTAAGGCTCATGATACCACATGATGGGGAAGTGCATACCTAGAGAGAATATACTAAATGACATTTAAGAGAATGGGAAAGAAATTAAAAAATGGAAGAGATTAAGGAAGAGGAAACTTATGATTTGAAGATGCGCCACTTGAAGGAAGCTCCAAGATAAGCATCAAAGGAGGACCGCCACTTGCTTGAGCAAGATAAGGTCTGCCCAAAATAGGGACTTTGGAGACAGAATACTATCTCAAAGAAGATTGCAAAAGTGCAAATCAACTCAAAATTCAATTGATTCAAGGTAAGGTGTACAAAAAGGAGACCCCTAAGCCTTCTTATATAACCTTTGGAGTGAGCTAAGATGCAAGATCTAGGAGATGTGGGACTTTTGAGGGTGTAGTCCGTCCAGCAGCTGCTGCAGGTCTTCTAGGGACTTTTGAGTCCCACATTGCTCAATTCTCTCCACTCCAAAGGGTTTATAAGGCAACTAGTTCTCCTATAGTTCAAAATATGAAAACTAGCTATGCTACTAACTCCTACACGCCTAGAATGCTCACTTTCTCTTCTCTTCTTTTTAAGATCAAGCCATGGATTGTCCCACATTGCTTGCTCTTAAAGGGAAAGAAGAGTTTATAAGCAATTATTCACAAGAACTAAGAGAAAGAAATCAAAAGGCAAATACACGCCCAAAGGAAACCTATTCTACTCTTTTTTATGCTTGTTGTCACTTTGAAAGCTCTTCATTGTTGCCCCATTTATGATCATATCAAAGTGTACGAAGTGGACAAAGTGGTCGACGTGGAGGAAGTGGAAAAAGTTGACGAAGTGGAGGAACTGGACGAAGTGGAGGAAGTGGACGAAGTGAATGAAGTGGACGGGGTGAAGGAAGTGGAGGCAGTGGAGGAAGTGGACGAAGTTCACGAAGTGAAGGAAGTGGACGAAATGGAGGAAGTGGAGGAAATGCACGAACTAGAGGAAGTGGAGGAAGTGGAGGAAGTGGAGGAAGTAGAGGAAGTGGAGGAAGTGGACAAAGTGGACGAAGTGGAGAAAGTGGAGGAAGTGGACGAAGTTGACGAAGTGTAGGAAGTGGATGAAGTGGAGGAGGTGGACGAAGTAGACGAAGTTGACGAAGTTGAAGAAGTAGACGAAGTGGAGGAAGTGGACGAAGTAGGGGAAGTGGAGGAAGTGGAGGTAGTGGACGAAGTTCACGAAGTGGAGGAAGTGGACGAAATAGAGGAACTTGAGGAAGTGGAGGAAGTGCACAAAGTGGAGGAAGCGGAGGAAGTTGACGAATTGGACGAAGTTGACGAAGTGGACGAAGTGGGGGAAGTGGAAGAAGTGGAGAAAGTGGAGGAAGTGGACGAAGTAGAGGAAGTGGAGGCAGTGGAGGAAGTGGACAAAGTGCACGAAGTGGACGGAGTTGACGAAGTGGAGGAATTGGAGGAAGTGGACGAAGTGGAGGAAGTGGATGAAGTTCAGGAAGAGGACGAAGTGGAGGAAGTGGACGAAGATGACGACGTTGAAGAAGTGGAAGAAGTGGAGGAAGTGGACGAAGATGACGACGTTGAAGAAGTGGAAGAAGTGGAGGAAGCGGAGGAAGTGGAGGAAGTGCAGTAAGTGCAGGAAGTGGAGCCAGTGGAGGAAGTGGACAAAGTGGCCGAAGTTAACGAAGTGGAGGAAGTGGACGAAATGGACGAAGTGGAGGAAGTGGAGAAAGTGGAGGAATTGGACGAAGTGGGCGAAGTTCACAAAGTGGAGGAAGTGGACGAAGTGGAGTAAGTAGATGAAGTGGACGAAGTGGAGGAAGTGGAGGAAGTAGACGAAGTGGACGCAGTTGAAGAAGTGGAACAAGTCGAGGAAGTGGATGAAGTCGAGGAAGTGGAGGAAGTGGAGGAAGTGGAGGAAGTTGACGAAGTGGAGGAAGTGGAGGAAGTGGAGGAAGTGGAGGAAGTTGTTGAATTGGACGAAGTTGACGAAGTTGATGAAGTTGACGAAGTGGAGGAAGGGGAAGAAGTCGAAGAAGTTGACGAAGAGGACGAAGTGGATGGAGTGGACGAAGTGGACGAAGTGGTCGAAGTGGATGAAGTGGTAGAAGTTGAAGAAGTGGAGGAAGTGGACGAAGTTGACGAAGTGTAGGAAGTGGAGGAAGTGGGGGAAGTGGACGAGTTGGAAGAAGTGGAGGAAGTGGACAAACAGGACGAAGTGAACGAAGTTGACAAAGTGGAGGGAGTGGACGAAGTGGAAGATGTTAACGAAGTGAAGGAAGTCGATGAAGTGTAGAAAGTGGAGGAAGTGGACGAAGGGAAGAAGTGGACGAAGTGGAAGAAGTGGACGAGGTGGAGGAAGTGGAGGAAGTGGTCGAAGTGGCAGAAATTGACGAAGTGGAGGAAGTGGACGATGTTGACGAAGTGGAGGAAGTGGACGAAGTTGACGAAGTGGAGGAAGTGGAAGAAGTGCACGAAGTGGAGGAAGTGGAGGAAGTTGACGAAGTGGACGAAGTTGACGAAGTGGAGGAAGCGAAGGAAGTGGAAGAAGTGGAGGAAGTGCAGGAAGTGGACGAAGTTGACGAAGTGGAGGAACTGGATGAAGTGCAGGAAGTGGACGAAGTGGAGGAAGTAGACGAAGATGACGACGTTGAAGAAGTGGACGAACTGGACGAAGTTGAAGAAGTGGAAGAAGTGGAGGAAGTGAAGGAAGTGGACGAATTTGACGAAGTGGACGAAGTTGACAAAGTGGAGGAACTGGAGGAAGTGGAGGATGTGGACGAAGTGGAGGAAGTGCAGGAAGTGGAGAAAGTGGAGGTAGTGGACGAAGTCGAGGAAGTGGAGGAAGTGGACCAATTGGACGAAGTGGACGATGTTCACGAAGTGGAGCAAGTGCACGAAGTTGACGAAGTGGACGAAGTGGACTAAGAGGACGAAGTGGACGACGTGGAGGAAGTGGAGGAAGTGGAGGAAGTGGACGAAAAGGAGGAAGTGGACGAAGTTGGCGAAGTGGATGAAGTGGAGGAAGTAGACGAAGTGGACGAAGTGGAGGAAGTGGACGAAGTGCACGAAGTGGTGGAAGTGGTAGGAAGGGGACGAAGTTGAAGAAGTGGAAGAAGTGGACGAAGTGGACGAAGAGGACGAAGTTGACGAAGTGGACGAGGTGGAGGAAATGGAGGAAGTGGAGAATGTAGACGAAATGGACGAAGTGGAGGAAGTGGAGGAAGTATAGGAAGTGGACCAACTGGACGAAGTGGACGAAGTGGACGAAGTTGACGAATTGGAGGAAGTGGAGGAAGTGGAGCAAGTGGAGGAAGAGGACGAAGTTGACAAAGTGGACTAAGTGGAGGAAGTGGAGGAAGTGGAGGAAGTGGAGAAAGTCGAGGAAGTGTACGAATTGGACGAAGTGGACGAAGTTGACAAAGTGGAGGAAAGGAGGAAGTGGAGGGAGTAGAGGAAGTGGAGGAAGTGGAGGAAGTGGACGAACTGGACGAAGTGGAGGAAGTGGAGGAAGTGGACGCAATTGACAAAGTGGACGAAGTTGACGAAGTGGACAAAGTTGACGAAGTTGAACAAGTGGAAGAAGTAGACGAAGTGGAGGAAGTGGAAGAAGTGGACGAAGTGGAGGAAGTGTACGAAGTGGACAAAGTGGACGAAGTGGTCGAAGTGGACGAAGTGGAGGAAGTGGACGAAGTGGAAGAAGTGGACGGAGTGAAGGAAGTGGACAAGGTGAAGGAAGTCGAGGCAGTGGACGAAGTTCACGAAGTGGAGGAAGTGGACGAAATGGAGGAAGTTGGCGAAGTGGAGGAAGTGGAGGAGGTGGAAGAAGTGGAGGAAGTGGAGGAAGTGGAGGAAGTGGAGGAAGTGGAGGAAATAGAGGAAGTGGAGAAAGTGGAGGAAGTGGACAAAGTGGACGAAGTGAAGGAAGTGGAGGAAGTGGACGAGGTTGACGAAGTGGAGGATGTGGAAGAAGTGCAGGAAGTGGAGGAAGTGGAGGAAATGGACGAAGTTGACGAAGTTGAAGAAGTGCACGATGTGGAAGAAGTGGACGAAGTGAAGGAAGTGGACAAAGTGGAGGAAGTGGAGGAAGTGGAGGAAGTGGAGGCAGTGGAGGAAGTGGACGAAGTTCACGAAGTGGAGGAAGTGGACGAAATGGAGGAAGTGGAGGAAGTGGAGGAAGTGGAGAAAGTGGAGGAAGTGCAGGAAGTCGAGGAAGTGGAGAAAGTGGGGGAAGTGGACGAAGTGGGCGAATTGGACGAAGTGGACGAAGTTGAATAGGTGGAGGAAAAGGAGGAAGTGGAGGAGGTAGAGGAAGTGGAGGAAGTGGACGAAGAGGAGGAAGTTGACGAAGTGGAGGAAGTGAAAGAAGTGGAAGGAGTGGACGAAGAGGAGGAAGTGGAGGAAGTGGACGAAGTTGAAAAAGTGGAAGAGTGGAGGAAGTGGAGGAAGTGGAGCAAGTGGAGCAAGTGGATGATGTGGAGGAAGTGCAGTAAGTGGAGGAAGTTGAGGAAGTTGACAAAGTGGACGAAGTTGACGAAGTGAACGAAGTTGACGAAGTTGAAGATGTAGAAGAAGTAGAAGATGTGGACGAAGTAGAAGAAGTGGAGGAAGTGGACAAAGTGGACGAAGTGGACGAAGTGGTCGAAGTGGTTGAAGTGGTCGAAGTGGTCGAAGTGGACAAAGTGGACGAAGTGGTCGAAGTGGAGGAAGTGGACGAAGTGGTCGAAGTGTACGAAGTGGAAGAAGTGGACGAAGTGGACGAAGTGAAGGAAGTGGACGAGGTGAAGGAAGTGGAGGCAGTGGAGGAAGTGGATGGAGTTCACGAGGTGAAGGAAGTGGACGAAATGGAGGAAGTGGACGAAGTGGAGGAAGTGGAGGAAGTGGAGGAAGTGGAAGAAGTGGAGGAAGTGGAGGAAGTGGAGGAAATAGAGGAAGTGGAGAAAGTGGTGGAAGTGGACAAAGTGAAGGAAGTGGAGGAAGTGGACGAAGTTGACGAAGTGGAGGATGTGGATGAAGTGCAGGAAGTGGAGGAAATGGACGAAGTTGACGAAGTTGAAGAAGTGCACGAAGTGGAAGAAGTGGAGGAAGTGGAGGAAGTGGAAGCAGTGGAGGAAGTGGACGAAGTTCACGAAGTGGAGGAAGTGGACGAAATGGAGGAAGTGGAGGAAGTGGAGGAAGTGGACGAAGTGGAGGAAGTGGACGAAGTGGACGAAGTGGAGGAAGTGGACGAAGTTGACGAAGTGGACGAAGTTGAAGAAGTGGAAGAAGTGGAGGAAGTGGACGAATTGACGAAGTGGACGAAGTGGACGAAGTGGACGAAGTGGACGAAGTTGACAAAGTGGAGGAAGTGGAGGAAGTGGAGGAAGTGGAGGAAGTAGAGGAAGTGGACGAAGTGGAGGAAGTGCCGGAAGTGGAGAAAGTGGAGGAAGTGGAAGAAGTCGAGGAAGTGGAGGAAGTGGACAAACTGGACGAAGTGGACGAAGTTCACGAAGTGGAGGAAGTGGAGGAAGTGGAGGAAGTTAACGAATTGGACGAAGTGGACGAAGTTGACAAAGTGGAGGAAGTGGGGGAAGTGGACGATGTAGAGGAAGTGGGGGAAGTGGACGATGTAGAGGAAGTGGACGAAGAGGAGGAAGTGGACGAAGTTGACGAAGTGGACGAAGTTGACAAAGTGGAGGAAGTGGACGAAGAGGAGGAAGTGGAGGAAGTGGACGAAATTGAAGTAGTGGAAGAAGTGGAAGAGTGGATGAAGATGAGGAAGTGGAGGAAGTGGTGGAAGTGGACGAAGTTGACGAAGTGGAGGAAGTGGAGCCAGTGGAGGAAGCGGACGAAGTGGACTAAGTGGACGAAGTGGACGAAGTGGAGGAAGTGGACGACGTTGAGGAAGAAGTGGAAGTGGAGAAAGTGGAGGAAGTGGAGGAAGTGGACGAATTGGACGAAGTTGATAAAGTGGAAGAACTGTAGGAAGTGGAGGAAGTAGAGGAAGTGGAGGAAGTGTAGAAAGTGGAGGGAGTGGAGGAAGTGGAGAAAGTGGAGGAAGTGGAAGAAGAGGAGGAAGTGGACGAAGTTGACGAAGTTGAAGAAGTGGAAGAAGTGGAAGAGTGGATGAAGTGGAGAAAGTGGACGAAGTGGACAAAGTGGACGAAGTGGACGAAGGCAACGACGTTAGAGAAGAGGAAGAAGTGGACGAAGTGGACGAAGTGGTCGAACTAGAGGAAGTGCACGACGTTGACAAAGTGGAGGAAGTGGAGGAAGTGTACGTGGTGGACGAAGTTGAAGAAGTGGAAGAAGTGAACGAATTTGACGAAGTGGACGAAGTTGACAAAGTGGAGGAAGTGGAGGGAGTAGAGGAAGTGGAGGAAGTGGAGGAAGTGCAGGAAGTGGAGGAAGTGGAGGAAGTTGACGGACAAATTTATGAACACCGAAAAACGGCCCCACAAACTTGTTGAACAATCGGGAAGTATGACCGAATCGTTTCAAGTAATAAACTCGGTAAGACCAAGTATCGTTCTCCCAAAGGACTCACGGCCTAGTTTAGTTATGTGATTCTTTGATTAGCTGATGGACAAATTTATGAACACCAAATTATGATGTCACAAACTTGTTTTTCAATCGGCAAGTGTGACCGAATCGTTCAAGTAATAAACTTGGTAAGACGAAGTATCGTTCTTCCCAAAGGACTCACGGCCTAGTTTAGTTGTGTGGTTTCTTGATTAGCTAAGACTTAAAGACGAAATATTTGGATTTTATATGCAAAAGACGAAAATTAAATATGTATGCATGAAGTTTTGATCAATGGCAAAAAGCAAAAGATAAACACTTTCAATGGAATATATGTATGAATATGTTGTTGGGGGTCAATTTCATCTTATCCACTCTCATATATTTTAGGAATTCAACATTCAAATCATCATTGTTAATGCCACTCTCTAAAGTACCTTGTCAAGTGGAAGAAGTGGAAGAAGTGGAGGAAGTGGACGAATTTGATGAAGTGGACGAAGATGACAAAGTAGAGGAACTCGAGGAAGTAGAGGAAGTGGAGGAAGTGGAGGAAGTGCAGGAAGTGGAGGAAGTGGAGGAAGTGGAGGAAGTGGAGGATGTGGAGGAAGTGGAGGAACTGGACGAAGTTCACGAAGTGGAGGAAGTGGAGCAAGTGGACGAAGTTGACAAAGTTGACGAAGTGGACAAGGAGGACGAAGTGGACGACGTGGAGGAAGTGGAAGAAGTGGAGGAAGTGGGCGAAGTGGAGGAAGTGGGCGAAGTGGTGAAAGTGGAGGAAGTTGACGAAGTTGACGAATTGGACGAAGTTGACGAAGTGGACGAAGTGGAGGAAGTAGAGGAAGTGGACGAAGTGGAAGAAGTGGAAAAAGTGGACGAAGCGGAAGAAGTGGAGAAAGTGGAGAAAGTGGACGTAGAGAAGGAAGTGGACGAAGTGGACGAAGTGGACGAAGTTGACGAAGTTGAAGAAGTGGAAGAAGTGGAAGAGTGGATGAAGTGAAGCAAGTGGAGGAATGGACGAAGTGGACGAAGTGGAGGAAGTGGTCGAAGTGGACGAAGTGGACGAAGTTGAAGAATTGGAGGAAGTTGACGAAGTGGACGAAGTGGAGGAAGTGGACGAAGAGGAAGAAGTGGAGAAAGTGGAGGAAGTAGAGAAGTGGAGGAATTGGACGAAGTTGACCAAGTGGAAGAAGTGGAAGAAGTGGAGGAAGTAGAGGAAGTGGAGGAAGTGCACGAAGTGGAGGAAGTAGAAAAACTGGACGAAGTGGACGAAGTTCACGAAGTGGAGTAAGTGGACGAAGTTGACGAAGTGGACGAAGTGGACGAAGAGGATGAAGTGGACGAAGTGGAGGAAGTGCACGAAGTGGAGGAAGCGGAGGAAGTGGACAAAGTGGACGAAGTTGACGAAGTGGACGAAGTGGACGAAGTTGACAAAGTGGAGGAAGTGGAGGAAGTGGAGGAGTGGAGGAAGTGGGGGAAGTGGTGAAAGTGGAGGAAGTTAACGAAGTTGACGAAGTGGACGAAGTGGACGAAGTGGACGAAGTGAACAAAGTGGACGAAGTCGACGAAGTTGACGAAGTGGACGAAGTCGACGAAGTAGAGGAAGTGGATGAAGTGCAGGAAGTGAAGGAAGTGGAGGAAGTCGAGGAAGTGGAGGAAGTTGAGGAAGTGGACAAACTGGACGAAGTTCACGAAGTGGAGCAAGTGGAGCAAGTGGACGAAGTTGACGAAGTGGACGAAGAGGACGAAGTGGATGACGTGGACGAAGTGGACGAAGTGGACGAAGTGGACGAAGTGGACGAAATTGACGAAGTGGAAGAAGTGGAGGAAGTGGAGGAAGTAGAGGAAGTGGACGAAGTGGAGGAAGTGCAAGAAGTGGAGGAAGTGGAGGAAGTGGAGGAAGTCGAGGAAGTGGATGAAGTGGAGAAAGTGGATGAAGTGGACGAAGTTGACAAAGTGGAGCAAGTGGAGCAAGTGGACGAAGTTGACGAAGGGACGAAGTGGACGAACAGGACGAAGTGGACGACGTGGAGGAAGTGGAGGAAGTGGAGGAAGTGGACGAAGTGGACGAAGTTGACGAATTGGACAAAGTGGACGAAGTTGAAGAAGTGGAGGAAGTGGAAGAAGTAGAGGAAGTAGAGGAAGTGGACGAAGTGGAGGAACTGGAGCAAGTGGAGGAAGTTGACGAAGTGGACGAAGTGGACGAAGTTGACGAAGTGGAAGAAGTCGAGGAAGTGGAAGAAGTGGAGGAAGTGGATGAAGTGGAGGAAGTGGAGGAAGTGGATGAAGTGACGAAGTGGAGGAAGTGGACGAAGTGGAGGAAGTGAAGGAAGTGGAGGAAGTGGAGGAAGTGGAGGAAGTGGAGGAAGTGGATGAAGTGGAGGAAGTGGAGGAAGTGGACGAAGTTGACGAAGTGGAGGAAGTGGATGAAGTGGAGGAAGTGGACGAAGAGAAGGAATTGGAGAGAAAGTGGACGAAGTTGACGAAGTTGAAGAAGTGGAAGAAGTGGAGGAAGTGGACGAAGTGGACGAAGTGGACGAAGTGGACGAAATGAAGGAAGTGGAGGAAGTGGACGAAGAGAAGGAAGTGGAGGAAGTGGACGAAGTTGACAAAGTTGAGAAGTGGACAAGTGGAAGAAGTGGAGGAAGTGGAGGAAGTGGAGGAAGTGGACGAAGTGGACGAAATGGAGGAAGTGGAGAATTGCACGAGGTTGACGAAGTGGAGGAAGTGGAGGAAGTGGACGAAGTGGAAGAAGTGGAAGAAGTGGACGAAGTGGAGGAAGTGGACGAAGTGGAGGAAGTGGATGAAGTGGACGAAATGGACGAAGTGGAGGAAATGGAGGAAGTGGAGGAAGTGAGGAAGTGGAGGAAGTGGAGGAAGTGGAGGAAGTGGACGAAGTGGAGGAAGTGTACGAAGTGGAGGAAGTGAAGGAAGTGGAGGAAGTGGACGAAGTGGACGAAGTGCAGGAAGTGGAGCAAGTGGACGAAGTTGATGAAGTGAACGAAGTGGACGAAGTGGACGAAGTGGAGGAAGAGGAGGAAGTGGAGAAGTGGAGTAAGTGGACGAAGTGGAGGAAGTGGAAGAAGTTGACGAAGTGGAAGAAGTGGAGGAAGTGGAGGAAGTAGAGGAAGTGGAGGAAGTGGAGGAAGTGGAGGAAGTGGAGGAAGTCGAGGAGTGTGGACAAACTGGATGAAGTGGACGAAGTTCACGAAGTGGAGGAAGTGGAGGAAGTGGAGGAAGTGGAGGAAGTGGACAAAGTGGACGAAGTGGACGAAGTTGACGAAGTAGAGCAAGTGGAGGAAGTGGACGAAGTTGACGAAGTTGACGAAGTGGACGAAGTGGACGAAGTGGAGGAAGTTGAAGAAGTGGACGAAGTTGACGAAGTGGACGAAGTGGAGGAAGTGGACGAAGTGGACGAAGTGGAGGAAGTGGACGAAGTGGAGGAAGAGGAGGAAGTGGAGAAGTGGAGGAAGTGGACGAAGTGGACGAATTGGACGAAGTGGACGAAGTTGACGAAGTGGAAGAAGTGGAGGAAGTGGAGGAAGTGAGGAAGTGGACGAAGTGGAGGAAGTACAGGAAGTGGACGAAGTGGAGGAAGTCGAGGAAGTGGAGGAAGTGGACGAAGTGGATGAAGTGGACGAAGTTCACGAAGTGGAGCAGTGGAGCAAGTGGACGAAGTTGACGAAGTGGACGAAGTGGACGAAGTTGACGAAGTGGACGAAGTGGACTAAGAGGAAGAAGTGGACGAAGTGGAGGAAGTGGACGGAAGTTGACGAAGTGGATAAAGTGGACGAAGTTGACGAAGTGGAGGAAGTGGACGAAGTGGAGGAAGTAGAGATGTGAGGAAGTGGAGGAAGTGGACGAAGTGGAGGAAGTGAAGGAAGTGGACGAAGTGGAGGAAGCGGACGAAGTGGACGAAGTGGACGGAGTGGATGAAGTGGCAAAGTGGACGAAGTGGACGAAGAGGACGAAGTGGAGGAAGTGGAGCAAGTGGACGAAGTTGACGAAGTGGACGAAGTGGACGAAGTGGACGAAGTGGACGAAGTGGACGAAGTGGACGAAGTGGAGGAAGTGGAGGAAGTGGAGAAGTGGAGGAAGTGGACGAAGTGGACGAAGTGGACGAAGTTGAAGAAGTGGAAGAAGTGGAGGAAGTGGACGAAGTGGACGAAGTGGAGGAAGTGGACGAAGTTGACGAAGTGGAGGAAGTGGAGGAAGTGGACGAGGTGGATGAAGTGGAGGAAGTGGACGAAGTGGACGAAGTGGACGAAGTGGAGGAAGTGGACGATGTGGACGAAGTGGAGGAAGTTGACGAAGTGGAGAAGTGGAGGAAGTGGAGGAAGTGGAGGCAGTGGAGTAAGTGGACGAAGTGGACGAAGTTGACGAAGTGGAGGAAGAGGAGGAAATGGAGGAAGTGGAGGAAGTGGACGAAGTGGACGAAGTGGACGAAGTTGAAGAAGTGGAAGAAGTGGAGGAAGTGGACGAAGTGGTCGAAGTGGACGAAGTGGACGAAGTTGGACGAAGTGAAGGAAGTGGAGGAAGTGGACGAAATGGATGAAGTGGAGGAAATGGACGAGGTGGACGAAGTGGAGGAAGTGGACGAAGTGGAGGAAGTGGAGGAAGTTGAAGAAGTTGGACGAAGTTGACGAAGTGGAGGAAGTGGACGAAGTAGACGAAGTTGAAGAAGTGGACGAAGTGGACGATGTGGTGAAGTGGACGAAGTGGACGAAGTTGACGAAGTGGAGGAAGTGGAACGAAGTTGACGAAGTGGAGGAAGTGGAGGAAGTGGAGGAAGTGGACGAAGTGGAGGAAGTGGAGGAAGTGGACAAAGTGAAGAAGTGGACGAAGTTGACGAAGTGGAGGAAGTGGAGGAAGTGGACGAAGTGGAGAAAGTGGAGGAAGTGGACGAAGTTGAAAAGTGGAGGAAGTGGAGGAAGTGGAAGATGTGGCGAAGTGGACGAAGTGGACGAAGTTGACGAAGTGTAGGAAGTGGAGGAAATGGAGGAAGTGGAGGAAGTGGAGGAAGTGGAGGAAGTGGACGAAGTGGACAAATGGACGAAGTGGACGAAGTTGACGAAGTGGAGGAAGTGGAGGAAGTGGAAGAAGTGGACGAAGTGGACGAAGTGGAGGAAGTGTACGAAGTGGACAAAGTGGAGGAAGTGGAGGAAGTGGACGAAGTGGTCGATGTCGAGGAAGTGGACGAAGTGGAGGAAGTGGAGGAAATGGAGGAAGTGGGGGAAGTGGTCGAAGTGGACTTAGTGGACGAAGTTGACGAAGTGGAGTAAGTGGACGAAGTTGACGAATTGGAGGAAGTGGAGGAAGTGGAGGAAGTTCACGAAGTGGAGGAAGTGGGCGAAATGGAGGAAGTGGAGGAAGTGCACGAGGTGGACGAAGTGGAGGAAACTTACGAAGTGGACGAAGTTGACGAAGTGGAGGAAGTGGAGGAAGTGGAGGAAGTGTACGAAGTGGACAAAGTGGAGGAAGTGGACGAAGTGGTCGATGTCGAGGAAGTGGACGAAGTGGAGGAAGTGGAGGAAGTGGAGGAAATGGAGGAAGTGGGGGAAGTGGTCGAAGTGGACTTAGTGGACGAAGTTGACGAAGTGGAGTAAGTGGACGAAGTTGACGAATTGGAGGAAGTGGAGGAAGTGGAGGAAGTTCACGAAGTGGAGGAAGTGGGCGAAATGGAGGAAGTGGAGGAAGTGCACGAGGTGGACGAAGTGGAGGAAACTTACGAAGTGGACGAAGTTGACGAAGTGGAGGAAGTGGAGGAAGTAGAGGAAGTGTACGAAGTGGACAAAGTGGAGGAAGTGGACGAAGTGGACGAAGTGGTCGATGTCGAGGAAGTGTACGAAGTGGAGGAAGTGGAGGAAGTGGAGGAAATGGAGGAAGTGGGGGAAGTGGTCGAAGTGGACTTAGTGGACGAAGTTGACGAAGTGGAGTAAGTGGACGAAGTTGACGAATTGGAGGAAGTGGAGGAAGTTCACGAAGTGGAGGAAGTGGGCGAAATGGAGGAAGTGGAGGAAGTGCA